>JBBGZY010002342.1:0-564496 GCA_037952925.1 Lithobates clamitans | reverse complement strand
GAGATGGGGAGAGAGAGAGGGAGGGGAGAGAGAGAGAGAGGGGAGAGAGAGAGAGAGGAGGGGAGAGAGGGAGGGGGGTGAGAGGGAGGAGGAGAGAGGGAGTGAGGGAGAGAGGGAGGGTGAGGGAGGGAGAGAGGGAAGAGAGTAAGGGAGAGGCAGGGAGAGAGGAGAGCGAGAGAGGGAGGGTGAGAGGGAGAGGCAGGGAGAGAGGGAGAGGCAGGGAGAGAGGGAGAGCGAGAGCGGGAGGGTGAGAGGGAGAGGCAGGGAGAGAGGGAGAGCGAGAGAGGGAGGGTGAGAGGGAGGGATAGAGAGAGGAAGAGACAGTGAGGGGGGGGAGAGGGAGGGGGAGGGAGGGAGAGAGAGAGGTAGAGAGAGAGGAAGAGAGAGTGAGGGAGGGGGAGGAAGAGAGGGGGGAGGGGGGAGAGAGAGAGGAAAAGAGAGAGGAAGAGAGAGTGAGGGAGGGGGAGGAAGAGAGGGGGGAGAAGGGGGGAGAGGGAGGGAGAGAGAGCGAGAGGAAGAGAGTGAGGGAGAGGCAGGGAGAGAGGGAGGGGGGGTGAGGGAGGGGGAGAGAGAGAGGGAGGGGGAGAAGGAGGGAGAGAGGAAGGGGGAGGGGGAGAGAGAGAGAGAGGGGGAGAGACAGGGAGGAGGAGGGAGAGGGAGAGAGGGAGGAAGGGGGAGAGAGGGAGGAAGGGGGAGAGAGAGATCTCTAGCCCTATTCCTGTCTGCAGCCCCTCCTGTGTACCATGTCCCAGTCTGCAGTGCCTGTCTGTGGGAAGCTGTGTGTGATGCTTGGTACGGTACATTCCATGCCTGCAGGATGTTCATGACGGCCAGCAGCAGGCAGGGTCCATTCTCATTCTGGGTGGGGATAGTGTCCTGCTCCTTCCAGAGGATCTGTTTGTTGTGAGATGGAGTGGTCCCTGGTCACCTTTACCTTTCATCCGTCCTCGTTTTCTGACCCCAGTCAGCCTGTCCTGCAGTCCTGGGAGGTCTTTATAGCCCTTCTCCCTCCAGGACTAACGATGCTTGCAAGCCTCGCTGCTCAATTTGCCCGCCAGGCCTGGACTGGGACAAAAAATAGACTGAGCAGCCCATGATAGCTGTCCATTCCCCGCTCCCCAGCCTGAGAGACCCCCGCAGCAGCCGGAGTGAAAAGAGGGGGGAACCTAGCAGAGCAGCCCTGGGGTGAGGGGGCCAGAAAAGAGAACAGGGGTGGCAGGGAGCATGGGGGAGTGGCTGAAAGCAGCAGTGGGAGGGGGCCGAGAGTGTGGGGGGGCAAGAGCACTGGGGGAGTGGAGAGCAGGGGGGCAGAGAGTACTGGGGGAGCTGGAGAGCACTAGGGGGGTGCACTGGCGAGAGTGAAGAGCCTGGCAGGGGCAGAGAGCAGGGGGGGGTGATGGAGAGCATAGGGGCCAGAGAGTACTGGGGGAGGGGCAGAAGAGCATAGGGAGGGTGGGGGGTGGAGAGCACTGGGGGAGCTGGATAGGACAGTGTGGGGCAGAGCATGGGGGGAGCCAGGCAGCATAGGGGGGTGGGGGAGTTGGAAAGCACTGGGGGAGCACAGGGCGCAGAGAGAGCTGGGGGTGCAGGTAGAACTGGGAGGGGTTAGGGAGCATGGGGGAGCAGAGAGCACTGTTGGGGGGAGCCAGGGAGCACGGGGGGTCGGAGAGCACTGGGGGGAGAGTATGGGGGAAGACAATGAGGACCAGAGAGCACTGTGGGGGAATATCAGTGTGGGGGGAGCCAGAGAGCACAGAGCACTGGGGGGGGAGGTGGAGAGCAGTGGGGGGAAACTGGACAGCACAGTGGGGGGGTGGAGCATGGGGGGATCCAGGGAGCACAGAGGGGACCAGAAAGCACTGTGGGGGAGCCAGGGAGCACAAAGAGGACCAAAGAACACTAGGGGCAGCTGGGGAGCAGTGGGGGGGGACTAGACAGCACTGTGGGAGAGAGCATGGGGGGAGCTGAGGAGCAGTGGGGGAGGCTGCACAGCACAGTGGGGGAGCCAGGCAGCACAGGGGACCAGAGAGCACTGGGGGGAGGAGCCAGGGATCAGAGGGGATATGCAGGGAGAACTGGGAGGAACCAGGGAGCACGGGGCAGTAAAATAGATGGATAGGAGGAGCTCCGGTGGATGGATCCCATCCCAGCGCCTGCTGCAGCCTGGCCGGCCACCCAGAGAGAATGTGAGTGCCTGGCCATGCCGCCCTACTGTGTGCCTGGATAGGAGGAGCGGCGGGGACAGCTGCATATGGAAGAATTAATCTTTCCATATTCTTTCTGCAGCCAATGAACGCCCACAGAAGAAGCGGTCATTCAGCGGCTGCAGGAGGAACATGAAAAGATCAATTCCTCCATATGCAGCTGTCCCCGCCACTCCTCCTATCCAGGCACACAGGAGGGCGGCACGGCCGGGCACTCACGTTCTCACTGGGCGGTCGGCCAGGCTGCAGCAGGTGCTGGGATAGGATCCATCCACCGGAGCTCCTCCTTCCCCTTCACAGACAGTCACAGGGCAGGAATAGTTTCCACCACCTGGCCAGACTCCTGACCCGAATAGGCAGCCGGCCAGATGCAGAGAGGCCAGATGAGCAGCGTGGGCAGAAGGAGCAGCCTGCGCTGGACTTGGACATGGATTTGTGGCCCGCCCGGTGTGCCCTATGGCTGCCCGCACAGCTTTTACAGATGGCACCTGGAGCCTGTTTGTCAGTCCAGTGATCGAGCAGAGGCAAATTAGGCGGCCGCGAGGCCCCTGTGAGTGCGAGGCCTTAGGCGGCCGCCTAATTTGCCTAATTAGAGAGCCGCCTCTGCTAGACCCCATAGTCTCACTTATTTTGTCTCGATTTGATATGTACGTCTTACGGTTGTAGTCACGCCTGCAACCTTTTTTACGCGTGATATCTCAATATTTTACATGTATTCCAGCCTATGTACAGTACTGTATTTATAGTTGGGTTATGCAGTTATTGCTATACCTGCGACTTCCTTACATACGATATTTTGACCTTTTGTACATACTTTTATTTTTTTTTGCAATTGATTCATTTTTTATTTAGTGATATACATTACTGGATATGTGTGGAATATACTGATTCATGCCTTACACTAATACATATGTGTTCAAAACACATTTTGATGATTTATGCCATATAAGTACAAGCACATATTTATATATTTTTTATTTCTGTTTTTCACAGCTATTTTTCACTCTTTGGTTTGAGTGTTTCATTAAAACTTTTATTGCACAGCTCACCCCCAGATTTCCATTCTGGACAGGTTTTTGTGCAATAACAGACAACACCTAGCACCACACTTTTTGCCCGATTAGTCCTGTAGGCAGGGTCATCATGGCTCTGTAAAAATCTGGGAGCCATTCGTGGAGTGGATGAGGAGCCAGCGCCATCTTGTCCACGAGGCCGCAGCAGTTGTGTAAAGTACGCCATTAGCTTTTTAGGGCAATGTTCTACCTGGCATCTACCGGGCATGATGTGTGGATGTAGGGGAGTCATTCCACTGCTTAGTGCCTACAGTCCAATGCCCTGTGCTGCTGTTAGCCGCTATGGAAACCCGCTAATTGCCGGAGCTCTGGGATCACACTGCCATCTTGGTGAAGCACTGTGGGCTGTCTCTGGAGTTCCCACAGTGCTGATCTGTGCCCATCCATCCCTGGCTCATCCATGCTCCATCTGTGCCCAGCCATGCTCCATCCATCCCTGGCTCATCCATGCTCCAGGCATCCCTGGCTCATCCGTGCTCCATCCGTGCTCATCTGTGCTCCATCCGTGCTCCATCCGAGCTCATCCCTGCTCCATCTGTGCTCATCCCTGCTCGAACCGTGCTCATCCCTGCTCCATCTGTGCTCATTCCTGCTCCATCCATACTCCATTCGTGCTCATCCATGCTCCATCCCTGCTCATTCCTACTCCATGCGTGCCCATCGGTGCTCCATCCATGCTCCATCCATGCTGCATCCATGCTCATCCAAGGCTCATCCATGCCCATCCACGGCCCATCCATGGCTCATTCATGGCTCATTCATGGCTCATTAATGCTCATTAGGGATGAGCTTTAAGTTCGAGTCGAACTCATGTTCGACTCGAACATCAGTTGTTCACCAGTTTGCCGAACAGCGAACAATTTGGGGTGTTCGCGGAAAATTCAAAAGCCGCGGAACACCCTTTAAAAGTCTATGGGAGAAATCAAAAGTGCTAATTTTAAAGGCTTATATGCAAGTTATTATCATAAAAAGTGTTTGGGGACCTGGGTCCTGCCCCAGGGGACATGGATCAATGCAAAAAAAGTTTTAAAAACTGTTTTTTTCAGGAGCAGTGATTTTAATAATGCTTAAAGTGAAACAATAAAAGTGTAATATTCCTTTAAATTTCGTACCTTGGGGGTGTCTATAGTATGCTTGTAAAGAGGCGCATGTTTCCCGTGTTTAGAACAGTCTGACAGCAAAATGACATTTCAAAGGAAAAAAAAGTCATTTAAAACTACTCGCGGCTATTAATGAATTGTCGGTCCGACAATACACATAAAAGTTCATTGATAAATTAACGGGTGACCCCGCCCCCCTCTGACATCATGGGGAATGCCACAGGGAAGTCCCCGTCAAGGCCCCGTGCGTCAGAGGGGGCGGGGTCACCAGGTGGCCCCGCCCTCCATCATTTAAGAACTGCCAGAAGACGAGAAGCGTCACACAGTGGGAGCCTCCCATCATGGATGCGGAGTGGCCCGAGAAGAAGAAGGGAAGAAGAAACTTTTTTTTTGCTTTGATCCATGTCCCCTGGGGCAGGACCCAGGTCCCCAAACACTTTTTTTATGACAATAACTTGCATATAAGCTTTTAAAATTAGCACTTTTGATTATTCATGTTTGAGTCCCATAGACTTTAATGGTGTTCGTGTGTTTGAACAAATTTTTTGCCTGTTCACATGTTCTGATGCGAACCGAACAGGGAGGTGTTCGGCTCATCCCTAATGCTCATCCATGCCTCATCTGTGCTCATCCGTGCCTCATCCTTGCCACAGCAGTGCTCATCCTTGCCACAGAAGTACTCATCCGTGCCACAGCAGTGGTCATCAGTGCTTATCCGTGCCACATCAGTGCTAATTCATGCCACATCGGTGCTAATTTGTGCCACATCAGTTCTCATCCATGCCCCATCAGTGTTCATCCATGCCACATCAGTACTCATCCGTACCACATTCATGCCACATCAGTACTCATCCGTGCCACATCAGTTCTCATCCACTACACTACAGTGCCCATCAGTGTCTCACAAAAGTGTAATAGGTAATCAAATTAGATGCGCAATGTATGTTCCTGATGGTGCTTCCTGCATGTTGATAGTATGTATGTGGCCAGCCTATGGCTGTGTCTCACACATGTGGTATTCCCATACTCAGGAGGAGTAGCATAATATATTTTGGGGTGTCATTTTTATATTTCAAAAAGTTTTATTTTTGAAGAATGAAAGTCATATACAAGAAAAAGACAAGAGAAACACAAGAAATGAATTCTAATAATTGCACATCTCACATTAACTGGTTCCTGACCGGCTCATGCAGATATACTGAGGCAGAATGGCTCCCCTGGGCGAAATCCCATAAAATCCTTCCCTTTAGTGGCCACCAGAGGGTGCGCGCGCTGGCGGGGGACACGATGTGCGTGGCCGGCAGGCATGATCACCACCGGCCATGCGCGATCACATGCACGAGCGCCAGCACGGGGATTTGTGTGCTGTCAGGGAAGAGGAGCCATATTGTTTGTTCCTACAGGGGATAATACTAGCCGTACCATAGACCTTATTGACCTTCTGACCATAACCAAGAGACCAAATATTGTGCTTGAGTTTAGACACACAGAAAGCATTTGATCGATTAAATTGGTCATTCATGTTTGCCACACTATCAAGATACAGATTTTCAGGCCCATTTATACAGGCCTTAACCGCCCTGGCGGTATTCCCGAGTCTGGCTCGGGTTGGATTTTTTATACCAAAAGCGGTATCCCCGAGCCAGACTCGGGCTTGCATCGCAGGATCCAGGAAGAGTATACTTACCTTGTCCCCTGGATCCTGCGATGTCTCCCCGCTGTGATCGGCGAGCCGCTGTGTCTCGCTCGATTCACAGTGCCGAGCTCCGTTCCCTGCGAGCGGTGCGACGCACGGGGATGGAGTTCGGCGGTAAATTCAAATAGTGAAACACACAGTATAGCTACAGCATACTGTAATCTTACAGATTACAGTACTGTATCAAATAACTACACATCCCCTTTGTCCCTAGTGGTTTGCCCAGTGTCCTGCATGCAGTTTTATATATATAAAACTGTTCTTTCTGCCAGGAAACTGGAGATTGCCCATAGCAACCAAAACTGTCTCTTTACATCAAAAGTGGTTTTAGACCAGCTAGAAAAAAGCGATAATAAATTAGAATCACTCGCAGAATTGAGCGATAGTGATTTGTGGGGACTCTGGGGAGATCCGTCATCAAACACTAAAAGTAATAAAAGCCAAAATTCTGCAACTGAGCAAATTTCAGTGTTTTTGATTTGATTACATTATTATATAATTTTTATTATTATTATATTATTATTTGTTATAATTATTTATAGTTATTTATTATATTATAATTTTTTATTTAGTTTTTCAAACTTTATCATACCCGGGATGTCTACTAGACTCTTGTTTGGACAGATTTAAGTGAACTATTCCTAAGAATTACAGGCCTACAATATAAAACGCCAAATTTCTGTGCAAAATAATTGTACCGCTTTCAGCACCTAAAATCAGAAATAATCATACCGCCAGGGAGGTTAAAGGCACTGTATTAGACTCCCACATCCCAGGTACGGATGGCTTCCCACGTCATTCCCCCTAAGTAATGGCACCAGACAGGGCTATCCCCTGTCACCCTTGCTTTTTATTCTTAGTCTTGAACCTCTGGCCGCAGCCATCCGCTCTCATCTGGATATACGGGGGGTGGCATTGAGACAACAGGAGTACAAACTGTCCCTTTTTGCGGATGACATACTACTAACAGTCACACACCCACACACTTCACTTCCATCACTCCATGCAACTCTTGACTCGTCTGGCAACCTCTCAGGTTTTAAAATCAACCCATCCAAAACTGAAGCCCTTCCTATAAATATCCTGACAGACACACTTATATCCTTGGTGTCTGCTTATCCCCCTCATATTCCACACTCTATCAGGTAAATTCCCCCCCCCCTATTTTCATAAATTAACAGATTATTGAAATCATGGAAAAAGCTTCCTCTATCTCTCATTTGGAAAATTAATGTTCTCAAAATTGATATACTCCCCAAATCGCTGTATCTCTTTGAGACTCTCCCAGTACTGATCCCAATGGCCCAACTGAAAATGCTTCATAGGAATTTCTTAAACTTTGTGTGGAACAACGCTTCCCATAGGATAGCTGCCTCAGTTCTCCTGGCCCCCTGATTTAGGGGGGCCTAGGGGCACCTGATCTAATAAAATTCTTTTATGCCACTCATTTGAGAGCTATTACTTCCTGGACGTCTAGGTACGCCCTGAACCGATGGTCAGAAATAGAGATGGGAATTACGGTACCTGCTCATCCATATTGCATGCTATGGCCCTCCTATGACAAATTTACCCCTCAGCTCCATAAGGTCTGTTTGAACCCAATATTATTTACGCTCTTAATTTGGAAATGTTGTTCCAATAAATATTCCCTATCATCCCTGTGCTCACCTTTAGTAAATATCCTCTTTAACTCAGAAATTCCTGATAGCCTATCTTATGACTCTTTGTTGCCATGGACCCAAGCAGGCATATTCTCACTTCCCTTCTCAGACTTACAAACTAAACATAAGATCCCAAAGACGCTTTTTTACTCTTTCCTACAAATTAAACATTTCTTCACTACTAGAACCCCACTGACAACTCTAGACATACCTACCAAATTTGAAATGTTATGTTCCAGAGGCCCTCATGAACCCCACCAGATCTCCACTATCTATAAAATTCTCCCATCACTGAACAAAGTCATTCTTACATGAGAAAGTGGTCCCAGGTATTACATAGGCCTATTTCTCTAGGTGAATGGGGGAGGATCTGGGATGCCTCTTCCAAAGTTTCTAGATGTGTTGCCCAGAGGGAGACTGCATATAAACTACTTATGTTTTGGTATAGGACTCCAGAATTCCCAGTGGCTTGCAAACTGTCACCCCATAGTCATTGCTGGAGATGTGGTTGCTCTCTGGGCACCCATTATCACATATTCTGGGAATGCCCTGTAATCACCCCTTTTTGGGCACAGGTTTATGGTCTCCAGGGAAAAATCTTAGAAATTCCCATTCCCCTCCAACCCATACATCTCCTATTGGGCTTACCTCTCCCGAAAATTCCTAAATCCCTTATCAAAATGATGGCATCTATCTTACTGGCGGCCAAACGTGTTATACCGCAATGCTGGTTGGCTACCACTCCTCCTACCTTTGCACAACTCCTCTCGGCCATTGCAGATATTCGCAGGATGGAACACCTTATGGCTGTTATAGACGATGCCTTGCCCAGGTTTGACAATATTTGGGGGAAATGGGATTCATCTGAATATAACACAGAGACACAACCAATATCATCATAATGTTTGCCTATCACTTCAGTCCCTATGGACCTGTGTGAAATGTATACTACTTGTTCTGATGCTATGCCTGTCTACATTAAACCCATCTTTAGCACCATAATGTATTACTGTTGTTTGCCTTTTTCTTTTATTATTCTTTATATTCTTAGTTTTTAAACACTTTGACAATTTCCAATGCCTTCTACCTTATAATGAGTGTAATTTTATTAATCTACTATGACATTATCCTTAATGTTTGAAATGTTTGCTTACATTATTTATACTTTTTCAAGATATACAAAACAATTTTAAAAAAATCCTAAAAATCGCAGATCACCGCCATTACTAGTAAAAAAAATAAAAACAATACAAATGCCATAAATCTTTCCCATAGTTTGTAGACACTATAACTTTTGCGCAAACCAATCAATCTACACTTATTGCAATTTTTTTAACAAAAATATGTAGAAGAATACATATTGGCCTAAACTGATGAATACATTTTAAAAAAAATGGGGGGATATTTATTATAGCAAAAAGTAAAAAATATTGTTTTTTTTTTTCAAAATTGTTGCTATTTTTTTTGTTTATAGCGCAAAAAATAAAAACTGCAGAGGTGATCAAATACCACCAAAAGAAAGCTCTATTCGTGGGAAAAAAAGGATGTAAATTTTGTTTGGGTACAGCATTGAACAACTGTGCAATTGTCAGTTAAAGAGACGCAATTGTAAAAAGTGCTCTGGTCAGGAAGGGGGTAAAATCTACAGGGGCTGAAGTTTTTAATCAAATGCGGAATCAAAGTCCCATTCCAAGGCTGACTCAAGGAATTGGCAGGAAAAAAAAAAAACATTATGAAGAAACAGTTAGTGGAGCCTCATGAACCGGCAAACAACTACCTATGAGCTATTCTGGTCCTCTGATTTATGTCAAACCATGGACTGCCATGGTAAGATGAGGCCAGATTGGGGGAAGATCCCTCATCACCTGATATCCCTAATGGGAACAACATGTGCTGTTGGGGTGTCATTTTTGCTCTGTACATGCTATATGTTAGAAATATCTTACAAATTGACAACTTTCCAAAAACTTGTGGAAAAAAATTACATATTCAAATGACTCACTATGCCTCATAAATTATACGTTGGGGTGTTTACTTTCCAAAATGGGTCATTTTGTGGACGTTTCCATTGTCCTGGTGCTCCAGGGCCTTCAAAAGTGTAAGAGGTAGTCAAAAAATTAAATGTTGAAACCCTCCTGTCACGCAGCAAACAATCTCACACAAAGACACTGGTCCGTTGGAATCCATGGATTCTCTGGTACAAAACTAAAATGATGTAAGAACTGAATGTCCTGCTCCACATCTAAACATCCACTTGAGGCTCTCTTCCCCCCCCCCTCCTTATCCCTTCCTGCTCCTTTTTCCTTGTACCCCTTCCCTCCCCTGCCTACCCTACCCCTCCTCCTACCATACCAGGTTAACTGTTCTGACTTATGTTTTATACACACTTTGTTAACAATTTTTTTCTTCTTTAGGAACGTTGTTCATATACTCTCTAACTTAGACCACACTTGCAATAACCAATCTGTATGCTTATACTTGCATGTTTTTGTTCCTCACTGTGACCACATAACCTGTAATTTGTAAAACCCAATAAAAATCTATTGGAAAAAAAATTAAATGTGTAATTTATGTCCCTAGAATGCCCGATGGTGCTCCCTGCATGTTGGGCCATGTTGTGCAAAAGTCTCACACATGTGGTATCGCCATACCCAGGAATAGTAGCAGAATGTATTTTGGGGTGTAATTTATGGTATGCATATGCTGCGTGAGAGAAATAATCTGTTAATATGACAATTCTGTGAAAAAAAAGAAAAATAAATCTACATTTTGCAAAGAATAGTGGGAAAAATATTCAACTTCAAAAAACTCACCATGCCTCTTACTAAATACCTTCGATTGTCTACTTTCCAAAAAGGGATCATTTGGGGAGTATTTGTAATGTCCTGACTTGTTAGGGTCTCAAAAAATTAGATAGGCCGTCAGTACATCAGGTGAGATCTATTTTTAGTGATTGGCACCATAGGATGTAAACTCTATAACTTTCTCAAAGACCAAATAATATACACTGATTTGGGGTAGTTTTCCCAAAGAAATGTAGCAGTATAAATTTTGGCCAAAATTTATGAAGAAAAATTACTAATTTGCAAAATTTTATAACAGAAAATGAAGAAAAATGCCTTTTTTTAACAAAATTGATGGCTTTTTTCATTTATAGCGCAAAAAATAAAAAACCCAGTGGCGATCAAATACCACCAAAAAAAAGCTCTATTTGTGTGAAAAAGGACAAAAATGTCATATGGGTACAATGTTGCCTGACTGAGTAATTGTCATTCAAAATGTGAGAGCACTGAAAGCTGAGAATTGGTCTGGTTAGGAAGGGGGTTTAAGTGCCCAGTGGGCAAGTGGTTAAATATCATGCGTGGGGGGGTCCCTGTAGGCGCATCTGTGCGATGTGTAAAACAGAGCCACAGCAAAATGACATTTCTAAAGGAAAAAAATGTCATTTAAACTTGCTAGCAGCAGTAATGCATTACCGACTCCTGGCAATATAAGCGAAAAATTAAGGAAAAAAATGGCGTGCGCCCCCCCCCCCCAGTCCACAGTGCACTCATGAACTCTGCTCACTCCTCAACCATACACTCTGTACATAGCACACCCCTGAATGCTGCACTTTGTATGTAGCACACTCCTCCTCTCTGCACTCTGTTCGCAGAGCACTGCTCAAACTCTGCACTCTGTGTGTAATGCACTTCTCAACTCTGCACACTGAAAATAGTGCAATCCTGAATTCTGTGGGGTGTTGATGATGATGTTGGTGGCCAGTGTTGTGATGGAGATGTAGTAGAGTTCTTGCACCTATTCCCTGAGACAAAAAATGATGATGTTGATGGCCAGTGGTGCGATGGTGATATAGTAGAGTTCCTGCACCTATTCTATGAGAAAAAAAAAATTGTAGCCTTAGGCCTCATTTACACTTGTATATGTAACTGCTCCCACTTCTGAAGCCAAATTGCGTTTTTTTTTTTAAGCGGGTCAGGGGAGGGGCCAGGGGTGGGGTCGAAAGGGCTCCATCAGGTAGGCTGTATGGGGCCCCATGATTTCTAACAATAGCCCTGCATAACACTGCTGTGGGCTTCTGCAGCTGTTCTTAGTGGATTAGGCAAGTAATGAGCTCCATGTGCAAACCAGGGAAGCATGTAAAGGGCCTAGTAAGCAGGAAGAAAAACGCAATGTTAATGCAGTCTGTGATGGTGGCAGTGTGTTTGTGTGGAGTATTGGATGATGGGTAGCTAAGAGAGGATGAGTACAAAGCTGCCTGATATTTGAGTTGAACAGAGGGAAATGCAAAAGAATCTCTAATTTCCAGGGTCCACCATGACTTGCATTACCAGTTCATTTGACAAATGTCATTGCTCTACACTTCCCCCAATTCAACTAATGCAACCTTTTCCTTTGTCTGGTCTTGGATGCTTTGAAAGAATACTCATGGAGGCTGACTTACTAAAGTAATTGACAATCTTCACTGAAAAAATTGTGTGAACATTCACTTCAATTATTCAGTCATGTGAAAAGCAAATGCATGTTCCCTTTGAATACCCAAGTATGTGTGTATTCTGTTCCAATGACTGGCTAATTGAAGTGGATAATTACACAATTTTGGGTGAAGAGTCCCAAATTATTTAGTAAATCAGCCTGATTATCTCTATTTTAAATGGGCAGAGACAATCCTTCGGCCATAAACGTCTGGCCGAAGGTTTCTAAATGCCCCTTTCTTCAAAGGTTTCACAATTATAAAATGTGAATATGAAACATAAAAACCTGATTACAGTATATCTTCCTCTGAAATAACCTACCAACAATTCTACGTAGCTACTAGGGTATCAACTATAATGTCACGTTTTCAGGCTGTGTTTATATATAATACAAATATTCCTGTATGAAGGATGTGCACCTATGACTATGATCCCTTTTTTTAATATTGACAATTCTACTATAATTACTGTCATTTGTGTAGACCTGTGTGATAAATATATCATTATAAATTTAAAAAAGGATACCTTTTATACATAAAGAATACTAACCACAGATGAGTGGAAATAAAATATAAAAAAAAATGTCAGTTTTGTCAGTATGTAAGTATGTAAAGTATGTAAGTTTTATCACATTGTAAATATAATTAAATGCAACCTTTTTTTTTTTTTTGCTTATGTACAGTTATTGCACACCCATATGCATGAAAATAGCCGCACAGATTGTGTAAATCAACTAAAAAACATGGATTTTCTATTTTTTTTTCAGTTTTTGAGGGATGGTATGGCTTTAATAGCAAAGCAAAAAATCTCAGCAGCAGCAACAATAGCGGTAATAGTGTGCCTAGAATGTGGCAGTTTTTTACTCCTATCAAAATAATGTAGCTGTCTGACAAACATTACTTTTACCACGGGATTCATAGAGAGACTACTTTATAATCATTGCTTGTCTGGTCTCACAATGCTAGAAAATCCACCTCCTGCCTGGAAACTATCAATTTGCTTCTTATTTCATCATAAATCACACATAGTCTGGATAATGATTGGTCTGTCTCCTACATTAGTAAAAGGGAAATGTATCCATGGTGTTACTGTGAATTTACAGTAGAGTGAATCACAGTGGTCAAATTATTAGTTTGGCATTCACAGCTGCCTTCTGTGTGTCATCATTGGTGATTAATTAGCCTGGCGTTCTTGTTTGTAATCGTTCATCACTACCTGAGGAACACTTGTTTGGACAGAGATGGTTTGCTTGGATTTTCCATTCTGCACTGGTGAGAACTATTGCTTCAACAGCCAAAAAAAAGTTTTTTTTCTTCCATTAGATGGACACCTTGATACCAATCATCAAGGTTTTTAAAACATAAATATTTAAGATTTGAGATTAGTGATGGGTGAATCACCCATCTGTGATGAGTTTAAATCACCAAGGGTTTGATGGATCTTGTTCAAAATTCTGCAAATCTGAACTTAGAGGCAAATCCATTTGAAGTCTTTATGCGTAAATCCTATTGTTGTTGTGCGTAGAGGGTCCTTTCATGCAGCTTTGAGGGTAAAATACACATATTTTATGGGTACGAAGACTGTGTATGTATAGAGTGAGCAGTTCAGGTTCTATTTAAAGGCTAACTCCACATTTAAGACCATGTTATATGTTACATCCATATTTAGGGTGTAACATATAACATGGTATTAAGCATCCCTATTTTTTGGGTCAAAAAACTGTTCCCTTGTTAGCCCATTGGTTACGAAAAAGTCGATGACCTGTGCCTTATGGAAGAACTGATGCATCTAGTCAGAGGTTCTATTGACAATCACTCCAAAATATGGACCTGTTGTTTTGAGTTCAACACTTCCACTCTGTACATTGATACTATTTCAGATGCTTAGCCTATTGTTAGCATGATGGTTTATTTTTTTGCCCTAAGACACATGGGGGGTTATTTACAAAAGGCAAATCCACTTTGCACTACAAGTGCAAAGTGCACTTGAAATTGCACTGAAAATGCACTTGAAAGTGCAGTCGCTGTAGATCCGGGGGGGACATGCAAGGAAAATAAAGAACAGCATTTTAGCTTGCACATGATTGGATGATAAAATCAGCAGAGCTTTCCCTCATTTCAGATCTACCCCTCAGATTTACAGCGACTGCACTTCAAAGTGCACTTTCAGTGCAATTTCAAGTGCATTTTGCACTTGTAGTTCGCACTTGTAGTGCAAAGTGGATTTGCCTTTCGTAAATAATGCCCAGGGCTCTTAATGTGTTTGGCATTAGCCACATTGCATCTGGCTCCTTTTCTCCTCTCTCCCTTACCTCCCCTTCCTACTTCTTCCATTTCTCTTTGCCTTGCCTTTCCTCTCCTCTCCCCCTGCCAAATAATAAAAATGCTCTCAGCCTTTAATGTTTTTATGAGCAACAGTTTTCAGACGTTAGCTTGCTATTTTGTGCAACATGTATAGTCAGTGGTGTATTTAGGTTTTGTGCTGCCCTAGGCCTGACTAAACGCATGCACCCCCCTAATTTAAATACGACCCACCCCATCCTGCCGAGGCCACACCCCTTCCTGTTTAAGACCCACCCTATCATCTGTAAACAGCACCCCTTCCTCTTTAGGCTCATTTGGCACCTTTCAGGGGGGAACGGGTACCTGTTTCTGACAGGTACCCTTCCCCACTTCCGGGAGACTGCGCTGTCCCCTCTGAAGTTTGCCCCCCCTCCTCCTTCCTCCACTGGGCCATTCAGAAAGTGCAACGAGCTTCGCACATGTGCAGTAGGGAACCGGTCGGTTTCCCTTACCATGAATGATAGTGGCAAAACCCGAGAGCCAATCTGAAAATCAGCTGAGGTGTCGACATCGCTGGATCCCTGGACAGGTAAGTGTCCTAATATTAAAAGTCAGCAGCTACAGTATTTTTAGCTGCTGAGTTTTAATGTTATCTTGGGGGGGTCTCACTGTGCCCATCAATTTCAGCCTCACTGTGCCCCATTAAACGCAGTCACTGTGCCCATCAAATGCAACCACTGTGCCCATCAAATGCAGCCACTGTGCCCATCAAATGCAGCCACTGTCCCCCCAAACGCAGCCACTGTACCCATCAAATGCTGCCACTGTGCTATCAAATGCAGCCACTGTGCCCATCAAATGCTGCCACTGTGCTATCAAACGCAGTCACTGTGCCCATCAAATGCAGCCACTGTGCCCATCAAACGTAGCCACTGTGCCCATCAAACGCAGCCACTGTGCCCTCAAACGCAGCCACTGTGCCCATCAATTGCAGCCACTGTGCCCCATCAAACGCAGCCACTGTGCCCCATCAAACGCAGCCACTGTGCCCCATCAAACGCAGCCACTGTGCCATCAAACGTAGCCATTGTGCCATCAAACGCAGCCACTGTGCCCTCAAACGCAGCCACTGTGCCCTCAAACGCAGCCACTCTGCCCATCAAATGCTGCCACTGTGCCCATCAATTGCAGCCACTGTGCCCATCAATTGCAGCCACTGTGCCCATCAAATGCAGCCACTGTGCCCCATCAAACATAGCCACTGTGCCCTCAAACGTAGCCACTGTGCCCTCAAACGCAGCCACTGTGCCCTCAAACGTAGCCACTGTGCCATCAAACGTAGTCACTGTGCCCATCAAACGCAGCCACTGTGCCCATCAAATGCAGCCACAGTGCCCATCAAATGCAGCCACTGTGCCATCAAACGTAGCCACTGTGCCATCAAACGTAGCCACTGTGCCCTCAAACGCAGCCACTGTGCCCTCAAACGTAGCCATTGTGCCCTCAAACGTAGCCATTGTGCCCTCAAACGCAGCCACTGTGCCATCAAATGCTGCCACTGTGCCCATCAAATTCTGCCAGTGCCCATCAAATGCTGCCAGTGCCCATAACACTGATATACTTTATTAAATCATTGTACCTGCTGTCCTGGGGGTTTCCCTCATGCTCCTCTCTCTCCTGACGTCACAGCCCCAGGGCCGAGGAGAAGATTCACTGCAGGAAAGCAGTGCAGGGGAGGGTAGGCAGAGCTTAAGGCTCCACCTGTCACCTGTTGCTTATGGGGGCGCGAGGGACACACGTCGCCCCCCCCCGCATGAGAGAAAGCCCCCCCACCCGTCTTGCTGATTCCCGGCTCCCACTGCCGCCTCCTGCACACATGCAGCCCACGGCGGCCGGCTTTCTGTAGCAGCGCCGTGGTGTATGGGCGTGCTTGTCAGAGTAGGGGGGCGTGAGATACATGCCTCCTCCCTCTGACAAGCATGCCCGTACACAGTGGCACCGCTACAGAAAGCCGACCGCCGTGGGCTGCATGTGTGCGGGAGGCGGCAGCGGCAGCCGGGAATCAGCAAGACGGGTGGGGGGTCTTTCTCTCATGTGGGGGGGCGGCCCCTTTTGCCGCCCCCCAAAAAGTGCCGCCCTAGGCCTAGGCCTTGTCGGCCTAGGCCAAAACACAGCCCTGTGTATAGTTGATGCTTTAATGCTATACCTATGATGTTCTGATTATACACAACATCTGTTATATCTGTGTTTATTCTCTTCTGTGAGAGCCCTGTTTGATTGCTTTGTATATCTTTTTTGTAACTTACAATAAAAACATGTTCAACTGAAAAAAAATGGCATCAAGCAGCCAACAACATGCAGGGATTCTTCTCTACTGCAGAAGTTGTCAGATTTTAAATCGGTATGGCTGTGCCCACACAGCTACATCATTCACAGAGATCTGTGAATGAATAAACTACATGTCTCATCTGCCATTATGATAAACAGCATGTAATTCTTAATGGAACATAAACACTGTGATGCTTGTAATCCGTTGACACCTAATCAAGTTCCAGCTTCAATTCAAACCTCTGGCATTGCACCCTCAATCCACTGATCATGGTAATGCTTTGCTGGCTCATTTGCAAAAAAAACAATAAATGCACATTTTCTCCTTTAAATACAGTATACTGTGTGTGCAATTATTAATTTTTTTGCAAAAGGTGGATTTAGCCTTTAACTGTACCCCTTTAAGCTCCTCCCACTGTGGGCTCTGTGAGGTTGAATCCACCATTCATCATGACGTGCTACACGCACTGCATCATGCTACAACTTGCATTGTCAGAGGTGCTACAGGTCTGTTACAATCCTAGAAACACTTTTGTTTTTCTTTATTTAATTTATTTATTTTTTGATCAATATTTGGCTTTTAGCACTATCGAATGTCAGGTTTCTGCCCTTTCTATTTTTAAGAGGGGGTGAATTTGTTATATAAAATGGTGGAGTTGCTATCTGGGTCCATGAGGGGACAGCGGTCCCTCAGGTGACTGGATGATACGACAGCAAATGACCATGGGGGTATTTTTATGTTGTAAAAAACTTCTACATGGTTTGTATAGTGATGGGCAAGGTGTATATATATATATATATATATATATATATATATATATAATAAGAAAGTGAAGAATGAATGTATGATTGGAAAGGGGAAGGGGGGGGGGAAGGAAAGTAAACTACAACAAAGAATGTGTTTCTAATTCTTCATTGAGTCCCCCTGGCGAGAGAGTACCCAATGAATATATCCAGTAGGCCTCCTGCTGACACAGGCGTTTGAAACGTTCCACAGCAGGAAGACCTCTGGGCATGGCCTCAATGACCCAGACTCTGAGGCCCATGGTAGATTTTTGGTGTTCCTTCAAAAAATGAAGAGGGAAACTGTGTTTGTCCCAGTCTTTTTCTATGAAACGCCTGTGTTTGCCAAAATGCTGGCGTAGGGGGCTTATGGTCCTGCCCACATAAAAGAGACCACATGGGCAGGTCAGGCAGTACACCACGTATTCACTGGAGCAATTATAAAAGTATTTTATGGTGTATGTTTTGTCTTTAACAGTGAAGTTTTTTGTCCATGGTCAACAAATTTGCACTTTAGGCATAATTTTTTCCGGCATTGGTACATTCCCACTAATGGAATTAGGGGTATGTGTGAGGCTGGAGTGGGTGGGACTTTACGGATTTTACTGGGTGCTATCTTACTTTTAATATTTTTTGCTCTACGATATGAAACCTTGGGTAGTTGGGTAAGGGAAGAACCTAGAAACTGTGTAAAAAGTTGTTTATAGCTGCCACACACAGAAAAAAAACATGCAACCTCCAGTCTTTGACAGTGTATTCCACCGGACTCCCACTTTCTTAGTTTTGACCATCGAAGGAAGATTTGGGGGCAGGGAGTCCATGGCTTTAGGATTCTATGCTTATATGCCTATCCTTCCCCCTGCATTGGTTTAAAAAAAATCCCTTTAGGAATTAAAGGATGGAAGACATGCTGGCCATCATAGGGGAGCCTGCCACCATCAGAAAATATGGCAAAAAAAGTTTTTTTTACAAAGCACCTCCTCAAACTGCTGAATTTTGTGCTCCCTCTGGCATGGTGTTTGTATATCTACCAACTTACCTTGAATAGTGCCTGTTTCTGTTAAAACATGTTGTGGCAACTAGCATTTGTGTGTAAATCATCAAACTCAGGTGGCAGTGGTGGGAACTGAGATTGCTGTCATCGTAATGATGTTGCATAAAGAATCGCGTGTAATATTCCTCTGTTTTTCTGTTTGTTTTGGAACGCTGCACATTTTCTTGACCTATACATAATAAGGTGTCTTTTGTACATCTACATCTACTGCATGCAGCTCTTTGTGCACCAAGAAGTGCTGAGATAAAATGTTTGGTTTATTATAATGAGGTTGTGGTTTTAAAGTGCACTTTTTTGACGTTTTATTAAACAAGTATCGCTTGACATCTATACTAATGTTAATGTAGATCTACGACTTTGTTATCTATGGTCATCTGTGTCAACGTCTGTAGTGCATATTAATACATGGCAAATAATGTTCACATTTTGTATATTGATAAAACTGAATAAAAATTATTGATAAAAAAAAAGAATTGCGCTACATACAGAGGGCAGGGTTTAGGAGCGCACTACGTACAGAGTGCAGGGTTCAGGAGTGTGCAACGTACAGCGTGCAGGGTTCAAGAGTGGGCTACATACAGAGTGCAGGGTTCAGGATTGCACTACATACAGAGTGCATTTGATTCAGTGTGCAAGGTTGAGGATTACAGGGTTCAGGAGTGTGTTACATTGAGAATGCAGGGTTAATGATTGCACTATGTATAGATTGCAGATCTGCATATCTTACAGGCCAGTTTATATCCCCCCCCCTCCGGTAAAGAGCTCTCCCCCTAAATGTCTTCCTTTTTCCCCTTCCCTTCTAGTACAGTGCTCTTCTCTCTGCTCAGTGCAGAGTGCCCCTCTCCTCCTGTTCCAGATCTTCCCTCTCCTCCCTGTCCAGTACACAGCACTCCTCTCCCCATAGAAAACAATGTACAGCTTACAGTAGGAGGTCAGGCTGCCAATTAAATAAACTAGAAGGCATTCAATATTTTCCATAAGTATTATAGTTTTTCTGCCATGTAACCGTTATCTTCAGCTTTCATTGGTTCTGCAAATAATACTAATAATGTAAAAATGGTCATTGCATCTTAGTGAACTGAGCCTATGGTGGTATAAAAGGTATTTTAAAACATTCTATGCTCTTTTCTACAGCTGGATGTTCACTTGCTTACCAAAATAAGTACTTATATACTGTATATACTTTTTTAACCAAAAGAAACAGTTAACAGATAATGAAAGTGTTCCTTTAAACACAAGAAAAAGAGAAAAGGCAGAAAGAACACAAAAGGATTTTAAATGAAACGCAAGGGAAATTTGAAAAACACTCATTGGTATTCAGGATGGTTTTGCAAGGATTCAGGTTTAATAGAGGAAATGTTCAGAAGTTTTATTGGAAGGAGCTCAGGGTTCATTTGAGCACAACCATGAATGGTCAAAATAGATAGAAGGTCCAAAGTAATTTTGCTTGCTGAAATCCGATTGGCTTGGATCATAAATCACCTAAAATGAATAACTTAATATATAAGGAACCACAAAAAAAGAAAGATACGTCTTTGTGCAACAAGACAGGAGAGGTCATCTTATAATACTGGAGACTTCTTTTACTCAATAGAATGTGCACATTGTTTGAAAGCATATCCTTACTTTTCCCTGTGTTATTTTTTTATTTTTCATGTGCCTTCAGCTAAAAAAAACCTTTTGGGTTTTATTGCAATAGCTTCAAGCATCTCTCAAGAGTCATCAGCACACAATACAAGCCACAAATTCACAGGTTTTTGGCAAAAGGCAAAAAATCTCCATTATATCACTGTTACTAAATCAGGTTGTAATTTAGAGATTAAGCAATATGCAAAAGATATAAAGCAAGTAAAAGTGCTGGCGAAGGCTTTCTGGATCAATCTGCTATCATATTGTGTAAACGTTCAGCAGCAGGGCAAACATCAGCAAGAAAATGTGCTGTACTTAATGAAGTAAACATTGGTGGGGTATCAGAAAAGTTCTAGGCAGTCTGGATAGTCCAAAGTCCATGTATTTACTCAATTAAAAAAAGCGCCATGCTGAACTTTGCAGTATTCCATTTATCAGCATACACATTAAAAGCTGATTTAACCACTTCATTGCGGGAATTTTCTCATAGCAATGCTAAATGCATATACAGTTCAAGTGGTTTATTTAGTCTGTCCGTTTATTTAAAATTTTAACAGTGAAGAGTTCCTATACCATGTTGTTTTCAAAATTGTATAAATGTGCCAGAACTCATGTTTTGTAGTGTATATGTACATAAAATATGATGTATAAAGTATATTATACAATAGTGAACGTGTTGTTAGCTAAAGAAATTTCCTTTGCCAGTGTTTGCTGAAACTGCTGCCAAATATGAACTATTAAGCCTACAAACAACTCACTGGCGCATAATCAGCATAAAATACTCTACTCTAGCCTGCCCCAGTTATTGTCTTTTTGGGAGCTGACATCATGCCTCTCATACAGCTTACAGAAGGTAAAGCCTGGCTGGCAACCACAGCTGGCATATCAAAGATACTTCTGCCCTACCTATGAAAGTCATGTGTCACTGTTCTCCGCATAGGTCAGCCAACGGGAAAGGTGGATTAGAGATGAAAAAGAGTTGACATTTGCGTATTAGTTGCAGCATGGTTTGGACCTCATTCACGCGTGCATTTAAGGGCAGATTATGATTTCTTGTGAAGTTACTGTTAATAGTTGCAAACAGTAATGCCACGTACACATGGTCGGACTTTTCGACCGGACTGGTCCGACGGACGCCGACGGACCAAATCCGGCGGACAATCCAATCGTGTGTGGGCTCCATTGGACCTTTAGCGGACTTTTCCAGTCGCAAATCTTATGGACTTTAGATTTGGAACTTGCTTCAAATCTTTATGTCGTAACTCCGCCGGACCCAGAAATCCGCTCGTCTGTATGCTAGTCCAACAGACAAAAAACTACGCTAGGGCAGCTATTGGCTACTGGCTATCAATTTCCTTATTTTAGTCCGATGTACATCGTCACGTACGAAGCCATCGGACTTTGGTGTGATCATGTGTTGGCAAGTCCGGTCGTTAGAAAGTCCGTTGAAAGTCCACCAATAGTCTGTCGAAAGTCTGTCGGACAGGCTGACGGACTTTTGTAGCTAAAAAGTCCGACCTTGTGTACGCGGCATAAGACCCATTCAAAGCAAGTTTGCATTCAAGGCCAATCATACACAAGTAATCACTGCATGTCCAATTACATTCAAACAGGTATGAATGGCTGCACCCACTGGCAGCTACTCTTTGCTTTTTATGGGGCTTCCTGCCTGCATCTGTTGGCAGAAAACCCACTGAGTCTCCCACGGGAAATTATAACCTACCCCTAAACGAACATATGATGGAGGCCTTAGTCTGCATAATTTATGGAAAGAAGGTGTGCATTTTAAAGCAGGTGATGAAAATACCACTAGGTTTACATGTTCGGGGAATTAAAGGGTTCACTTTAAAATAATGCTCATTTTCAGTAGTTGCCTCCATCTTTGATACTAGATATGACCTTGACGATGAGCCTCTGGACTTTGTTCTTGAAGTCTTCTTTAGTTCTCAATATTATTTTAAATGTCCTACATAGAATAAGTTGTTCTCTCTGATACTTTGGGGTTGGTTTACTAAAGATAAATTGGCTGTCCACTATGTACTTTTGCTCTTAAGAAGAGGGTTCTGCCCCAGAAATGCCTTAGCATTGCTCCATGCATACAGGGCCGGTGCTACCACTAGGTGAACTAGGCAGCTGCCTAGGGTGCACAGCCACCTAGGGCACAGTCATGGCCGCTGGTTTCAGGCTATTTTCTGTACGGTGTCTGTGATAAACATTTAAAGAGACTCATAAAAAAAAACATTTTAGAGCCCCCCCCCCACACACACACACACACATACAAAAATGCATGCGCTTTGTCGCCTGCCTGTGATTGTCCTACACATGTTATGTATCACTGCACACACTGGAGTGAGAGCAATAATTCTAGCATCAGAACCCCTGCATAACACTAAACTGATGTCCTGTAGGGGCTTTTAATGCATTGCCTATGAAAAAATATAGGGTAAGTTTATCGGCGTTTCATGGGTGCACAAACGCAAAGCTCCTATAGGTCATCAGTTTAGTGTTATGCAGGAGTTCTGGTGCTAGAATTATTGAATTATTTTTTTTTTCTTCTTTTCTGGGGGGCACAGAGCACAAGTAGCTGGTCTTGCCTAGGGCGCAAAATAATCTAGCACCGGCCCTGCGTGCATATGAGCATCACCCATACATCGCACTGGACTGTAATCATTGGATCACTGATTTGTCTGTTTTACTTACGTTTGTGAGTATGTTTCCACGTTTCATTCCAATAAATGGTTTTATGATAATGCACAAGGCTGGTGCGCCCTCTCTGTGTTTTGTTTCAGCTTACCTAAGGATTTCCTCTATCTGAAGAGGGCAGCAAAGTGAGTTCAACAGATTTTTGTTGAAGCGTCTTATCTAAAGACTCTTATCAGAAGATGCCTCTCTTTTCTTTTCATTTGTGCCAATGACTTTTATGTGTGTTTAAGATCAGTGGGTTGACTACACCTTTAGCACTGATAGTATTTTTCATGGGAAGTTGCACTGCGTATGGGAATTTTCCCCAGAGCTTAGTGAATGCGGTGACAATTCACTTTGCAAAGAATATCCAATCACTTGCAAGGAAAATAAAAAGACAGCATTTTTGTTTGCACATAATTGGATGATGGAAGATAGTAGAGATGGGGAATTGAATTGAAAATTCATGAAGGTCCGATCAGAAAAATGTTCTGGTAGCAGAGGTCTCAATTGCAAGTTTGTGCGATGACTCCCCCCTTTTCTTATATCACATTTCCCTTCTTACGTCAGTATCCTCTGCCCTCCTTCATGTCACCCCCCACAGTGGTGTCCTCTGCCCTCCTTTATAGCATCCCCTTCCCACAGCAGTTTTCTCTGTCCCCCTTCCCATCACAGCCCCCCTGTGGCTCTGCCCCCCTTCCCATTGGAGCCCTTGCAGCTCTTCCCCCATTCACATTACAGCCCCCCACATCTCTGTCCCTCCAATTTACATTGCAGCCCCTGCAGCTCTTTCCCCCATTCACATTAAACCACTGCAGCTCTGCCCCCCCATTCACATTACTGTCCCCTCACAGCTCTGTCCTCATAATTTATATTACAGCCTCCGCAGCTCTGTCCTCCCCCCTCCATTCACAATTCAGCCCCTGCAGCTCTGTTCCCTCTCATTCACATTACAACCCCTACAGCCCTGCCCCCCCACCACATTATAACCCCTGCAGCTCTGCCCCCTACAGCCCCTGCAGCTCCGCCCCACCACAACATTACAACCCCTGCAGATCTGCCCCTACAGCCCCTGCAGCTCTATTCCTCCCCATTCACATTACAACCCCTGCAGCTTTGCCCCCCACCACCACATTACAACCCCTGAAGCTCTGCCCCCCCACCACACTACAACCCCTGTAGCTCTGCCCCCTACAGCCCCTGCAGCTCTGCCCACCACATTACAATTCTTGCATCTTTGCCCCCCACAGCCCCTGCAGCTCTGCCCCCCCACCACCAAATTACAACTCCTGAAGCTCTGCCCCCTACAGCCCTTGCTGCTCCCCCCACACCACCTTATAACCCCTGCAGCTCTGACCCCCCACCCCCCACCACATTACAGCACCTGCAGCTCTGTCCCATCCCTTCATTCAAAGCAGCTGTGACAGCGGTTAAGGCGAAAAACTGGCTCCTAAATAGCAAAAACGCGGAGGGCCGGATGGAACAGTGACGCGGGCTGGACCTGAACCACGGGCCATTATTTAGGGATGCCTGTAGTAGAGTTTTAATTCCTTTTCTAAGCTCTGGGGGAAATTTACCTTGTAAAGTGCAACTTCTTTTGCAAAGTGAACAATCTATTTGTCTTTAGTAAACCAATACATTAATTTAGAGCTGAATGTCTCCTAGGCATATTTTCATACTGTATTTATGATTCCTCTACTGCTAACCAATGTATTATAATGTGCTGACAGATGTGCTATTGTATTCATCTGTCCTAGTCATGGATATTTTTTACACTGTGCTTCAAGTTGTGCAATGTACAGAAGTGCTCAGATGTCACAGTAGCTGAGGCGTATGACTATGTACTCTTTTTTACATCTAAAACACATTTGCCATTGCTAGATTGAAGTTATCTCTGGGGTTGAGCACCTTATTGCCTGGATGGAGTTATAACCTATGATGTAAGTTGTAAAAACTCTGCTACAAGGGGCAGTAACCAATTTTTTTTTTTTTTGAAACAATAGGCCATTATAATTGGAGAATGCTAGCTGATATGCCAATCTGATACTTGCAATTCTATTTGAGGGATAGAAGGAGGCTGACTTCACACGGGCTGTCCAATCAGGTCTGCCTGTCAGTTTTTCAGGCGGACCTGATCGGACCATCCATAACTCTCTATGGAGCGGCGGATGTCAGCGGGCATGTGTTTACTGACACCCACTGGCATCTGATCTGATCTTGTCTGCCAAAAACAGCAGATCAAATTGGATGACAGTCGAATGGAAACGGAGAGGCGGTCCATTTCCATCTGACAGCCCCATAGAAAACAGCGAGGCTGTGTCTGTGCCTGCTCTTCATAGCGAAGCAGACACAGACCTGTCATCTGCCTGCTCAGTGAGCAGATCACCTACTGAGCAGGCAGATGTGGACAACAGACAAAGCCATGTGAAACCAGCCTTAGTCCCCGGTCACACTGAACATGACATTGAAATCCTGCTACTTCACTTGAAATAGGACAGTTTCAAAGTAGCACTACTTCAAGTGCTAGTTGGAAGACATCTGTGATTTCATGCACAGATGTCTATGCAAGTCGTGACTGAACTTGCAAAAATTAGTGCAAGAACTACTTTCAAAATCGATGTGACTCCGATTGAGTCGGAGTTGCACAGATTTGACCACTTTCATTTGCGAACAATAGGGTGCGACATGTCATGTGATTTGAATACTATGAAATTGCATGACAAGTCACACCGGAGTGACCAGAGCTGAGTGTGCAAATCAGGATTCCTGGATTCCCTCAGATTTTATTGACTACATACGTTTTTTGGATCACCACGACTGACAGCTAATAAGCCATTTCAGAAGGATGTCAGCAATGACATCTCTCATATTTTTCTAAGCTCCATCAGGTTTACTAAAAACTATGTGGTGTTGAGGGTCTAACTCAGTGATATCACACAATTTTACATTGAGTCAGGCAAGTCTTTGTAATATGTAGATCCAAATTTGATTTTATAATGTGATTGTACAATGTTTGGCCAGTTTAAAAGATGTTTATCTTATCTTATGTTTTTATTGCTGTATGTGACCCCATCAAATAGTGATCTATTGCATTTTGTGTCCCAACATCGTGTGAGGGGAATCCTCCTTAATGGGTACTCAGACCACAAAACCTGACAGAGGTTCCATGTTATAATACAGTTTCATTATATTATCCTATACTTGCATCTTATGCCATTGCAGCATTCAGTATTTTTAGAGAGAAAACAGACACCACTTACATAATATTGCATTACAATATGCAAAATTAAACATATAAACAATTAATATAACTTGCCTTGGTGACATATGCATAAATGTGAGTAATATGCCACTTATAATCACTGGCATATGTCTGCACATCTTGAGCCTTTCTTTTTCCAAATTCCACATATGTGCTCTCTTAAACCAGCTTTTAAATATAATGCTTACTTTACTTGGTTGTTTTTGTTAGTTATATTAAAGTTTATCCTCTGCTCTTATTATTATCCTTTATTATTAAAGTGGCAACGGGCAGGGCGAGATTTACTAAAACTGGTGCACACAGAATCTGGTGCAGCTACCAGTGGCGGCCTGTCCTTTAGGGGCACCCAGGCACCGCCCCCTCTATCCAAGCCACCCCCTATATGAATAATGGATAGATTCATGCATCGCTGCTGCCACCCCCTATTCATGCATCCGGTCCTTTTCGGATGCCGGGCGCCTGAATTACAGTGGTGTGGGTGTTTTTTTTTAAGCACCTGATTAGAGCCATATGCTCTAATCGGCTTCAAAATAGGGGGGTTCAGAGCGCAGAGCGCTGCACCATGAGCCCACCCAGGTGTCACAACAGCGAATGAATATTCGCTGTTGTAACACTGATCCTCAATCCGGCCAATCAGAAGCAGGTCTAAGACCCATTTTCCGAATGGTCGAAAAGAGAAGACTCCTGATTGACCACAAAGGAGGAGGGAGGAAACAGAAGCCACCGATGCCCGTGGAGAGCAGAGGGAGGGAAAGCTGTCGCCACCGCCGCCGGTGAAGCGCTGCATAGATGGGGTAAGTGCACCAGACCCGCCCGCCGACCAACCAACCGACAAGGGGGAGTGGTACTGTTTACATAGTATGCATAGTAACCAATTAGCATCTAACTTCAGTTTGTTCAATTACACTTTGACAATAGAACCAAGAAGCTGATTGGTTACTATGCACAAATGCACCAAATTCTTTGTGCATCAGGTTTAGTAAATCCCACCCATTGTGTGGCACTTTAGATACATTTATTAGGTGTGTAAAATTCCAGAAAAAAAAACATATATAGTGTACAAAATATGAAGCCCTACACAAGATGACTTACAATCTTAAAGGTGGAGGAACACCAGATACAAAAAGTAGGGAGGTGGCAATGGCTGTAGGTGATGGAAAGCAGTTAATCCATAAGGGATGTTTTGGGTAAAGGTACTGAGTGAGGCAAACTAGGTAAATAATCAGGGCTGCACAAGAATCCATATCAGACCCAGGCTGGGGAGGTAAATTAGGTAGAAGGATTGAGTAGAACTTAGGGGAGCAGAAAAGGGGACATGAATGTTACTGTCTTAGCGCTGTCTGCCACCTGACAACTGAGAGTATGCTGAACCATGACATTGATTCCTTCCATAATTGCAATACCAATTATGTTGTGTACCTACTCACTTGTGACATATGCCATATTAAATATGTAGGTAGGACGACGAGACATCATCAGAATCATTTTAATGAGCATATATATAGTGTGGCTAAACATTTCAAATTTGGGAATGCTTCAGCCATGCATGTACAAGTCATTAAAAAAGTGAAGTCCCCTAGTAAAGGTGGTGATGTGTTTCGATTGCTCTGCTGGAGGGAGGTTTTCTGGATTTTCCAGCTTCAGACTCACATCCCACAGAGGTTAAACTTTGAGTGGGATGTGAGCCATTTTTATGAGTAGTATAGTGTACTTCCTCCCTCCAATCGACACACATTAATATGGTGAGTTGTCTATTTGTGTAGAGGATGGCTAATGTAATGATACACTACACTCACATATTTGTTATTGTCATGTTTACCAATATTTTTTTATTTATTATGATTGTACTGAATATTGTGATGTGTAGCATAACCATCCAATGCTTTTTTTTTATTTACAATAGGTTTTTATTACGTTTTTAGTATGAAGATAGTAATAAAAAAAACCAGTCCAGTTGCAACAAAAAACAGAGGTTCCGCCTAGCTTAAGTGAGTCTAGTTCATCCTGAACAAGCAACATATATGATTATGTTTGTTAATATATGTAATGATACATTTGCTTAAATTTTTATATTTAACGTACAAAGCAGGCAGAGGGGTGCTGGGAGGTAGGAAGGGCAGGATAGGGGGGGTTAGGGTAAGAAAGGGAATGGGAACTAGGGAATGGGGAAGTAAGGGGCAAAATAAGGGGGGGGGATCACCAGCACATCAAGTGAGGAATTTTCATAACAGTATAGAAAATATGGTTTAAAACAGTCTATATCACAACAATTCAGTATTTCACATGTGTACTTTACATTTTGGATGTGCCAACCATTGGGACCACTGTACCGAGAATTTATTTATTTGCATATTTTTCCTAGCTATTATCTTTTCCATCCAAAGCTTTTTTGTGTATGGAAGTTATGTCTAGGCATGCATTTCAATACACATTCTTCTTCCATTCATTTTTGATCCATTCAGATATTTACTAGCCATTAGGTGTAAATTAAGAGACTGATTGATGGGCAGTAATATTGCGGTTTAGGCCTCATGTACACTGCTGCTGTCAAACGGACGTTTAGGAGCAGTTGGGCATTTTTTTCATCTGCTCCTGAACTCTCCTCTATGTTATCTTATCAGTACATGTACACAGGGTCGTTTATAGTCGTTTCTAGGCAGTTGAGATTAGAGGCTCTTTTTGGAACCCAAAAAAATGCGTTCAGAAGCTGTGTTTAGAGGCATTTCAAGCGCCTAATGCAGCTAAATGCTTTAGGCACGTTTTGGCCTAGAAGGGTTTTTAAAGGGAAACATTTTATTTATTACTTTTGAGCCTGAAAAATGCTAAAAACATACTAAAAACTCAATTATTACTGCCTGCAAGCTTGATATACCATGTGATATTCCCCTCATCAGCCAATTATGCTGTACAATGCATGACCTGTATTACTTGATGCTAGGGATGAGCCGAACACCCCCCTGTTCAGTTCGCACCAGAACTTGCGAACAGGCAAAAAATTTGTTCGAACACGCGAACACTGTTAAAGTCTATGGGACACGAACATGAGTAATCAAAAGTGCTAATTTTAAAGGCTTATATGCAAGTTATTGTCATAAAAAGTGTTTGGGGACTTGGGTCCTGCCCCAGGGGACATGGATCAATGCAAAAAAAAGTTTTAAAAACGGACGTTTTTTCGGGAGCACTGATTTTAATAATGCTTAAAGTGAAACAATAAAAGTGTAATATTCCTTTAAATTTCGTACCTGGGGTGTCTATAGTATGCCTGTAAAGGGGTACATGCTTCCTGTGTTTAGAACAGTCTGACAGCAAAATGACATTTCAAAGGACAAAAAGTCATTTAAAACTACTTGCGGCTATTAATGAATTGCCGGGAACCCCCGAACCAAATTTTTTTTAAAAATGACGTAGGGGTCCTCCTAAATTCCATACCAGGCCCTGCAGGTCTGGTATGGATTTTAAGGGGAACCCCACGCTAAAAAAAAATAAATAGGCGTGGGGTCACCCCAAAAATCCACACTAGACCCTTATCCAAGCACGCAACCTGTCAGGTCGCAGGAAAAGAGGGGGGACGAGAGAGCGCCCCCCCCTCCTGAACCGTACCAAGCCACATGCCCTCAACATTGAGAGGGTGATTTGGGGTAGCCCCCCAAAACCCCTTGTCCCCATGTTGATGGGGACAAGGGCCTCATCCCCACAACCCTTGCCTGGTGGTTGTGGGGGTCTGCGGGTGGGGGGTTTATTGGAATCTGGAAGCCCCTTTAACAAGGGGAACCCCAGATCCCAGCCCTCCCCCTGTATGAAATGGTAAGGGGGTACAAAAGTACCCCTACCATTTCACAAAAAACTGTCAAAAATGTTAAAAATGACAAGAGACAGTTTTTGACAATTCCTTTATTTAAATGCTTCTTCTTTCTTCTTTCTTCTTTCTTCTATCTTCTATCTTCCTTTGATTTCTTCCTCCATCTTCTTCTTCTTCTAGTTCTTCTGGTTCTTCCTCCGGTGTTCTCGTCCTGCATCTTCATCTGCGGCGTCTTCTTCCCTTCTTCTCCTCGGGCCGCTCCGTATCCATGATGGCATGGAGGGAGGCTCCCGCTGTGTGACGCTTCTCCTCTTCTGACGGTTCTTAAATAACGGGGGGCAGAGCCACCCGGTGACCCCGCCCCCTCTGACGCACAGGGACTTGACAGGACATCCCTGTGGCATTCCCCGTGCCTCCCTTCATGCCATCATGGATGCGGAGCTGCCCGAGGAGAAGGGAAGAAAACGCCGCGGATGAAGATGCAGGACGAGAACACAGGAGGAAGAAACAGAAGAACCAGAAGAAGAAGAAGATGGAGGAAGAAACCGAAGGAAGATAGAAGATAGAAGAAAGAAGAAGCATTTAAATAAAGGAATTGTCAAAAACTACCTCTTGTCATTTTTAACATTTTTGACTTTTTTTTGTGAAATAGTAGGGGTACTTTTGTACCCCCTTACCATTTCACACAGGGGGGAGGGCCGGGATCTGGGGGTCCCCTTGTTAAAGGGGGCTTCCAGATTCCGATATGCCCCCCACCCGCAGACCCCCACAACCACTGGGCAAGGGTTGTGGGGATGAGGCCCTTGTCCCCATCAACATGGGGACAAAGTGTTTTGGGGGGCTACCCCAAATCACCCTTCCAATGTTGAGGGCATGTGGCTTGGTACGGTTCAGGAGGGGGGGCGCTCTCTCGTCCCCCCCCTTTTCTTGTGGCCTGCCAGGTTGCGTGCTCGGATAAGGGTCTGGTATGGACTTTTGGGGGACCCCACGCCATTTTTAAAAAAAAAATTGGCGTGGGGTTCCCCTTAAAATCCATACCAGACCTGAAGGGTCTGGTATAGATTTTGAGGGGGACCCCATGCCATTTTTTAAAAAAAAATTTGTCCGGGGTTCCCCTTAATATCCATACCAGACCTGAAGGGCCTGGTATGGAATTTAGGGTGACCCCCACATCATTTTTTTTTAAATTTTGGTTCGGGGTTCCCCTGTGGGGAATTTCCATGCCGTTTTTATCAATGAACTGTTATGTGCATTGTCGGACCGGCAATTCATTAATAGCCGCGAGTAGCTTTAAATTACTTTTTTTCCTTTGAAATGTCATTTTGCTGTCAGACTTTTCTAAACACGGGAAACATGCGCCCCTTTAAAGGCATACTATAGACACCCCCCAGGTATGAAATTTAGAGGAATATTACACTTTTATTGTTTCACTTTAAGCATTATTAAAATCACTGCTTTTTAAAACTTTTTTTTGCATTGATCCTTGTCCCCTGGGGCAGGACCCAGGTCCCCAAACTTTTTATGACAATAACTTGCATATAAGCCTTTAAAAATAGCACTTTTGATTTCTCCCATAGACTTTTAAAGGGTGTTCCGCGGCTTTTGAATTTGCCGCGAACACCCCAAATTGTTCGCTTTTTGGCGAACAGGCGAACAGCTAATGTTCGAGTCGAACATGAGTTCGACTCGAACTCGAAGCTCATCCCTACTTGACGCCGATGTTGAGAGTCACCAACAGACATTCCTCTGGTGGCATGCTTTTCCTCATGTTGGTGTCCATGCGAACTAGACGGGGTCTAACCTTTTCCAAGAGAACATCAAAGGTGGCAATTGACATGCGTGTAAAATTAAAAGATTTCTCTGGATAATTACGCAGCTGAACATACATATTAGAAAAGTATCCTGTGGACATGCGTTGAGCCATCAATGGATGTGTCCAGTAGCCACGAACTCTGGTCCTCTCATGCAATTTTCTATGTCTTTGGAGCCTCGGCAAAAGCAACATCAGGAGCATTTCCTCACACATGCTCATCATGGGATCCATATTAACAAGCAAACCAAAAAATAACAGCTAGCTAAAAGCACACGGCTTTCGCAGCTGCAACTCAAACTGTTCTCTCACAGAATGGTTGAAATAGTTAATAAATACTTGTTTTTAGTGCTTTCTAATCATTTGGGAGGGTCTCCCGAAGTTATCTTTGGTAACCGCTTCTGAACGCAAACGCAGCTAAACGCCGCTAAATGCGGCTTGTAAACGCTGCTATACACATGTTTTTAAATGTGGATTACTAGCTATGATGTTCCAGCATTCTGGAGAGGTTGAGAAATGTCCCGTGTACATGAAGCCTTACTGTGTGTTTTACCCGAATTGTGCTGCCCATCTCCATTGCCCCCTCTTTTGGCTGTTTTCCTACCAATTTCATGGTATTTTATATGCGATGGTGCCCAGTCTGTTCCTTACAGATGTGGGCCGCATCGTATATGAATAGGTTTCATTATACAGGATACTTGTGTCAATTGTCTTTCTGTCTCTTTGTGTCTTGTGCTGTTTGTCTTTTCCCGTTCCTATGTTAGGAGATTCCCCCAACTATTGATATGTATGTGTTTATATGTATCTATTGTTGTTCATATCAGAGTGCGAAGGGAAAACTGTTGTTTATTGGCTAATTGTTTTAGAGTATAAGCATACGGGGTGACACAAAACTATGTGGTGTTTTATGACAATGTCTTTATTTTTATATTTAGTCTTTATAGAACAATATGTTGGCTTGTTAGAGCAGATATACATTTTTGGTTATTTGTTTTTCTTTTGTCTATATGTGATATATACAATTATATATTTATGGGTCTCTCTTTCACATGTGAGGTTTGTGCAACAGGAAGTCTGTAATTAGCACCTGGTGACACCTGTTATAGGTGGGACTATATAAGAACTGTTTTGCAGACATACCTGTGTAATAACTAAGCGCGCGTGAATTGTGTGAAACGCGTCTACCCAGCATTTTGATGCCTGTAATTTTTGGGATGTCCAAATAAAGAGGATTTTGATCTACAGTGGTGTGCGGCCATTTCTTCTAATTTCATTGTGTGTGGAGGCGAGCCGAGGTAAGCACACGAGGTGTGCTGAATGTAACAGGGTGCATTATGTGATTTATTGAGTGCTTTGTGTTTTGGAGTGCTGATTGTGACGAACGCGGATGTCAGATCCCTGCCCTCCTCGCTAACTTTCAACGAAGGACCGGCCAACCTCACACCACGCTGTCACTTACGTAACAATGCCACTCTCAGCTGCGCCCAGCACAAAGATTTTCCAGCTTGCACATAGACCACAATCTAGGTGCGAGCAACCTGAGAGTGATTGTCACTGGGCTAATTACACAATTAACCCTTTAACTGCCACCACCTCCGTTTAAAAGACCGAGCCGGGGGAGACTCGTAATTTTAGCAATACCAATCATAATTTTAGAATAAGTGTCTGCCACACACACTGCCACCACAGACAGGTCTGCTCAGAGTCTTACTCTACAACAGTAGCACCCTTCAAAAGGCAGGTTCGTTTATAGCTTGCATTAAGAACTTTAGAGACAAGGTTAACACTTTTCAACATAAGGGTTTATTATGAAAAGGTCAAAGTTGATGCAAATAAAACATTTACAGAAAAAAGATGTTTTTAAAGGATAAAGACAATATACAGCCACAAAGCAATAAGGTAGAATTGGGAAGGAAGAATACTTGCAATTAATGTCCGAGTGTTGATCAGAGTTTGATCGATGAGCTAGGTAATCTGTTCTCAACTTGGCAGATGTTTCTTCTTGGATGGTAAAAGAACTGACCATTGTCTTGGCATCTCCTCTTTTCTGTCAAATCAAAGGGGGTGCTGACAGCGACCAGTAACCAATCGTCTGGTCATCTTGTTTAGGAGTTAGTTGCTGGGAGGTGTCTACACTCATGACCACGTCCCAGTTAGATTTTGTGATACATATTCATATATCTGCATCTATAGTGTTTACAGACTGCAAATACCCATATTATTATTCAGCATGATATTTCCTTCAAAACAAAACTAAACATGCCATATCTCCAGTGTATAGTCTGCTTAGGAGGAATAAGTTTTACCAGTGGTTTCCCGTATGCCCTGACATAGGGGTGTCTGGACTTAAAACGTTACATATTATCGGAGGAAAATAAATATGTCCATAGTATAGCTGTGCTATTGCTAAGTCGGAAGTTATGAAACATGCTGAAATTTCATTCCACTGTTTTAAGCTTGATGTGTATTCAGACATTTTACAACTGGTGCCTGTTGGGTCTCTGAATGGAGAGGGTGACAGTTTTACGACAGGCCTGAACACTCTGCCCTTTCAACAAGCTGTTTTTTACTGACCTAGCCTGGTTCTGTTTTCTCTGTTGAGATAAGCTTTTCTGTTGAACTTAGAAAATTGAGTACTGTCCGTGATACTTTTTTTATTTGCACTAACATACAATTTTTCAGGACAAGCTTTCGGGGTATGTCCCCTTCTTCAAGGTCCAAGCAGTACTCTTGAGTACTGCTTGGACCTTGAAGAAGGGGACATACCCCAAAAGCTTGTCCTGAAAAATTGTATGTTAGTGCAAATAAAAAAAGTATCACGGACAGTACTCAATTTTCTCTGTCACAATTGCACTAATACGGCTACAACCAAATCAAGTCTGTTGAACTTAAAAAGCTTTGAATTCTTAAGACAAGGGAGGAGGGAGTTCAGAGTTTTCTGTAATGTTACATGGCTAGCCAAGCAGTCATGGCTACTTCCACACAACATGGCAGCTAGCTACTGCTTTTCATGTCAAGTACGTGATATCGTTACACTGAGTTTTTGGGGTATTTGGGGTTTTTTGGGGGGGATACCTTTTGCTGTGTATCATTGTACATGGTGCAGCTCAGTAAGGCATATGAGAAACCAGAGATGATGAAATGAGCTTTCATGATTCTCTAGGATAAAACTAAGACAGGGTCTACAAGGCTCATGGAAGATCACAGGTGCAGGTACTGGCAAATGAATCTCAGAAGTGTTGGCATCAGATGCACAGTAATACAGTTGGCAGAATACAATGAATGTATTTCCTTCTGGTTCCTCATTTTGTCATGGCACCCTTTGCCACAAAATACAGAATTATACCATATTAAGTCAGGGCACAAGCCAGAGCCAAAATATAGCAAAGGAAAGTAATATATAGGTCTTAAGGTACAGCGTCAATAAGCAGAATCTTTGTCAGGAGTCCAATCTGAGATCAGTAAAAAAGATAATCATGAACCATAGACAGATGAGAGATTCAAGAGCAGGTCAAACAGAAGCTAAGTAGTAGTGCAGGTCAAGCTTAAGTCCAATATCTCAGATCACAAGGTCACATGTGCAGCTGAAAGGCCATTCAGCACTGAGCCTTGAAATGGCTCATCATTATAGAGCCCATTTGGCGCAAAAGTGAATAGTAGACGTGTTTACTGAAGGCCATCCAGCTAGGCTTCCATGCAGAGAATCACGCACATGCGCTAGAGCAAGTTCACAAATCATTTGGCTGGCATTGGCTTCCCGGCAGAATATTTGTATACTGAGCAGGTGCTCCTGAATATGGGTGGGCACATGGCACTGATTGCTAATGCGCACTGTGTCTGTAAACTGCCTCACTTCTTTTTTTTCTCCAGCAGCGTATATTCTTTGGTTGATATGTCTGTGTTATACTATTGTTTACAGTATACTGCTGCTTTGGAAGGGTAGTTATGCTACTGGCATGTAGACTCTAATAGGTGTATCATTACCACTTTAAAACACCGTGTGGGAAATTAGCTCTGTAGTGGGTTATGCGTGACCTCCTGAATGAGTCACAGTACGTGAGAAAGGCACAGCAAGACAGCAGAATCTTGGTGAAACAAAACAAAAATAGAAAATAAACTCTTGCTACATTGGGCATCTAACTTCAAACACAGGAACCTAACTACTTGCCCTGGAGTAACCTACTGCTGCCCAGGCACCTGGCTTTCACACAGAATAAAGCAGAGTCTTTAGTCAAAGAGACTTAATCTCACCACACAGAGACATTTGCTGCTCCCCAGTCTGTCATGCACAGAGATCTGGTTCCAGGATAGAGCACCCTCCCTAAGCAGCCTGGGAGTTTTATAGAGCCCAGAGTACTCAACCTGCTTTAGCTGAGCTCTTTAACTCCTCAATGAGCTAAGGAAGTTCACTACATAGCACAAAAAGGAAAACTGTATACTGCATGAATCTGGGACAAATATATCTACCATCCTGTACACAACCAGTGGTTTGCCTGGCTCCTGTCATAACAGCCACATTTGTCTTTTCTTCATGATTAAGCATACTTTTGTCCTACATTTTCCTTCAGGTTTTTTTATTTTGTCGTGGCACCCTTGTCACAAAATACAGAATTTTACCATATTAAGTCCCACTTCGATTGTTGTGCGGGACCTATTTTTTTCTAAAATTGCCCATGGATAATGAGCTTTGAAGAAGTAGATTTTGATAACTATTTAAAGTGCATGTATGCTTTACCCATACAGGGAGCTTATGAGCTGTTTATACTTAGCTACCACCCACTGTCCACATACACATTTACCTAGAGAAGTAAAGCAACATAACTGGTACATTCAGGTATGGGAAACTTTGGCATTCCCCTTCCTTACGCCTTGATGCTTGGCCTGAGCCTACTTAGTCATCCAGCACTGTTGCATGAAAAAAAAGACCTTGTGTAAGCTCTAAATATGTTGAGTTGGAGCCTATGCAAGGCATGTCTTGTGGGCATGCATTAAAACAAGGCAATTGTTTTGCCATGTGAAACATGTAGAAGAGAATTCCAAATGATGTTGTCTACTCTAATGAAATATTGAAGTTTTGCATGAGATGGGTTTATGAGAGAAGAAGACGTAACAAGGTCATGTCAATGAAAGAGTGACAAGGATTATTTAGGGAATATTTATGTGCAAGGTCAGAATATATTGTAGATGGTTCTTGGCATAGATTGTTGAGATGAATGTCTTGTTAGTAGAATACAATGTGGGAGGATGTTACAATAACCAAGGAGAGAGAGTTAGTTGGTGTAATGGAAATTTGTAAGTTCTGTATATAATTGTATTGTATTTTGTATGTATTGCACATTGCCCTCACTGTGCACACAGCACTAATAATGTTTTCAGTAAATGTTTACATTCTTTCGAGTCCTGATTAGAATAAGCCTGCCTATGTAACGCCCATTGTTACGATAAACCTACAATTGTAATATTAATGTGATACCTACGTAATCATGTGCATAAAAACCTTCAATTGCATCATAATAAAGCAGAACAGTAGTTTGGAAAGATGCTGAGCGTATCTTTTGTGTCTGTTCCCTACTGCAGTAGTTATTATTAATTTGGAACCACTAATCAATATGAGGATAGGAGTTGCCTATCATCAATTTAACCGAGTCAGCATGGTGAGCTTTGCCTTAGGAGGGGATTCCAGGTGACCCCGAGTATCCGAAACGAGGAGCTTGAGACGATCCGGGAATTTCTGATAATCAGCCGGCTGAGGTAAGCCTTTTGCTTACATTTGAGTTATCAGACTTCCTTGATCGGTAAGGCATTTTCGGGACAAAGGGTACCTATTTTACTCCCCTTAATTGAACTGTATTGATTGGTGGTTATATGTTATGTTGTCCCTGTCTATTGTCCATTGGAGTGTTATAGATAAGAAAGGGAAGAATAGTGTTGTTCACAGGTATATGTAGTAAATCTGCTAGATAAAGTAGTTTAGAGGCAAGAGGGTATAGGCACAAGTAGAGAAGAGAGAAGACTGGCCAGTCATTATGGGCATTGAATTAAGTAAGGGTAAGAGACCCTCAAAAATGCCCAGCGCAAGGGGAGCGCTATATATGAACCGAAGGTGCGGTTCCGCCTATACTGAGCCCCTAGATTAATGGTTAGAGTGGACAGGGATCCACAATGGGTAACTGGGTTACCAAGGTCCACAGGGACTAAGAATCATGCAGAATAAACAGCTAGAGAAACAGCTATCTATGAGAGCAGGATGGATCAAGGGTGACATTAACACTAGACAGAAAGGGACATTTTCATGTTAAGTTGTGGGATGAATTTGGGGTCAGGCACTATAACTATTAGAGTCAGAAACAGAGAAATGAGAATTAAAACAGAATACTTTATATGTTGTCAGAGAGGGAAGATGGGATGAGCACTCTGGCTGCCCGTCTGATCATAGAAGCTAGATATAAAAGATATCTGAACAAAATAAGGAATGCAGAATTTATGCAGGGAAATATTAAAGAGTTAAAAGAAATTGAGAGAATGATATGCATGTGTTGTGTACAAATGGGAAAAATGTAAGCGATTTTAGAGAGATATTGGTGTATCTGTGTGCGAATGCTGGGACCTTTAGTTCTATTGCTTGTGTGTGTCATGTACACAGATGTGACCCCCTCCTTTGTGCTCTCCTGAAAGAATGTCCCTGAGAGGTCAGTGATAAGCTGGAAGGACACCATGCCAATTCCAGTTTTTTAGACAAAACATGTGCCGGGTTAACGAATCTAATGGTAAACAATGTGATCACAATTATTTTGAATGTTTTCCAAACATGGTAAAATGAAGGTTACATTTAACCGTGTATTACACAAATTGAATATCCTTTGATAGTGGAAACAATGCATTTAAAAAAGGGAAATTAAGTAAAATTAAGTAATAATGAGTATTCATTTCTAATATGAGTTTAACAACTTTATTAATAATATAGATATATTAAAACTGGTATAGACAACCTTTGGTTGGAAATGAAATCCAGGTTATTGGGGAAATTTGTAATGAATAAGATTAGTTTAGATTAAGATAACAATTTTGTAATTTTACATTTATTCAATGAGCCTTTATTGAGAGGAAAAAAGATTAAGATGAGGTTGTTATTTGGAATAAAGCTGCCATAATATTTAACAAAGCCAAGATGGATGGGATACATAAGAAGTTCTTCTACAAAAATGAAATTGTAAGGTTTTTGATAATAACTTGATGTGCTGTCCATGATGTGAGAGTAATAAAAAGTGGAATTTGGATGTGACAGACCCATCACATCAAGTCCACACACCCTGTTAGGATAGATGCTACATGCAGCCAGTTGTTTTATAGTTTTTGATGCTTTCTGGTCCATCATACAGATTGTTGATCCTTTTGTTTTATTTATTTTTATTTTTGAAATCCAAAGCAGAATGTGTGGATTGTGAAATGATGTTCCCCTTTTTCTTGTAAGTACAGTGGTATAAGCAGAAGAATATTTTGGATTTATGGGCATCTCTCCATGACCACAGGGTATTGTTATCATTTATTATAATATTGCCAGGAAGAAGTTGTCTTTTGAAACATGAAACTGGAGTTCTTACACAAATAGCATGATAGAAAACAAGCCATTGTAATATATTTATGCAAGCTGGACCCAGTAATAAATGGTTCATCCCGATATATCAGAGCTGTAGCTTTTATGCAAAGGTGCTATTAGACAAAGTTAGATATTGTTTTGGTCAAACATTTAATTTTTAATGGTCCGACATTCTGTGCAGCAAATATACAGCTAACTAAATGTCTGTCTAATGAAAGGTTTAAAATATGAGTTTGTTTGTGTACAAATCTAGCAATGAAAAATGCGTACATTTATTCAAAAGAAAGGAAAAGACACATGTGTTAAATTGATGGTGTAGGAATCAGCTGCTGTGAGCCCAGTGCAGGACACACTCCCTGAAGACCCAGATATTTAATTTTTTGTAGATTTGAGTATGCAGTTTATCACCCAGAAGGATACTCTGTATTCAAAGTCATTGGATCCCTTTTCCCCAGCTCAAGAAGCAGAGCTCCATGTTTTAGCAAAGCCTGTGAGCTATAAAAAGAATGTATATTTATATAGATAGTTGAGATATAGAGAGCTTTTGGTTCCATTTGAAGGGCCAGAAGTTTGTTTTTACTTCGGCAGGTAAACCAACCAAGCATGCCAAGTTAATTTGATTGGCTGTTTTCAGCCTTCCAGGTTCTTGCTGAGGTAGCCATATTAACTTTCACACATGGAAGCAGACCAGGTGACTAAGGATGCTGCATAACAGCCCCGGACACTTGATGGGTCTGTGCAACTCACAGATTCCACCCTAGTTCTGGCCCAGTATAGCTGGGATTAATAATTCAACTTTAAGGACCCCAGAACGAGAAGAACAAGTGGTCCACAGGGGGCAACTTCTTATGAAACAGGACTTTGGAAAAGGTGATCATTTATGTCTGCCAGCCACTCTTTTCCCTCCAGCTTGACACATGGACCGTGTCATCAGTCACAAGAAGTTATGGCTGCCTTAGTAAATGAGCGTGGGATAGAGCCAGGGTTCACCACAGTTGATTTTATAACATACAACTTCTTGTTTTACCTGTTACCAAAGGTGTTACCAAAAGCTGAACATCCCTCCCAGAGAATACAAAAAAGATATATCCAGATGCCCAAGTTAGGATCTTACGAGTATGCATTTTGTCTGTATGGACATGTTTTTGGATGTCCAGTGGCAAATGCTACTGCAAAGGCCACAGTAAAACGTGTTATCAGAAGTAGTTTGTAAGTACAGAGTGCCAGGGAGTACAGAGAGTAACAGAGGAAATCATTTTTTATAGGAGAGTCCTTACTAGAAGTTTTGAGGTTTTATTTTTACACCCCCTACTGTCTACAATGTAGCGAACAAAGTAGAGTAAGAAACTAGAAAACTTTTGCCTGAATGTTTTTCTTATATCAAGCCCCTAAGTGGGATGTTGGACTCTCTCCCTATGGGATTTTGTTTGGGAGTGTGTTACTCACTTGCTTATATTTTGTCTCAGCAGCTGAAGTCCTCCATTTGGATCTAACAGAGAAAGTTGCTGATCTTTTAAGGTTTTTTGACAAACTCATTTATGTGTTTTCTCCCCAATTCCAGATCCTAAAAGTTTGGAAGGATCTAAAACTAAAGCCAGGTGACTTGTGGATTGTTAACAGACATTTATATATAGGGAGGAGTTTGGAGACTCAGTGCAGCATCTGGTTCATGTACAGTTTTTGCGAGGCGTGAGGAGGGGGTCGTCTGGATCCACGCCAGACCCTGCAAAAGTGACTAAATTAAGGAGGTCTCTGGGTTTGATTTGTTGATTTGTTTCCCTCTTGTGATCACAGTCTGGGGTGCTTTTTGATTGGATTACTTTAATTGTAAGGGATATATATATTTGAAAAGTAGTTTAGCCATGTTGAAGTCATATTTTGTCTTTTGTACGTCTTCCATTTTATGTAGAATTGTCTGTGTTCACATATGCTGATAAGTCAGCATTAGGGATGACTGTTCGCAAGTTCGCCGAACACTGAACAATTTGGGGTGTTCGCGGCAAATTCGAATGCCGCGGAACACCCTTTAAAAGTCTATGGGAGAAATCAAAAGTGCTAATTTTAAAGGCTTATATGCAAGTTATTGTCATAAAAAGTGTTTGGGGACCCGGGTCCTGCCCCAGGGGACATGTATCAATGCAAAAAAAAGTTTTAAAAACGGACGTTTTTTCAGGAGCAGTGATTTTAATAATGCTTAAAGTCAAACAATAAAAGTGTAATATCCCTTTAAATTTCGTACCTGGGGGGTGTCTATAGTATGCCTGTAAAGGGGCGCATGTTTCCCGTGTTTAGAACAGTCTGACAGCAAAATGACATTTCGAAGGAAAAAACTCATTTAAAACTACCCGCGGCTATTAATGAATTGCTGGTCCGACAATACACATAAAAGTTCATTGATAAAAACGGCATGGGAATTCCCCATAGGGAAACCCCGAACCAAAATTAAAAAAAAAAAAAATGACGTGGGGGGGGTCCCCCTAAATTCCATACCAGACCCTTCAGGTCTGGTATGGATTTTAAGCGGAACCCCGCGCCAAAAAAAAAAAAAAAAACGGCGTGGGGTTCCCCCAAAAATCCATACCAGACCCTTATCCGAGCACGCAACCTGGCAGGCCCCAGGAAAAGAGGGGGGGACGAGAGTGCGCCCCCCTTCCTGAACCGTACCAGGCCACATGCCCTCAACATTGGGAGGGTGCTTTGGGGTAGCCCCCCAAAACACCCTGTCCCCATGTTGATGAGGACAAGGGCCTCATCCCCACAACCGTGGCCGGTGGTTGTGGGGGTCTGCGGGTGAGGGGCTTATCGGAATCTGGAAGCCCCCTTTAACAAGGGGACCCCCAGATCCCGCCCCCCCCCCTGTGTGAAATGGTAAGGGGGTACTTACCCCTACCATTTCACTAAAAAAGTGTCAAAATAGTTAAAAATGACAAGAGACAGTTTTTGACAATTCCTTTATTTAAATGCTTCTTCTATCTTCCTTCATCTTCTTCTTCTTCTGGTTCTTCTGGCTCTTCTGGTTCTTCCTCCGGCGTTCTCGTCCAGCATCTCCTCCGCGGCGTCTTCTATCTTCCTCTCCTCGGGCCGCTCTGCACCCATGGCATGGGGGGAGGCTCCCGCTCTTCTCTTCATCTTCTTCTTCATCCTCTTCTCTTCTTCATCTTCTTCATCTTCTTCATCTTCATCTTCTCTTCTTAATTTTCTTCTCCGGGCCGCTCCGCATCCATGCATGGAGGGAGGCTCCTGCTGTGTGACGGCGTCTCCTCGTCTGACGGTTCTTAAATAATGGGGGGCGGGGCCACCCGGTGACCCCGCCCCCCCTCTGACGCACGGGACATGACGGGACTTCCTTGTGGCATTCCCCGTGACGTCACAGGGAAGTCCCGTCAAGTCACCGTGCGTCAGAGGGGGGCGGGGTCACCGGGTGGCCCCGCCCCCCGTTATTTAAGAACCGTCAGACGAGGAGACGCCGTCACACAGCGGGAGCCTCCCTCCATGCATGGATGCGGAGCGGCCCGGAGAAGAAAATTAAGAAGAGAAGATGAAGATGAAGAAGATGAAGAAGAGAAGAGGATGAAGAAGAAGATGAAGAGAAGAGCGGGAGCCTCCCCCCATGCCATGGGTGCTGAGCGGCCTGAGGAGAAGAAGATAGAAGACGCCGCGGAGGAGATGCTGGATGAGAACGCCGGAGGAAGAACTAGAAGAGCCAGAAGAACCAGAAGAAGAAGAAGATGAAGGAAGATAGAAGAAGCATTTAAATAAAGGAATTGTCAAAAACTGTCTCTTGTCATTTTTAACTATTTTGACACTTTTTTAGTGAAATGGTAGGGGTAAGTACCCCCTTACCATTTCACACAGGGGAGGGGGCCGGGATCTGGGGGTCCCCTTGTTAAAGGGGGCTTCCAGATTCCGATAAGCCCCCCACCCGCAGACCCCCACAACCACCGGCCACGGTTGTGGGGATGAGGCCCTTGTCCTCATCAACATGGGGACAAGGTGTTTTGGGGGGCTACCCCAAAGCACCCTCCCAATGTTGAGGGCATGTGGCCTGGTACGGTTCAGGAGGGGGGGGCGCACTCTCGTCCCCCCCTCTTTTCCTGCGGCCTGCCAGGTTGCGTGCTCGGATAAGGGTCTGGTATGGATTTTTGGGGGAACCCCACGCCGTATTTTTTTTTTTTGGCGCGGGGTTCCCCTTAAAATCCATACCAGACCTGAAGGGTCTGGTATGGAATTTAGGGGGAACCCCACGTCATTTTTTTTTTAAATTTTGGCCGGGGTTCCGCTTAATATCCATACCAGACCTGAAGGGCCTGGTATGGAATTTAGGGGGACTCCCACTTCATTTTTTTTTTTTTAATTTTGGTTCGAGGTTTCCCTGTGGGGAATTCCCATGCCGTTTTTATCAATGAACTTCTATGTGTATTGTCGGCAATGCAATAGCCGAGGGTAGTTTTAAATGGCTTTTTTTCCTTTGAAATGTCATTTTGCTGTCAGGCGTTCTAAACACGGGAAACATGCGCCCCTTTACAGGCATACTATAGACACCCCCCAGGTACGAAATTTAAAGGGATATTACACTTTTATTGTTTGACTTTAAGCATTATTAAAATCACTGCTCCTGAAAAAACGTCAGTTTTTAAAACTTTTTTTTGCATTGATCCATGTCCCCTGCGGCAGGACCCAGGTCCCCAAACACTTTTTATGACAATAACTTGCATATAAGCCTTTAAAATTAGCACTTTTGATTATTCATGTTCGTGTCCCATAGACTTTAACGGTGTTCGCGTGTTCGAGCGAACTTTTTTCCTGTTCGCATGTTCTGGTGCGAACCGAACAGGGGGGTGTTCGGCTCATCCCTAGTCAGCATGCTCACAATTAAGCTAGAAGGCCATTCTGGCCACAGGAGTGTACAGCCAGTACTCTGTAAATATGTCTTATCAATCATTTGTTTTTCACAATGAAAAGTCATTTGGTAATGAAAAAGTTGCTCAGCTATTATTTTCTCCACAATGGAGTTTTTTGCCTCTTTGGCCAGGACTACCTCTACCTAAGCGTGTGGAGCTTCCAGGTTAAAGGTGATAGCAGGTATGGTTAGTGATCAAAATATTGATCAAAAGAGGGGAGACTGTAATGGAAATTTGTAAGTTCTGTATATAATTGTATTGTATTTTGTATGTATTGCACATTGCCCTCACTGTGCACACAGCACTAATAATGTTTTCAGTAAATGTTTACATTCTTTCGAGTCCTGATTAGAATAAGCCTGCCTATGTAACGCCCATTGTTTCGATAAACCCTCCAATTGTAATATTAATGTGATACCTACTTAATCATGTGCATAAAAACCTTCAATTGCGTCATAATAAAGCAGAACAGTAATTTGGAAAGATGCTGAGCGTATCTTTTGTGTCTGTTCCCTACTGCAGTAGTTATTATTAATTTGGAACCACTAATCAATATGAGGATAGGAGTTGCCTATCATCAATTTAACCGAGTCATTGGCATAGGCTGGAAGTTTAATGGCTTCTTTAGAGTCACATTTTGGAGATGTTTTGGAAGTGACAGGACTATAGCAGTACAGTGAGAATAGGCATTTCACTGAAGATGCAGAAACTGATTTTGTATACAAGGCAGTGCTAAAATATGAATCCACAGCTGATAATCCAGTATTATAATTCTGTACATACAGACTCAAACCTAATGTGAGAGAATTTTATTTTGCAGATACAGTTTAATATCTCCCTTCAACCAATGCATGCACAATGTTATTTGCTAGAAAAATTCTACTTTTAGCTAGGCATGTTTTATTAAAGGAAATCATTTCCATGGAGAGCATTATTTAGCCTAATTGTTTTTCTCACAATTGCTTACTTATGTGAGGCCCGCACACATCATTATGTTGATTTGGCAAGGTTTTATTACTAATAGCCCTAATCAGTGGGCAACCCATGGCAGCAAACTGTGTGCTTGTGTTTCAAGACATTGCATGATTGTGCTGAAAACCCAAGCAGAGTCTGTAATAATTTGAATCTTTGTGATGTCACAACGCTTAGACCATCACCATATTAAAGAATTCGTATTGTCTCTGCATTGTTAACAGGAAAATGACATTCATTCAAGCATGAATATTAATAGATTTCAACACAAATGTGAAGAAAAATGTCATGGCCTGACAATATCCATTGTTAATAGCTGATATATTTCATTTGAATGTATTTCATTTGATTGTTCAGGGCTTGTTCACTTTCATATTATATTGTGGCAATAATGTCAATAGTGTTATGAGGTGCTTTTTTAAGGAGTATCATTTACAATGGCTAAGAAAGCCTTTGTTCATTTCAAAACTCAAATCAGTTTAAAGCTGAATTTCAAGAAAATATTCAGTCATTAATTTATTAAAGTAAAAAGCTAGTTTCCTCTCTCTGCTTTTTTTTTGGATGGACCTTTTTCAATAATAAATGTTTCAGAATGGTCTGGGTCTGCAGGATAACATGAAATCAGTCTAATGCCCCGTACACACGGTCGGATTTTCCGATGGAAAATGTCAGATCGGAGCGTGTTGTCAGAAATTCCGACTGTGTGTGGGCTCCATTGGACATTTTCCATCGGATTTCCCGACACACAAAGTTTGAGAGCAGGCTATAAAATTTTCCGACAACAAAATATGATCGCGTCAATTCCGTCCGTGTGTGGCCTGTTCCGACGCACAAAGTGCCATGCATGCTCAGAAGAAATTCTGAGACAGAACAGCTCGGTCTGGTAAACTTAGCGTTCGCAATGGATACAACACTTTTGTCACGGTGCAATGTTAAAAATGGTTTAATACAGCGCACTCTCTTCTTTATAATGTGAGAAGAATGAAGTAGTTTTGCTGCTCATATTCACACAGACTTCTCACAAACTTCTTTCTTTATTATTTATCGGGATTCCCTTAATATATTTTGATTTGTCACATCTGACAAACATATTTTTGTGTTGTTTTTTTTTTTTTTTTTTTTTTTTAAAGGCAGAATTTTTTATTTTTTTAGGTTTGTATTTTTTCCAAGGCTGATCTTTGTTTTATTTTATTTTTAGTTTTACTCCAGAATATTTTTGTGTGTGTTTTGTGTGTCAAGCTACCACAACACCAGTGATATCTTATATTATTTAATCTCAAGGAGATTGTTTGGTGTCCCTTGTTAATTTCACATTGTACTTTAGAAATGTACCTGAATCCTCACAAACAAACTGTCCTTTTTGAAGTAAAAAACACATGGGAGAGTATAATTGAAACCAAAAATCCTTTATTAAGGGCTCAGAACCAAACAAAGAGGGAGGCAACGCTGGAGAAACAGCAGAAATTAGCGAAGCCTTGGACCCCCAGGGAAGACATTAATTCTTTAACATCAAAATTGGTGGCCTGAGGAGTCCTTATCTAAGGGAGTGCAGTCTGGTCCAGAAGTCCCAGAGATCCGGAAAGCAGCAGATGACATCTGTGTCCCAAGGCTGTGGTACCACAAGAGGCTGCATCTTTTGCCAGACCAGACTGGATACAGTTTCATCACTTTCTGGTCTTCCTTCCACGCTTCCTTCCTGGCTGTGGCTCTGCTGTTGGAGATGCGGCAGTAGGAGGAGTAGGACCTGGAGGAGGAGGACTAGTAGGACCTGGAGGAGGAGGAGGAGGAGTAGTAGGACCTGGGGGAGGAGGACCATGTGTGAGGTCACAAATGTGGGTAGCAGATGTTATTTGGGCCCTCAACCCCTTATTGAGAGCTTCCAACATTAATGACTCACACATGAGTCGTTGGCCCTCCTCTATCCGCTGCATTTTACAGGCAATTATGCCAGAAAAGTCCTCCTCCACAGTGTGGGGGGCTCCCAGGGCCTCTGTAGCCTTCCAAAAGAGGCCTATGGCAGCCTCCTCTAGGGTACTCCTCTTCCTGCCACTTTCTCTTTGAAGGTGTAGGGGAGGGACCTGCGTATCAGGCAGCCTGCTCGGCCCGGCCACCTCCTGGCTGAGACTTCCCTGTGTATGAAAAAGGGACATGGTTGTAATGTTTTGCATCATCAATAACAATAATAAATTAGTACTCCAAACTAACATCTAGTTAACATCATTGATTGGACAACCTGAAATATTTAGAGGAATGCTATACCTCACTCAATCTGGGCTCCTCCACATGTTGCTGCCTGGAAGGCCCAGGTTGGGCGTCAGAAGCCTCAGCTAGGGGGAAAGGAAGCATGGAAGGAAGACTGGAGAGTGGTGGCCTGGGTTCAGTCTGACCTGCCAGAAAATGCAGGCTGTCATAGTACCACATCCTGGGGACATAGATGTCATCTGCTGCTCCGGATCTCTGCGAATCCTGGACTTTCTTGCGCTCCCTTAGATAAGTGCTCCTCAGGCCACCAATTAGGATCTTCAAATACGTGATGTCTGCCGTGGGGATCACCTGCTTCACAATTTCCAGCAATTGATCCTTCCTCTTTGTTTGGTTCTTATAATGTGGGTGGTTTATCTCCCACAGACAAGGCAGCTCCTTGAACATGTCAATGAAGATTGCCATGAAGTCGGTATCGTTCAAGATATCCATTTTCACTGCAAGACACAACACAAGACAAACCCTAATGTCAGGCAAAACTCTCCTAATCTTGTTACAATATAGGCCTTAATCTAGAAGCAGCATAGTCCCAAGTTTGTCTCTTACCTTCGTTATTACGATCGGCGCCTATGATGCTCCTTCCTCCGCTCACAGATCGTACGTAAGATGCATGCGTGTTACGCTTTATACACACTGCACATGCATGTAACTCCGCCCGCCCCTGACATTCTTTCTAGTCTATTCCCCGCCCCTTTTCGTTTGCCGCAGTGAGGGAAGAGCACATGGTGGAGACACAGCAGGTGCAAGCTAATTATAACAATGAGGAGGAGGGGGAGGAAAGCCCGGATCCGGAAACGTCCCGATCCAGAAGGAGACGATTTAAGGCCTCAAATATGTTCTTTGGGGAAATGTTGGAGATTGTGGACATCCTGAAGAAGGCCGACTATGACGGGAAGTATGGACCTTACCCCAACCCCAATGTCCGAAAGGCCAAGATCATGGCGAAAGTAGGCAAGAGTCTGCACCGGAATTTCGGGGTACGACGATCGAAAAATCAGCTCAGGAAGCGATGGTCGGACCTGAAATTACGAGAACATATATATATATAGATATGTGGCACTGATGAGCACTGATAGGTGGCACTGATGGGCACTGTTAGAGGGCACTGGTGGGCACTGATAGGCACTGATAGGCGGCAGTGGCGGGCACTGATAGGCGGCCCTGGTGGGCATGGATAGGTGGCACAAATAGGCAGCACGGATAGGTGGTACAGATGGGCACTAATGGGCATTGATGAGTGGCATTGATGGGCATTGATTGACAGCAGTGATGGGCATTGATGGGCAGCACTGATAGGCGGCACTGATTGCCAGCACTGACTGGCATGGCTAATGAGCACTGATTGGTGGTACTTGTGGGCAGTGGTGGGCACTGTTTGCTGCCACTGGTGGGCAATGGTGGGCACTGTATTGTGACACTATATTTTGTTACTGTAATCAGGGCACTGATGATAAGTGCCCTGATTACATTCCTACATGTCCCCCTGTGAGGAGATGCCGCTGATCGGCTCTCCTCTCCTCACACTCTGTCAGCGTGAGGCGAGGAGAGCCGATTACCGGCATCTCCGTGTTTACATGTGACCGGCTGTGATTGGACAGAGCCGATCACATGGTTAAAGAGCCGCGGGCGTGGCTCTTTACACAGATCGGGTCTTGCCGCATCTTAGCAACACGGAGTGGCTGCAATTGCTGTGCTGCATGCCCCCGCGGGCGCACAAGAGCAGTCGTTCTGGGACGCCGTCATATGACGTTGTCCCAGAACAAGAGCCGCACCGCCCCAGGGTCATTTGGCGGTGGGCGGGTGACAAGCAGTTAAAGGAAATTAATCTACAATTGCACCAGTTTTAGTAAATCTTCCCCAGTGAGCCCTCTCACTATCATTTATTTTCTTTGGATTAAAGGAAATTAATCTACAATTTACAACATGCATTATAGGTACTGCTAGAGCTCACAAAAAGTCACAAAAAGAAGAGGTTTACAAATACTGTATCATATCTCATGATTCCAGTTGGGTATTTGAAAGAAATACCGGCCCTGTACAAAAATAAAACAGTAATTGATTTAAATTAAAATTATTAAACTCATATTTAAAAAAAAATCATGCTTTCATATTATTCTCTTATTTTCTTATATATTATCTTATTACTTTGCCCCTTTTAATCCAAGTGCCACAGTGTATTTTCTCCAAGATGCCTATAAAATTTCCAGTGTTGTGTGTTCCATTCTGGGGTCTTCCATTCAATCTATATGGTTCCATGGGCTGTGTGAATATAGCCATCCTCCTACAATCATTCATAGCATGCATTATATTTATATGTGCTGACAGACCAAACAATGGTACATTAAAACAGATTAGACTGTCCATAGAGTCCACAGCATTGCCCAGTGTTGACACCCCCCCCCCCCAGCACCAGCCACCAGCCATCACAAAATCAGCAACAGGAAGAGAGCAACCAGAATACAGGGGTGGATGGACCAACATGAAAATTAAATATATTATGCATGCAAAGCAGAGGGGACAGCGCAATGCTTGATGAAAAGTGTAGTTTGGGAATGGACAGGTGTGTGTGATCACTACTTACGGGCACTATTATCGACTAATGAGTCCACGGGAGCAGGCAGGGTACACAGGGAAATATACAATGGTATTTAAAAGGTATTCTGCAATTTCAAACTTTTTAACTTTAAAGGGGTCAACTCAGTAAAGGTTACCGCATGCAATATGAAGGTAATTTTTCAGAAATATAGCATGAGATGATAAAAGAGTCAATTCATCAAAGTAAAATATCGAATGTGAGCTAAGTACCGCAAAAAAGCATGAGATAAATCATTAAAGTCAATTCAGTAAAAAACACAGCCATTTGTTATGTATCACCTGGTGTTTGCTGGCGTTATTTTAGAAATGTACACAATAACAATTAGAGAAATTCTGCACTATCCAGGAAATTAAAAGTATACAATGTATCAGTGTGAAAATGTTCACCTATGAGCTCTGGAATGAAAATAAATTACAAGTAATATTTCATCAGAAAGAGATTTGTTTTGTGAATGAAAGCATCCTAGAATGTTTTCATAGTTTCACAATATCAATATTACTGAGTGCCTTCTGGTGCAGTGTTAGAAAAAAAAATTGTGAAAAAATAACACCAAAAATAACGCAAAATGTAAGTGCTAAATATCGCAAAACATAAATATTTAACACATTTGGTAAATTTTTTTATGAATTCTTTACTTTTGATATGAATATTTTAACTTAATAATGAATGCAGTATTTATCTCCCAGTGAATTGACCACAAAGGGTGGTGTAATAGGAGACTAAGGGGTTGATTTACTAAAGGCAAATAGGCTGTACAATTTGCAAAAGCAGTTGCACTTTTTTTCCCCAGAGCTTAGTGAATGTGGTAAAAAATGCTTTTTTTTTTTTTCATTGCACCTGATTGGGTATTTTTTACAAAGTGAGGCACATGTAACTTGTAAAGTGCACAGTCTATTGTGCTTGTATGAGTAGCTAAAGAAGATTAGTGACACTTTGGGGTTGATTTACTAAAACTGGAGAGTTCAAAATCTGGTGCAGCTCTGTAAGGAAACAAATCATCTTCCAGGTTTTTTAGGCAAAGCTTAATTGAACAAGCTGAAGTTAGACGCTTATTGCCACCATGTACAGTTACACCAAATTTTGCACTCTCCAGTTTTCTTAAATCAACCCCTAAAAAAATCGTCTTCTCTAAGAGCTAAATCAACTGAATCGTCTGGGATTTGGGGCATACCTTGTATTAGTAGAAATACACTTTATTTCTCTACACTTAAACACTAGTTAAAATACACTTGCCATGAGAGAATTGCTGACCTCTCCTTTTCAAGAAAGTTAGTTCCCTGTTTGTCAAGTTGATACTTCCCTTTCAAAACATTGTAAGGTGACCCAGAACAAATGGATACCAAAAGTATAGGAATAAAAATATCTGAAACTTTTCTGACACTCATTAACAGCCTGCTTGTTGCATGTATGTGATTAATAAATAATAAAGCTAGACAGTTAGCTGCCATTTCTAGGATCTCAGCAATGGTACCCACTATACTACTTTCATAAAAAAGTATACTTTAACGGAGTTTACCATGATTTTTCTTGTTACTTAACCAGTCTTTGATGCTCAATCTATTCTGCTTACTTACCAAGAAATTCAGATCGGACACCTGTCATCACATACGGCTTGGTCTACTAACTCAATTTCATCCTTCTATGACCCTTGTTCGATGATGGAAACCTCAGCACTCCAGGTGCTGTTGTTTATTGTTGCTTATCAACTACTCACAGCTGTTTACCCTCTGCCCCATGGCAATCAAAATAACACCAGAAGACTTAATAGACCATATGAAAAGGCAACACTAACTAGAATATGCATTTCCTGGGGAAAATGCGTGGGAATGCTGAATAGCTGAATTGCTAAAACGGCCGCAATCAAAACTGCCCCATCAGAATTGTCCCCATCAAAACTGCCCCATCATATTGCCACCATCAAAACTGCCCCATCAGAATTGCCACCATCAAATGCACACTGTTAAAGTAGGAAAATATGTGGCGCTATTCTACCCTCCTGTACCACACTGCAGAGAGTAAAATAACTACTAAAATAACAATCAGTATGTCTCAAGTCCTTCTACTCCAGATAGCAGTTGTATAGCAATGGATACCTGGGAAACAACTCCAGTTGCTATCTGAATATTAGTAACACAATACGCTAATAGATAAAAATACACAGTGTAGTAATAACAATATGTGCTAATATAGGGCCTTACACACCACCTGATATAGATAAATAGTAAAGTGACTAGTGCACAATAAAATCCCTAGTGCAAAAAACAAAATCAAATAGATGGCATGTGTCACAAAAATAATTTCCAAACAAATGACATCAGGAAATGGCTGTCAATACAGCCCACACCACTAACTGAAATACAATAATGAGTGTATGAACAATTGAAATTCTGTGTAGATATCATGAAGAAAGTGAACTCAACACCTCAAACCCAGCGATAAACATAAAATAGTGCAAAGAAGTGTCATGAGTGATAAACTGCAACTGGAGATGCGGAAAAAACTTTCCGCAGCAACACATAAATGATATTAAAAAAGTGACAAAAGTGCAACAATAATAAATAATATATATATAATAATAATAATAGTCCAAAAAAGTGACAATAGTGCAATAAAATCCACACCGATGCTATTGTCATGCAAACTGTGACTTCTGGTGTTCACACAAAAGGAAAGTCAGTATATCAAGTGCAGATAGCAGTGATTTGTGCTGTTCTTCTCAATTTCTTCTGGTGCACACACCAATTGTTCCCCCCAGCCTCTCACCTCTAGTAGCGGCCCCCAAATGGGCTTAGTAAGGCAGATGGATAATGCTCTGGTGGAGGGGTTCCTGCAGTGGTAGCCTTTTCTTGGGGGATGTCCGTGGACCTGTCTTTCCGTCTCACCTCTCGCCTCTCACAGCACTCCCACAGCGGTAGTTAAAACGAAAGGAAAAACTCCCATAGTGTAGTAGTTAAAGATTACATTTATTGAAAAAACTTAGTAACTTACAGAGAAGTAAAAAACGAGCAGCAAAAACAGTGTTGTAGCTTCCGGGTTCGGCCGTCCCCGTGAAGCGTCGGCACCTGGCTCCTCCTACCCTGACGCGTTGCGTAACACACCACGTGACTTTCTCAAAGGGATAAGGAGTCCGGTGCCTGCTAGCCAGTTAAAATAGGCGCCGCTGTCATGGCAACGGCATATACAAACATTCAAAGCAGTTCTCCGTGCATGTTAAAGACGCTTGGTGACATAATACATGATCAGTAAATCTTATTTATAATCCATAAGCAAGACAAACAGAACAAACTAAACAACTAAGATTAAATATTCTTATCTCATTGACATCTATGTTTCCCGCAGCTAATCCACCACCAACGCCATCAGGTGGGGACTAATAAAAAATTCCCCCAGCAATGCAAAGTAGCTAGGGAGAAAGGCCGGAACAGAAGCACAGAAACAAGGAAGCAGCAGGGGAAATTCATACTAAAATATCACTGGTCCCCCTCACTGGATCCAGCGACACTAATCAATAAGGTCTAGTGCTCACACTGAGGTCCATTAAAAGTTAGAAACCACGTTGTTAAATAGGGTATTTCAAAAACAGAGGAGACCTTATCACCTCTAAATAAGATGGGAATATACTTCTCATAATACAACTTATGTCATAAAATCACACTAATACCTAACATAAGGCGCCATAGTGGGGGATATAGACCAGATGGCACAATCAACTTATTAATAACCAACAAGGGGATTGCAATTTATAAGGGATGAGAAGTAATGTAAAAATGTATGTTAAAATATTTAAATATAAAATACAGTTAAAAATTATATTTTAAAAATTAGAGATAAAACAGTTCAAATCAAATTCCACGTTATGTCCTGAAGGCGATAAAGTTTGTTATTCGTGGATCCATCTGGACTCTGCCTGGCTAATTCTAATAATTTTGTTATCGCCCCTCCAGTGGGGTTTGTATTTTTCAATTCCACATACTCTTAATGATGAAGGGTCACTGTTATGGTACTTTGCGTAGTGCTTAGATAAAATGTGCTTATCATAGCTCTTTTTAATATTACGTACATGCTCCTTAAGTCTCATCCATAGTGCCCTCTTAGTTCTGCCGACATATTGGATATGGCAGGGGCACTCCAAAAGGTAGACAACACCTTCACTCCTACATGAGATGAAGTCCTCTATCTCATAGCTTTGTGCCGTAGCAGTGGACATGAAGCTTCATTTTTTCTTTTTATCTTCACTCGTGTGTCTACAGGTATAGCAGTTTTTACATGGGTAAAACCCCTTGCCTTCAAAGAAAGAGAATTTTTTCTTTTTTGGGGGGGTCTAAGATGTTTTTTTGCTAAATGGTCCCTTAGTGTCGGGGCCCTCCTATATACAAATTTTGGTAAGTTTGACAGAATGGGTCCTAAATGACGATCCGTTTTAATGATGTCCAAATACTTTTTGACAACTTTTTCAATTTGTTTGTGTTGGATGTTATAGTCCATGATGATGGGTACATTATCTTGCTGAGTTAAGTTTTTTTCCCCATCCTGTATCAATTTTTCTCTATCCATTGATGTGACACCTTTTTTTTTTCTTCAATAAATTTGGCATCATAACCCTTCTGGACAAACCTTTCTCCGATCATTTTAGCTTGTTCCAGGAATGTTTCTTTCTTAGTGCAGTTTCAACTAAGTCTAACCAATTGGCCCTTTGGTATGTTGTTCAACCATAATGAATGATGGCAGCTATCCAGAGGTAAATAACTATTCCTGTCTACTGCTTTAAAATACGTCTGGGTGCATAACTTTGTTCCTTCTTTTTTGATTTGGAGATCTAAAAAAATTATTTTCTCGTCATTGATCTCCCAGGTTAATTTTATATTTTTATTATTAGTATTAGGATAAAAACAAAAGTCCATAAGACTCTCTGTATTGCCACTCCAGATAATAAAAATATCATCAATAAAACGTTTAAAAAGTGTCAATTGTTGTGGTCGATTACTATACAATACTTCTTCTTCCCATTCTGACATATAAAGGTTCGCCACACTGGGCGCATATTTAGCGCCCATTGCAATTCCGCATATTTGTTTGTAATAATTGTTATTGTGCCAAAAATAGTTGGAGTCCAAGCTGTATTTCAGACAATCTAATAGGAATCTTCTTTGTTTAAATTTCAAGTTACTGAATTTCCTCAAGGCCCATTTGGCTGCCTGTACTGCGTCATATGGAGGCAAGGGGTTTTACCCATGTAAAAACTGCTATACTTGTAGACACACGAGTGAAGATAAAAAGAAAAAGTTAAGCTTCATGTCCACTGCTACGGCGCAAAGCTATGAGATAGAGGACTTCATCTCATGTAGGAGTGAAGGTGTTGTCTACCTTTTGGAGTGCCCCTGCCATATCCAATATGTCGGCAGAACTAAGAGGGCACTATGGATGAGACTTAAGGAGCATGTACGTAATATTAAAAAGAGCTATGATAAGCACAGTTTATCTAAGCACTACGCAAAGTACCATAACAGTGACCCTTCATCATTAAGAGTATGTGGAATTGAAAAATACAAACCCCACTGGAGGGGCGATAACAAAATTATTAGAATTAGCCAGGCAGAGTCCAGATGGATCCACGTATTACGAACTTTATCGCCTTCAGGACATAACGTGGAATTTGATTTGAACTGTTTTATCTCTAATTTTTAAAATATAATTTTTAACTGTATTTTATATTTAAATATTTTAACATACATTTTTACATTACTTCTCATCCCTTATAAATTGTAATAGCCTTGTTGGTTATTAATAAGTTGATTGTGCCATCTGGTCTATATCCCTCACTATGGCGCCTTATGTTAGGCATTAGTGTGATTTTATGACATAAGTTGTATTATGAGAAGTATATTCCCATCTTATTTAGCGGTGATAAGGTATCCTCTGTTTTTGAAATACCCTATTTAACAACGTGGTTTCTAACTTTTAATGGACCTCAGTTTGAGCACTAGAGCTTATTGATTAGTGTCGCTGGATCCAGTGAGGGGGACCAGTGATATTTTAGTATTAATTTACCCTGCTGCTTCCTTGTTTCTGTGCTTCTGTTCCGGCCTTTCTCCCTAGCTACTTTGCATTGCTGGGGGAATTTTTTATTAGTCCCCACCAGATGGCGTTGGTGGTGGATTAGCTGCGGGAAACATAGATGTCAATGAGATAAGAATATTTAATCTTAGTTGTTTAGTTTGTTCTGTTTGTCTTGCTTATTGATTATAAATAAGATTTACTGATCATGTATTATTAACTTGCACCAATGTATTGCGTTATACCTGTCACCAAGCGTCTTTAACATGCACGCAGAACTGCTTTGAATGTTTGTATATGCCGTTGCCATGACAGCGGCGCCTATTTTAACTGGCTAGCAGGCACCGGACTCCTCATCCCTTTGAGAAAGTCATGTGGTGTGACGCAACGCGTCAGGGTAGGAGGAGCCAGGTGCAGACGCTTCACGGGGACGGCCGAACCCGGAAGCTACAACACTGTTTTTACTGCTCGTTTTTTACTTCTCTGTAAGTTACTAAGTTTTTTCAATAAATGTGATCTTTAACTACTACACTATGGGAGTTTTTCCTTTCGTTTTAACTACCACTGTGGGAGTGCTGTGAGAGGCGAGAGGTGAGACGGAAAGACAGGTCCACGGACATCCCCCAAGAAAAGGCTACCACTGCAGGAACCCCTCCACCAGAGCATTATCCATCTGCCTTACTCGGCCAATTTGGGGGCCGCTACTAGAGGTGAGAGGCTGGGGGGAACAATTGGTGTGTGCACCAGAAGAAATTGAGAAGAACAGCACAAATCACTGCTATCTGCACTTGATATACTGACTTTCCTTTTGTGTGAACACCAGAAGTCACAGTTTGCATGACATCGGTGTGGATTTTATTGCACTATTGTCACTTTTTTGGACTATATTATTATATATATATTATTTATTGTTGTTGCACTTTTGTCACTTTTTTAATATCATTTATGTGTTGCTGCGGAAAGTTTTTTCGGCATCTCCAGTTGCAGTTTATCACTCATGACACTTCTTTGCACTATTTTATGTTTATCGCTGGGTTTGAGGTGTTGAGTTCACTTTCTTCATGATATCTACACGGAATTTCAATTGTTCATACACTCATTATTGTATTTCAGTTAGTGATGTGGGCTGTATTGACAGCCATTTCCTGATGTCATTTGTTTGGAAATTATTTTTTTGACACATGCCATCTATTTGATTTTGTTTTTTGCACTAGGGGTTTTATTGTGCACTAGTCACTTTACTATTCATCTATATCAGATGGTGTGTAAGGCCCTATATTAGCACGTATTGTTATTACTACACGGTGTATTTTTATCTATTGGTGTATTGTGTTACTAATATTCAGATAGCAACTGGAGTTGTTTCCCAGGTATCCATTGCTATACATCTGCTATCTGGAGTAGAAGGACTTGAGACATACTGATTGTTATTTTAGTAGTTATTTTACTCTCTGCAGTGTGGTACAGGAGGGTAGAATAGCGCCACATATTTTCCTACTTTATCTTTCTTGCATTAAGGTGTTGAGTGCACCTACTTATGTTGGCAGCTTTTTTATCTGGTATCGCATTTTAGTATTGAGGATATTTTTTATATGAGGTTGAGGTTTTGCGCATTAGTTTGTGTATCTTAGATGCACACTGTTGGGATCAGGAGTGCACCGCAAGGCAGTGGACCCTACGGCTGACTGCTGTGGATGGGAGTCCGGGTATAAGGAAGGCAGGGTCGCTGGAACACCAACACGGATCCCACCAGGGTTAGAGCGTAGGATTCCCTGGGGCACAGAGTATAAGAGCCAGCAGGTGTTCACCAGAGCCTCTAAAGGTGAGGATGGACTGGGCTGCAACTGGCTCCAGGTTGCGACCCCCAGGGTCCCCCAGCTCACACCCACAGTGGGCAACAGAAGGATAAGGATAGTAAAGGAATAAGCCAAGGTCATTCTTCTCCCACAGGGGGGCAGCCCAAGCTAAAGCTTCACCAGAGAGGAGGGAAATGATATAGGCTACCTTAGCCCGATCGGACAGAAAGTTTTGAGGCTGGAGCTCAAAATGAATGGTGCATTGGCTGAGGAAGCCCCTGCAGGCCCTGGAGTCCCCAGAGAAACGGGACGGAGCTGGCAGTAAATATGAATGTGTGGCTGCGACTGGTGTGATAGGTGCAGCTGCTAATTGTACTTGAGGCTGCAGGTTTGGGTCTCCCAAGGAGGCCTGGAGCTGCTCGAAGCGGGAAGCCAGATCCTTAAGGAATAGCATCACCTGAGTCTGATTAGATTCCTGGGTCTCGAGTCTACGAAATATGCTCTGCAATGGATCGACTGCAGGAAGCGGCACGTCAGCCGGGTCCATGGCTGATCAAACTGTCAGGTCACCTTGAGGCTAGCTGACAGATGCACACTGTTGGGATCAGAAGTGCACCGGGTATAAGGACGGCAGGGTCGCTGGAACACCAACACGGATCCCACCGGGGTTAGAGCTTTGGATTCCCTGGGGCGCAGAGTCTAAGAGCCAGCAGGTGTTCACCAGAGCCTCTAGAGGTGAGGATGGACTGGGCTGCAACTGGCTCCAGGTCGCGACCCCCAGGGTCCCCCAGCTCACACCCACAGTAGGCAACAGAAGGATAAGGATAGTAAAGGAATAAGCCAAGGTCAGGGCCACAAGCAGACAAGGACAACAGGGTACACGCCAAGGTTCAGGGTCACAGGCAAACAAGGATAGTCGGGGACACGCCAAAAGGTCAGGGTCACGAGCAGACAGGAATAGTATAGAACACGCCAAGGTCGGTAACAGAGATAAATGTAGAGCACACGGCAGGCAGGAACAGGAAGCCAAACACACAGGGGGTTGATCAGCAGGGCTGATCTGCAGTGCAGAGGTTAATATAGAGTTCTCTGATAGGAGCCGGGGTGGAGCCATGCTAGAGGGGAGTTATTAAAACCAGTTAGGTGAGAGACAGCTGGTCTTTGGAGATGAACACATGGAAACAGGTAGGCTGACAAACAGACTCTATTGCATAACCATGACACTGCCCCATCATATTGCCACCATCAAAACTGCCCCCATCAAAACTGCCCCATCAGAATTGCCCCATCAGAATTGCCCTATCAAAACTGCCCCATCATATTGCCACCATCAAAACTGCCCCATCATAATTGCCCCATCAAAACTGCCCCATCATATTCCTCTATAATAAATCAGTACATGGTGTGTCTGTCCCCTCCCCCAGGCTCTGTAATCAGAGCTGAGATGCTCCAGCCACCTCCCCCCCGTGTATAACAGAAGCTTTGGTAACCATGGCAACAAAAGCAACACAGTACACTATTTAATGGCTAAAATTTCCTGAAATGACCACTAAACAAAAAGCTTTTTCATAAAAACTGTAAAAGATATAGCCAGATAGCTGAATATTTTGTGAACATTTTAAAGTTTGTTTGGCGTCTGTAGGTGAAAGTATGAAGGAGCTGAAACTTTTGGGAGCGGAAGAAGATTTTAAGGATCTGAAGCATGCTTCCATTGACTTCAATGTTAAAAAAAAGTGTTAAAAAGCTTCATATTTTAAAAAGTATAAATAGTAGAAAAAAAGTTGAAAAAGTCCCATCATCAGCTGAAAGAGACGAACATTTTAATAGTTGAATGGTTTTAATAGCTGAAAAGTATGCAGAAGTTACACAGAGCCAAAAAACGTACAGAATAATAAAATTGAAATTAAAAATAAATAAAAACGAATAATAATAGTGCTAAAGCAGTCCCACTAATTAAGGACTTCTGCAATTTACAGCAGTTTTGAGCAGGGCATATTATTTATTTGAGGGACTCACATTTCTAGCCCAGAACATTACTAATGTGCCTTAAAAGAAATGGGGTGTCTTGCTAGCCATCACGTGTTCTGGAAAGTTTATTTGCACGGGCGTTCTGCCTTTGATTATGCCGGCTTTTTTAATAGAATTTTAAATCTGGATTTTTATGTTCACTTGTGGTTTGCTTTAACCAATAAACATTTCAAACGTTATTACACTATTGGAGTTTTTCTCCTTATGCCGTTTTTTCCTGTATGTGGACTTTTCCATTTCTGAGTTCCCCCTTCGAGATTGGGACAGTTGGACCATCCCGACCATACGGAAGTCGGCGGTACACGCTGCCAAGACCAGGAGACTAACAGCTGGTCCCTGCAGAGGGCGAAATCTGCAAGCTAATAAGACCTTGCCACAGGGGAGGTCCATCTTTTGGGGTAAGCGTACATCTATTACTTCCTCCATCGCTATCAATGCACATCTGATTTGAAGTATCTTGGTGTACCAATCCTTAGTGTATGGTGACGAAATACATGAAGTGGACTTTCTGGTCAAAATGATTCATATTATTATGGACGGATTATGAGTGGCTTTTTATTTATGATCACCGATTTTTAACATATTTTTTCCACTTTTGTATAAGCACTTTATGCACTCATTGTTTATATATATTGTGTTTTCTAAGCACTCCTAAATAAATTTTTCACTAAAGAATAAGTTTGTTGTTTTTTTGCTAGCGCAATTTAGTTTATTTTATATGTTTGTCACTTCATAGATATTTGGAGTTTTTTTTGCAGCTGCACCTTTTTATATATATATATTTTCTTATCACACATTGCTCATTAGCACAGGTTGTTTTCACCATATTCTGTCTTTATCACTATTAGGGCCTCATTGGCCTTTAGGCCTACAGAAAGTGCATAGGAGTTATAGGGTAGATGCCTAATACTAGTTTGTGAGCCTAATAAAACTTTGCATACTCCTGTAAATCTTAATGACCTCAGTGTGAGACAGGTCTGCTTTCTAAACAAAGAAATTAAAAAAAAAAAATCTCCAAATACCAGAAAGGCATATTACATATATTAATACAAGGTCAATTTAACATCTCAATGTGATACCTGACAGCATATTCAAAATCTAAATGTAACTACTGGTATTTGTATTTTTCTAAGGTGCACTGTTATTCATCAACAATTGACTTGTTTTGTACTCATAAGCACTTACAGCTTATACCTGCATTCATTATTGATGCCATAACATTGTCAGATCAAGCCCCTGTGACTCTCAGTATATCCAAAAGTCATGTCTAACCTCAATCCACCATATGGACAATTAATATCTTTTTAACATCTAACCCAAATTATTCTGAAGAATTATCAACACATCTTAATCAATAGTTCCAAGTAAATGACTGGGGTGACACCAATTGCTTTACTCTAAAAAAAAATGTTAGGGGTATTTGTTTATAAATGCCTGTCTACACTAAACAATGTCTATTCAAAAAGCTACTCCACAAAAAGCAAAACAATAGGACCCTAAATAAAAAAGCAACCCTCAGATGTAATGGAAGAGGTACACCAAGACAGATATAATCTTAGCTTACTACTATATATTCATGAACATCATTTAAAGCATTTAAAACATGAATAATACCCTGTAAGCAATAAACCTTGGGCTTTGTTTGCCAAAAGAATGAGATCACAATAATTGAAATCTAAATACCCTACTTCTTTGACCCAATTAGTCAGAAGAAAATAATAAATCTTTAAAGTATAGCTGACTTATTTAGCACCATTTACAGCTCTCTCTATAATCCAAAATCAATGTCCCTCATTCCCCAATCTACCAAAGCTAAGATAAAAAAGTTCCTACATTCTTTACAACTTTTCTCATTTACGCTTGAACAGCTGGGAAAATTGTCCTGCCCATTCCTCCTATAAATTACCTCGAGGTGACAGTTTCCCCCAGAATTCTACAAACATTTAAACAAAAAACTACTTACTTTAGCAACTTACTTAGCAACTTAAATCTGGTAATTTCCTAAAAAAAATCTGAAAAGCCTTTTTGATCACTATGTCAAAGCTCCACAAAGACTTTGCATCTCCTACCAATTATAGGCAGATATCTACAGAATTGAAGATATTTGCAAAAACAATTGCTCTTGTCATAGACTAATGGATTTCTTGCCATTCCCAATATTACCCAATCAAGACAGGAAAAGGACAGGAGAAAGACGCTACACAGTTTAATCAAACTTGCTAAGCTGACTGAAGTGCCTTCTCTGTTTATATCATTGAATGGACTGGGTGTAAACTAGATTGACCCTTGAAAAGTTTTTAAACTGCTGGCTCATTCCTAACCACTATAATTTTCCTATACTCTAATCCCTCTGCAAAATAATATACTAATTGGAATATACCTATAGTATTTCATATTGCTTACAGCATGGGACAGGGGTGTTTCATTTCCTTCATTATATTTGCCATGCTAATGGAAGCCCTAGCACAAAGAATTAGAACCCATCCTGAAATCAAGGACATCAGGGGCGTAACTAGAAATAGCAGGGCCCCATAGCAAAATGTTGTATGGGGCCCCCTGCAAACAGCACCCCCCACAGCTGCCCTAGTGTCAATGCAGCGTGACCTGTGCCACATACAGCGTGACCTGTGCCCAATGCAGCGTGACCTGTGCCCAATACAGCGTGACCTGTGCCCAATACAGCGTGACCTGTGCCCCATAAAGCTTGACCTGTGCCCAATACAGCCTGGTCTGCCTGTGCCCCATACAGCCCCACCTATGCAGAGGAAGAGGCAAGCCACCCGGATCAGCAGAGAGCGTAATTACCCGCTGTAATAGCTTTCATTTCCTGTCTTCCCGGGGCTCATTGTCACATAGCCCCACCTCTTGGCCCGACGCCTTTGATGACGTCACATGTCCCGCATTGGATCGGCGTTCTGTCTATCAAAGGCACCGGGCCAAAAGGTGGAGCTATGTGACGTGAGCCCCGGGAACACTGGAAGTTCTAATGAAAGCTCTTATATTGGGCAATTCAGCTCTCTGCTGATACGGACAGCTCGCCTCTTCCTTTCCTCTCTCTTCCCCTGGCTGGGAGACTGTGCCGGCGGTACTCTTATCCTCACTGGGCCCCACTCAGCTGCGGGCCCCATAGCGCCCGCATGGGTCGCTATGGTGGTAGTTACGCCCCTGAAGGACATACAACTGGGCACACAAAATCCTAAAATAGACTTATTTGCTTATGATGTGGTCCTTACAGTATCAAATCCTGCAACCTCTTCATCTGCTGTACAACAATTATTATAACTATTTGGTGACATTACTTATTATAAGGTAAATGAATCTAAATCACAAATACTACAATTAAACATCTCCTCATTACAGGAAAAATTGTGTTGTGTCAATATACATACTCCTGCAAGCCAGTTGGCATAAATTACCTGGGGGATAATACTCCAGCCAAATTAAGCCACATTTTAAATGTAGCTCTAATTCTATACCGGACACATGAAGGGAAGAATTACAAAATATAGAATGTTAATTCTCCATAAAATATTGTACATATTCCGCACATTGCCAATACTTGCTTCTAAAACATTTTTCCTATCATCACACAAACATGTGACCACATTTGTGTAGAAATAGTATAAAGCCAACTGTAGCTTCAATATATTGACTAAACACAAAATAATTGGGGTATGGGTCTTTCTGACTTGTATCAGTACAATCAAGCTTCCATCCTTGATCAAATAAAATAAAGGTGGTCTTCCAACAGAGACAAGCTATGGGCAAATATAGAAACACAACTTCTTGCAGGGGACAACTGTAAAGATTTACTGCTAGCTATCTAGGCAGGGGCTAACATTCCCAATAGATGCTTCCGAATTATTCAAACTACACCAGCTGATCAGTCCCTGTGAAGCCCACCCAGTGTTTTTTGAATGGAGTCCTTGCAGAGTAAAAAAATAAAGGTGTGTGTAAAAAATAAATAATAATATTAAATAAATAAAATAAAAATACAAAAAATACAAATTTTTTTTTGGACAGGTTTACTTTTTTTAAATTAGTATCAGTGTCATTTAGTGTCAGCGTGTTTTTGGTAGGATAAAAAAAAAAGCAAAATGTGCACTATGGTTTTTGGGCTGTGCTACGGGTACAAACAAGAACTAACATGCACATGTTTGTCAGGAGCAGGAGAATTAAATTTGGATTGTTTTTTGTTGGCCGGTTATGGTAGATATATACAGCTAAATAAAAAAAAAATTTTTTTTACTATTTTGAGCCAGTTTTCGTTCAAAAATAAAAAAATAAAAAATAAAAATCTGGAAATATTTGTTACCATTTACCACTAAATGAAAGCCTAATTTGTCCTGGAAAAAATGCAGTATAAGCCACCTGGATGCAAAAAGTAGTGATGATACTGTATATACAGTTTTACTAACACATGTCAAATTTGCTAAATTGTGCTTAGGCATTAAGATTTATGTGCAAAGGGGATAAAGGGTTACTCATTACTAGTATTTTACTGTGTATAGGCTATTCAAATTATTAACTCTAACTCTGCATTGCGTTGGAGAAAATGCAGAGAACCCGGCTCTCTGGTTCATATAATGTGGTACTGTGTGTCTCTCTGGTTTTATTAGAATAGAATCTTCTCCCTTTTATGAGAAATTACTGGAACATTTTAACTCCTGTAGTTGAACTAGCCTTACTCCACTTAATGTCTCTGATTTCCATACTACCCATAGAACCATACTGTAATTATTCAATTATTTCTTGCAGCTAAACTGAATATTATTAGGAAATGGAGACAATCTATTCCTCCAGCAATCAGGAAAGTAATCCAAAGACCTGAATTCTCAGTGCTCAATGGAAAATATGAAGCTGCTGAAGATTAACACATATTTTAAATGTCTTAAATTGTGGCAACCCTTCCCTCTGTTAATTCTCTATTATCCCTGCCTAACATACCTTCCCTGTTTACTTATTCATCCTGTTAACTCATGTTAACGTATCTAAGCTGAGCTGTAAGATTCCATTTTATTTTAACATTTGGAAACAAAAAATTGGGGTTGATTTACTACATTCAAACATACTGTGCACTTCAGATAAAGCTTCACATGCAAGGAAAATAAAAAAACGTAAATTCTGCTTGTACATGGTTGGACAATAGAAATTAGCAGAGCTTCCCCTCATTTCAGAGCTTCCCTTGAGATCTAGATTTGCCTTTAGTAAATCAATCTCCCCGTTTTTTTTTTGTTTTTTTTTTTCCGATGATGTGATTCTGAACCTTAATGTTTTACTTGAAAATGTACTATGTACCTGTGCATCTTTATTTTATAAAATAAATAAAAGCATATTAAAAAAGACAAGCTGCAAAGTTACATAGTTAACAAGACCAGGAATATAAACAAATTGATTTTCTGTATGTTTTCCAACACCCATCTACAGTTGCCCAAAACATAAACATAGGGGCAGCATACTGTATGTCAAACATGTCTTCAGTGGAGTTTAGCAATTTATTTATACATATGTAGGGATGAGCTTCGTGTTCGAGTCGAACCCATGTTCAACTTGAACATCGTCTGTTCGACGAATTGCGAACGATATGGGCCGTTTGCGCCAAATTTGTGTGGCGCGTCACGGCCCATAATTCACTGCGGCATCGCAGTGCATTGCTGGCTGATGATTGGCCAAGCATGCACTATGACCCGCATGCTTGGCCAATCACAGTGCCGTCTGAACAGAGAGCTGTAATTGGCCAAAGCCAAGGAGGCTTTGGCCAATTATGGCTCAGGGGATTTAGTACACGCCCCACACTATATAAGGCCGCCTGCACGGCAGCCCTGTGTAGTGTGTGTTCCGGCATTCATTGAGAGAGAGAGAGAGAGAGAGACAGACAGTGACATTTGATTTGAGTTAGATAGATTAGGCAGAACAGTCAGTCAGTTAGCTGCACTTACATTGTATTGTGTATATATATGCATCCCAGGTGTTGCATATATATATATATATATATATATATATATATACACTGTATTCAGTTTAGCTAGATCAGTTCCTGTTATCTTCCTACTGACAGGCAGGCTTGCTTGTTACAGTATTTACAGCTACCTGAAGAAAATTACTGGTGTTCTTTTGATCCTATTAGTACCACAGTCAGGCAGCTAGACTATTTACAGTTAGTGCAGTGCGTCCTGCTCACAGTGTTCAGCTAGATCCGTTCCCGTTATCTTCTTACTGACAGGCAGGCTTGTCTTGTTACAGTATATACAGCTACCTGAAGAAAATTGCTGGTGTTCTTTTGATCCTATTAGTACCACAGTCAGGCAGCTAGACTATTTACAGTTAGTGCAGTGCGTCCTGCTCACAGTGTTAAGCTAGATCCGTTCCTGTTATCTTCTTACTGACAGGCAGGCTTGTCTTGTTACAGTATATACAGCTACCTGAACAAAACTACTGGTGTTCTTTTGATCCTATTACTACCACAGTCAGGCAGCTAGACTATTTACAGTTAGTGCAGTGCGTCCTGCTCACAGTGTTCAGATAAAACTACAAGTTAGTGGGGTGCGTCCACCTCACAGTGTTCAGCTAAACCTACAAGTTAGTGGGGTGCATCCTGCTCACAGTGTTCAGCTAAACCTACAAGTTAGTGTGGTGCGTCCTGCTCACAGTGTTCAGCTAAACCTACAAGTTAGTGGGGTGCGTCTTGCTCACAGTGTTCAGCTAGATTCGTTCCTGTTATCTTCTTACTGACAGGCAGGCTTGTCTTGTTACAGTATTTACAGCTACCTGAAGAAAATTACTGGTGTTCTTTTGATCCTATTAGTACCACAGTCAGGCAGCTAGACTATTTACAGTTAGTGCAGTGCGTCCTGCTCACAGTGTTCAGCTAGATCCGTTCCTGTTATCTTCTTACTGACAGGCAGGCTTGTCTTGTTACAGTATATACAGCTACCTGAACAAAATTACTGGTGTTCTTTTGATCCTATTAGTACCACAGTCAGGCAGCTAGACTATTTACAGTTAGTGCAGTGCATCCTGCTCACAGTGTTCAGCTAAACCTACAAAATAGTGGGGTGCGTCCTGCTCACAGTGTTCAGCTAAACCTACAAGTTAGTGTGGTGCGTCCACCTCACAGTGTTCAGCTAAACCTACAAGTTAGTGGGGTGCGTCCTGCTCACAGTGTTCAGCTAAACCTACAAGTTAGTGGGGTGCGTCCTGCTCACAGTGTTCAGCTAGATCCGTTCCTGTTATCTTCTTACTGACAGGCAGGCTTGTCTTGTTACAGTATATACAGCTACCTGAAGAAAATTACTGGTGTTCTTTTGATCCTATTAGTACCACAGTCAGGCAGCTAGACTATTTACAGTTAGTGCAGTGCGTCCTGCTCACAGTGTTCAGCTAAACCTACAAGTTAGTGGGGTGCGTCCACCTCACAGTGTTCAGCTAAAGTTACCTGTAGAAGGTTGGTGGTATTCTCATACTACAGGCAGGCAGTTGATTTTGCTACCTGCAGTATCAGTACATATATATCCCAGCTTAGTGCAGCTACAGGCCATTAGTATGTCTGGAAGGCCAAGAAGGAGAGGCAGACAGTCACAAGCCAATAAGAGAGGGCAAGCAGGCTCTGTGTCTAGTGCTGGTCATGTAGACGGTGCATCCTCATCAGCACGTGGCCGTGGGACACGCTTGGCCTTTTTTTCGGCAGTTGGCCGTGTTGAGCCACAACATACGGAAGACTTGGTCGAGTGGATTACCAAGCCGTCCTCATCCTCCTCATCCTCTCTCACCCATGCCCAGGGTACTTTGTCTGGCAAAGCAGCGGCCTCTTCCCTCGGCTCAGTGTCTTCAGTGACTCCTTCCCTAGCCCCACCATGTCCTCCTGAGGAGTCCCTCGAACTGTTTGACCACAGTGTTGGGTACATGCTCCAGGAGGATGCCCAGCGTTTGGAAGGCTCTGATGATGATACAGAGCTTGATGAAGGCAGTAACATGAGCATGGACAGAGGGGGTGCCCAAGAAGGACAGCAATCTGGCAGTCATGCTCCCCCTGCTGCAGCATACTGCCAGGTTTGCTCCAGTGATGAGGAGGGAGGGGATAATGAGGTCACTGACTCAACGTGGGTGCCTGATAGGAGAGAGGAGGAGGAGGCGGCACATCACCAACGAGGCAGGATGCCCTCCAGGGGCCAGCCTAAGGGCAGCACATTGACTGTATCACACCCCAAAGCTCCACATGTGCAGGGCGCTGCAGTCTCTGCGCATTATTCAAAACGTTCTTTGGTGTGGGCCTTTTTTGAGACGAGTGCATCAGATTGCACCGCTGCTATTTGCAACATATGTCTCAAGCGTATCTCACGTGGCCAAAACATCTCCCGCTTGGGTACCACATGCTTGACCAGACATATGTTGACCTGCCATGCAGTTCGTTGGCAAGCGTATCTAAAAGACCCACACCAAAGAACAAAGAGGACCTCTCCTTGCTCCTCATCAGCTGAGATCTCCAACCCCACTATGCCTTCAGTCCTCTCTGAGACCTGCACTGAGAGGAATGAAGGTGTAGAATTAGGTGTGTCACAGCCAAGTACTTGTGGGCAATCTGCCTTTGGTACACTGACGTCAGATTGTACCAGGCAAATTTCCCTGCCCCAGCTGCTGCACCGCCAAAAGAAGTTTGCTCCCAGCCATCCACATGCCCAGCGGTTGAATGCTAGCTTGGCAAAATTGCTAGCACTTCAACTGCTGCCTTTTCAGTTGGTAGACTCTGCCCCCTTCCGTGAGTTTGTGGAATGTGCGGTTCCTCAGTGGCAGGTACCCAAACGCCACTTTTTCTCACGGAAGGCGATTCCGGCTCTCTACCGGCATGTGGAAGGCAATGTCCATGCCTCGCTGGACAGGGCGGTCAGCAGTAAGGTGCATATTACTGCTGACTCATGGTCCAGCAGGCACGGACAGGGATGTTACCTAAGTTTCACGGCGCATTGGGTGACTCTGCTGGCAGCTGGGAAGGATGCAGGACAAGGTGCAGTAGTGTTGGAGGTTGTTCCGCCACCACGCCTGCAAAATGCTAGTGATTGTGACACACCTATCTTCTCCACCCCCTCCTCTTCTTCTTCCTCCATGGCCTCTTCCTTTGCTTTGTCCTCGGAGCCAGCGGTGCTCCGTAGCCATTCAAGGGGCTACGCAAGTACGCAGGCCAAAAGATGCCATGCGGTGCTTGAGCTGGTGTGCTCGGGGGACAGGAGCCACACTTAATCAGAGGTTCTGTCAGCTCTGCAGGGGCAGGTTCAGAGGTGGTTGACGCCACGCCAACTTAAGGCAGGAATGGTGGTTTGCGATAATGGCACCAACCTCCTCTCTGCCCTCCGACAGGGACAAATGACCCATGTGCCCTGTTTGGCTCACGTCCTTAACTTGGTGGTGCAGCGGTTCTTGGGCAGGTACCCGGGCTTACAGGATGTCCTGAGGCAGGCCAGGAAAGTCTGTGTGCATTTCCGCCGGTCATATAATGCCAGTGCTCGGCTGACGGACCTCCAAAAAGGAGTTTAACCTGCCCAAGAACCGCCTAGTCTGTGACATGCCCACCAGGTGGAACTCAAAGTTGGCCATGCTGCAGCGGCTGCACACGCAGCAGAGTGCCATCAATGAGTACCTGTGCGACTATGGCACCAGGACAGGGTCAGGGGAGCTTGGTTTTTTTTCCCCACGCCAGTGGGCCATGATCAGGGATGCATGCACTTTCCTGTCACCATTTGAGGAGGCCACGAGGATGGTGAGCAGTGACAGTGCATGCATCAGTGACACTGTCCCCCTTGTCCACTTGTTGGAGCACACGCTGCGTGTAATAATGGACAGGGCACTTGAGGCAGAACAGAGGCAGGAAGAGGAGGACTTCCTTAGCTCTCAAGGCCCCCTTTATCCGGACAGTGTTCCTGCGTGCCCGCCGATCACACAGGAAGAGGAGGAGGAGGAGGAGGAGGAGGAGGAGGAGGAAGATTGTGTCAGTATGGAGGTGGAGCCTGGCACTCAGCATCAGCAGCAGTCTTTAAGTCCCAAGAAACACATGGACTTGTACGTGGCTTCGAGGAGGTGGCTGCGGACCATGTCGTCCTTAGTGACCCAGAGGACTCCGGACCGAATGCCTCAGCAAACCTACGCTGCATGGCCTCCCTGATCCTGCAAAGCCTGCGTAAGGATCCTCGTATTCGTGGTATCAAGGAGAAGGACCAATGCTGGCTGGCAACCCTCCTTGATCCACGTTACAAGGGTAAGGTTGCGGACCTTATCTTGCCATCGCAGAGGGAGCAGAGGATGAAACATCTTCGGGAGGCCTTGCAGAAAGGTCTGTGCAACGCGTTCCCAGAGACTGGGAGGTTACAAACTCCTGTTTCTGGACAACGTGTTGCTGAGGCTTCGGTCAGTCAAAGAAGGAGCGGTGGAGAAGGTGGCCATCTGACCGATGCGTTCAGACAATTTTTTGGTCCGCAGCCCCAAGGTATGATCGGTTCCAGCAACCAGCGTCTGTTTTACATGGTGCAGGAATACCTAGGGGCAAGATCAGACTTGGAAACCTTTCCCACCGAAAATCCTCTGGGTTACTGGGTCTTGAGGATGGATCACTGGCCAGAGCTTGCACAGTATGCAATTGAGCTACTGGCCTGTCCTGCATCCAGCGTTCTTTCGGAACGCACATTCATTGCTGCTAGAGACGTGGTAACCGATCACAGGGTGTGTCTCTCCACCGACTCGGTCGATCGACTGACCTTCATAAAAATGAATCAGTCTTGGATCACCACCAGCTACCAAGCACCTGATGCTGATGTAACCGAATAATTTTTTTTGAAATCTCAGATCCCTTTAAAGACTGCCTATGCTGATGCTGAGTGACTATCCCTGAGTAATTATCCTCTTCCTCCTCAATGATCACGCTGATAGCTTGTAAGAACATTTTTGGTTCTGGGCGCCACCACCAGTGCCTAAGGCACAATTTTTCTGCCCCTGTTTAACAGGGGCGTGTAAATACACTTTTTGATGCAATACTTTGCAGCAGGGCTCGTTTCTGCGTTCCAACTAGAGTGTCTGTGAGGGGTTGCAGTGTTGTGGCACCAGCACCAGTGCCTAAGGCCCAATTTTTCAGCCCTTGTTTAACAGGGGCGTGTAATTACAATTTTTGATGCAATACTTTGCAGCAGGGCTCATTTCAGCAATCCAACTAGAGTATCTGTGAGGGGTTGCAGTGTTGTGGCACCAGCACCAGTGCCTAAGGCCCAATTTTTCTGCCCCTGTTTAACAGGGGCATGTAATTACAATTATTGATCTAATATTTTACAGCAGGGACCATTTCTGCACCCACCAAGAGCGAGTGAGGACTTACAGTGTTGTGGCACCAGCACCACCACCACCACCACCAAAGGCCCAATTTTTCTGCCCTTGTTCAACAGGGGCATGTAATTACAATTCTTGATCTAATATTTCACAGCAGGGCCCATTTCTGCACCCACCAAGAGCGAGTGAGGACTTATGCCCCGTACACACGGTCGGACTTTGTTCGGACATTCCGACAACAAAATCCTCGGATTTTTTCCTACGGATGTTGGCTCAAACTTGTTTTGCTTACACACGGTCGCACAAAGTTGTCGGAATTTCCGATCGCCAAGAACGCAGTGACGTCAAGCACGTACGACGAGACTAGAAAAGGCCGGTTCAGAACCAAGCGCAGCACCCTTTGGGCTCCTTTTGCTAATCTCGTGTTAGTAAAAGTTTGGTGAGAGACGATTCGCGCTTTTTCAGACTCGTGGCTTTCAGATCGTTTTCTGCCGTTCAGTTTGTGCTTGTGGGTTTGTATCTGCTCTTCAGTGCGTGCAGTCAGTTCGTATTGGAGTTTTCTGTGCGATCTTGTCCGCTCGTTGCTGTTTTTCAGGTCGCTCTTCACAGGCCTTGTTGTTCTTCAGTGCGTTCTGTTACTTCGTTCTGAGCAGCCGACCGTTTTCTAGCCATGTTTCGTATGCGTACTCCTCGTAGAGTTCGTGCTGTGCGGGGGCTTGGTGTTGGGGTCCTGACCTTGACACAAGTCCAGTCCATGAACAGGGTGGGGAGGAGTTCATGGACCAAGAATTGGTTGCTTCAGCATGACCAGTTCTGTCACATGCCTTTGCTCCGTGAGATCCGTGAGAATAATCCTGATGATTTCAGGAACTTTCTCAGGATGACGGACCCCGTGTTTCACCATTTGTTGGCTTCGCTGACCCCCTATATCAGCAGGCAGGATACCTGCATGAGGCAAGCCATCACTCCGGAGCAGAGGTTGGTCGCTACCTTGCGGTATTTGGCCACAGGGAGAAGCCTGCAGGACCTCAAGTTCTCGACAGGCATCTCCCCCCAGGCTCTGGGGATCATTATCCCAGAGACCTGTTCTGCCATCATACAGGTCCTGCAGAAGGAGTATATGAAGGTAAGATTTTTATCCTTTAATATCACATTTTATTGTATTGAATGTTTGCTAATATATTGTATTTCTTTCCTCATTCCCTAATTACCATGATTGTATTATGCTGTGAATGTCCCCTTTGTCCTCATGCATGCTGGATTTTTATGTAATTATTATTTTAGGTCCTTCATACATATTTGCCCTTCACTAACCTCCCCAGCATGGTGTCTCCTGCCCTATATTCACCTCATGTAGTCACTTAACAATGTATTTTATCAGCTCCATAGTAGTGCTTTACCCCAAACACCCCATAAAATGTTTTGAAATGTTATTTTTGATTTAAATTCAGGCAGAGGGCCAGAGGCTTTTTTTTGTGGTGTCCCCAAATTTTTTGTAACCCTCCCTCCCCCAACTGCTAAGTCAGCTGATCCCAATTCTCTATCCTCAATCATCTATCTGCTGACTTTGCCAAACCCATACACACTATACCCACCTCTTTAGTGCTCAGATTTATGGATGAATTCCCCAAAGCATGTAGTGCAAGGGCCTGCCTGTATACTTTCCAATGGTACTGTTTAAAGTTCTTGTATCCTATTATGATCTTGATAGGTAATAGCAGAATGTCCAAATGTGCTCAAATGTGTACAGTGTGTATTTATATCTTTGTATTATGACACTTCTTACCTGTCCAGTGGGCTGCCAATAGTGTAACTAAGGAGGGGCTGTTCCAAGTAATACCCTGTATTTAGGCATTCATCTCTCAATGAAGTGAAGAGGGTTACCTGTCCAAGAGTCCCCCCCCTATAATGTTAGAAATGGCCCATGAGAGGGGGGGGGGATATGATAGGTGTACCTTATACTTTGTTGTTGTTAAATTCCCCTTAATAAATGCTATCTGGAGGTTGACCCATAATGTTTGTGTCTAATCTGCTTGCCAGGTTTCTGTGAAAAAATAGTAATGTTTATTGTTTTTTCCTCAACAGTTTCCTTCCACGCCACAGGAATGGCAGACTGTGGCCTCCCACTTTGCCCAGCGGTGGGACTTTCCTAACTGCGGAGAGGCAATTGATGGGAAACACGTCCACATCGTCCCACCACCCAACTCGGGGTCGTACTATTATAATTACAAGGGGTTTAATAGTATAGTGATGTTGGCGGTGGTGTCGGCTAATTACGACTTCTTGTATGTGGACGTGGGGAAGAATGGCCGGATGTCCGATGGTGGAGTGATCGCCCAGACGGAGTTCTACAGGCGTCTCCAGAATGGCAGCTTGGACTTGCCACCTCCAGAGGACAATGTTGAAGGTCTCCAATTGTGTTCGTTGCTGATGAAGCATTTGCGCTGGGGGACCACCTGATGCGGCCATTCCCGATGAGGACCCTCACCCCGGAACAGAGGGTTTTTAATTACCGGCTGGCCAGAGCCCGAAGAGTGGTGGAGAACACATTTGGAATCCTGGCCAGCCGGTTCCGATTATTTATGACACCCATCCATATGGCGGAGTATAAACTGAACCATATAATACTTGCCTGCTGTGTTCTCCATAATTTTCTACGAAAACATTCAGCCAACTATGCTAGCTCAGTTGGGCCTGAGGCCGGAATCCCAAATACTTCAACAATGACGGCACTTGAAAGCGGCCGTCCTGGCTTGCCCTCCCTGAATGCCCGTGATGTCCGGTTATGATACCTGGAGTTCTTTGCGGGTAGGGGGGCTATCAATATGCCAGACAATCTGTGACACCTTTTTCAAATAAAAAACAACCAAAAGAAATTCTTGGTTAACATTTTCTGCTTGTGTTTGTTTTAGCTGACCCTGACAGAAATGTGTTGAGTGCAGAAAATGTCGTGATTGGGTAACCTTATAAAAAACAGTGTTGGCTGGTACTTCCTAAATGCAAAAACACATTTCACTACAAGTGCACTTGCAACTGCACTGAACCTGCACTTGTAGTGCAAAGAGGATTTGCCCTTAGGAAATAACCCCCATTTGTGCATAAAACAACAATTACATCACCCCAAAAGTGTTGTAGTGTTGAGACAATAATCCACACATTCTTGAGTAAGGCACTTTTTTATACCTGCACAATCACATGCGCATTTACCAAAGGTTTTTAAAACAAACCAATATGTTTGTTGTATAAAATGTTTGCAGTAGCATTATGAAAAATCAAAATATCCATTTCAGATAAAACAGGCCTGTGTAAAACCAACAAGAAAGCCAAAAAACTTGAACTTACAAAGTTCACATTAGGCAAAACCTGAAGGCTATATCAGACATCAGTATTTAGGAACTGGGTTTGATATAGCGTTCAGATGGGGGGAAATCACCCCTGGAAAAGCCAAATTTGGAAGATGCACACCAATTTACAAATGTCCACATGTGCTATCTGCCATCAGGGGGGATCAAGGGACGTGTTTTGGGGGAGCAAGCCCTTCCTCACCGCTACTTTATAATTGAGGAAGGGGTTGCCCCCCCAAAACGCATCCATTGATCTCCCGTGATGGCAGATAGCACATGTTGGCACACTGTGTGCATCCTCCAAATTTGGCTTTTCTAAACATTGAAAAAAGTTTGGTACCATAAAACAGGTGATTTTGTGGGGTTTAAATTCACCCCAAAACATCAATGATGTTATTATTTTTTTTAATAACATCACTGATTTGTTGCTGGATGTTTTGCAATTGGAGATTACACCCCATGATCTCCCCTATCAGTATCTGGGCACTTTCAGATGTAAATCGTTCTGGATCCCTCACATCACGATCACCTAAAAAGAGATAAAGAACAAAAAAAAAGGTCTCAAAAATCTGCCACCAGCCATCTCTTTTACCTGAGTCTGTGGTCGCAGACACTCACCTGTTGTGGTGCCAATCTCCACCACGTCTTCTTCTTCCTCCTGCTCAGCTTCTTGGGTTGGTGGTATTTCAACTTCTTCCAGAGGGGGGGGGTCTGTGTTCTCCTGGGATGAGGGGTGTCCCCCGAGTCTTTTCTCCCCTATGTAAAACAAAAATGGTATACTTAGCACACAGATATTTGATGGCAGAACTATAGAAATAGGAAACATTGCTTGGAAGTGGGGTACAATTGTCTATTTTAGCCGAGTTCCAAGATGTATATTTTTTATTGCCCTTTGTCAAGCTGCAATACTTTACCTGTTTGGTACAAGCTTCACAGATGGAGACCCCCCTATAGTATACACTGGAGCACCTGTGTGGCCCCCTAATAAAAATGGTGTTCTTGTGTCCCACACTAGTGCTCCAGTGTCCAGCTGCTCAGTGTCCTCTCCTTACACACAATCTAGTTTGCATTTCATTCTAGTAACAAACCCATCTACACAAACAAATATTTGGCATCCAAGTAGGCCCCCAAAAATGTGTGAAAATGCATATGGCCTAAACAATGGTGTTCTAGAGGCCGAAAGAAAAATGTTTGATACGAACGAATAATGTGCCCATGAACATTAAAGTTGACCTTTGGAAACGTTACAACTAATCAAAGCATATGGAGCAGAAGGAACGTAATAAAGACAGAAAGAATAGGAACACAGCACAACTACTTACTTTTTTGCAGCACTCTCCGGATCTTTCGGTACTGCTCTGGCTCTCTCAACTTCAGGTCCGACCACCGCTTCCTGAGCTGATCTTTAGACCTTCGTACCCCGAAATTCCGCTCGAGACTCCTGACCACTTTCGCCATGATTTTGGCCTTTCGGATGTTGGGGTGGGGGTAAGGCCCATATTTTCCGTCATAGTCGGACTTCCTCATGATGTCGACCATCTCCAACATCTCCCCAAACGACATATTTGTGGCCTTAAAACGTCTCCTTCTGGATCGGGACGTGCCTGGATCCGCCCTTTCCTCCTCCTCCTCGTTGCTACAATTAGCCCGCACCTGCTGTATGTCCGCCATCATGCTCTTCCCCCACTGCGCCGAATGAAAAGGGGCGGGGAATACACTAGAAAGAACGTCAGGGGCGGGCGGAGTTACACGCATGCGCAGTGTATATAAAGCGTAACACGCGTGCGTATTACGTTTGATCTGTGAGCGGAGGAAGGAGCATTGAACGCGGCGATCGTAAGAACGAAGGTAAGAGACAAACTTGGGCCTATACTGCTTCTATAGATTGAGGCCTATATTGTAACAAGATTAGGAGAGTTTGGTGTGACATTAGGCTTTGTCTTGTGTTGTGTCTTGCAGTGAACATGGATATGGTACTGGAAGATCAGGACTTCATTTCAGTCTTCATAGAGATGCTAAGGGAGCTGCCTTGTCTGTGGGAGATTAAACACCCCCATTACAAGAACCAAATAAAGAGGAAGGCAGCACTGGAGCAATTGTGTGAAATTGTGAAGCAGGTGATCCCTACGGCAGACATCACTTATTTAAAGATCTTCATTGGTGGCCTGAGGAGCACATATCTGAGGGAGCGCACTAAAGTCCTGGATTCACAGAGATCCGGAGCAGCAGGTGACATCTATGTCCCCAGGATGTTGTACTACGACAGGCTGCACTTTCTGGCAGGCCAGAATGAACCCAGGCCATCCCTCTCAAGTCTTCCTTCCACGCTTCCTTCCCCCCTGGCTGAGGCTTCTGACGCCCAACCTGGGCCTTCCAGGCCACATGTGGAGGAGCCCAGATTGAGCCAGGTATAGCATTCCTCTAAATATTTCTGCTTGTCCAATCAATGATGTTAACTAGATGTTAGTTGGGAGTACTAATTTATGATTGTGATTGATGATGTAAAAACTAAAACCATGTCCCTTTTTCATACACAGGGAAGTCTCAGCCAGGAGGTGGCTGATCTGCAGGTCCCTCCACCCACCCCTGGAAACAGAAAGTGGCAGGAGGAGGAGTACCCTAGAGGAGGCGGCTATCAGATTTTTTTGTAGGGCTACAGAGGTCCTGGGAGCACCACACACCAGGCAGGAGAACCTTGCGGCATTCATAGCCTATAAAATGCAGAGGATGGAGGAGGGCCAAAAAGCCTTGTGTGAGGCCCTCATATCAGAGGCTCTGGCGAAAGGTGTGAGGGGCCAACTTACACCTCACACACAGCTTTGGGATGGTCCTCCTCCTCCTCCTGCAGGTCCTACTCCTCCTCCAGGTCCTACTCCTCCTCCTGCCACATCTCCAACTGCACAGCCACAGCCCGGAAGGAAGTGTGAAAGGAAGACCAGAGAGTGAGGACCCTGAATCCAGTCTGGTCGGCCAAAAGATGCAGCCTCTTGTGGTACCACAGCCTGGGGACACTGATGTCATCTGCTGCTATCCAAGTCTCTGTGAATCCCGGACCAGACTGCCCTCCCTTATATATGGACTCCTCAGGCCACCAATTTTGAGGTTTAAGAATTGATGTCTGCCGTGGGGGTCCCAGGCTTCACTAATTTCTCCTGTTGATCCAGTGTTGCCTTCCTCTTTGCTTGGTTCTGAGCCCTTAATAAAGGATTTTTGTTTTGAATTATACTCTCCTATGTGTTTTACTTCAAAAATGACAGTTGGTTTGTGAGGATTCAGGTACATTTCAAATATACAATGTGAAATGAACAAGGGACACCAACAACAAAAAATCTCATGGAGATTAAATAATAAAAGATATCAATGGTGTTGGGGTAACTTGCCACACAAAACACACACAAAAATATTCTGGAGTAAAAATAAAAATAACATTGAACAAAGATCAGCCTTGGAAAAAATCCAAACATTAAAGAAAAAAAAAAGCTTAAAAACAAAAAAACAAAAAAACATAAAAAATATAAAACTGTCAGATGTGACAACTAATAACAATATATTGAGGGAATCCCACTAAAAAAACACAAATAAAACTTTGTGAGAAGTGTGTGTGAATATGAGCAGCAAAACTACTTAATTCTTGTCACATTATAAAGAAGAAGAGAGTGCGCTGTATTAAACCATTTTTTACATTGCAGCGTGACGAAAGTGCTGTATCCATTGCGAACGCTAAGTTTACCAGAACGAGCTGTCCCGTGTCGGAATTTCTTCTGAGCATGCGTGGCACTTTGTGCGTCGGAACAGGCCACACACGGTCGGAATTGACGCGATCGGATTTTGTTGTCGGAAAATTTTATCTCCTGCTGTCCAACTTTGTGTGTCGGAAAATCCGATGGAAAATGTCCGATGGAGCCCACACACGGTCGGAATTTCCGACAACACGCTCCGATCGGACATTTTCCATCGGAAAATCCGACCGTGTGTACGGGGCATTACAGTGTTGTGGCACCAGCACCACCACCACCACCAAAGGCCCAGTTTTTCTGCCCCTGTTCAACAGGGGCATGTAGTTACAATTCTTGATCTAATATTTCACAGCAGGGCCCATTTCTGCACCCACCAAGAGCGAGTGAGGACTTACAGTGTTGTGGCACCAGCACCACCACCACCACCACCAAAGGCCCAGTTTTTCTGCCCCTGTTCAACAGGGGCATGTAATTACAATTCTTGATCTAATATTTCACAGCAGGGCCCTGCGAGGGCTTACAGTGTTGTGGCTACAACAACACCTAAGGCCCAAATTTCTGCTGAGTATATAGGGCAGGCCCCTACTTTCAAACATCTAACCTACAAACGACTCCTACTTGCAAACGGAAGGAGACAACAGGAAGTGAGATGAAATCTACCCCTAGGAAGGGAAATTCTCTCCTGTAAGAGTTAATATGGGAAAAACATTTCTCCTTTCCACTGATGCTTTTCAATCCTTGTTCCACAAAAAACCCAAATTTTCAAAAAACATTTGTCATTGGGACAAAACGTGAGGTGAAATCTTCTGAAGAGGAGGAAAGACAGCAAAACAAATGTCACAGGGGTGATAACCCTTCCCTATGTTTTCCAAAAAGCTTAAAAAAGATTTTTTGGCTGGAGCTAAACACGTTAAAAATGTACCCGTTCAAAATTACAAACAGATTCTACTTAACAACAAACCTACAGTCCCTGTCTTGTTTGCACCGCCTGTATACTGCTGTTCAGAGTATATAGGGCCTGGTGGCCCCACACCTTTCCTTATTTTAATTTGGGTGCGGGGTTCCCCTTAATATCCATACAAGACCCAAAGGGCCTGGTAATGGACTGGGGGGTACCCATGCCGTTTGTCTCACTGATTTTCATCCATATTGCCAGGACCCGACATTACATTAAACCCGCAAGCAGTTTTAAATGAGATTTTTTCCTTTAAAAATGACATTTGGTGCAGGGACTGTTCTAAACACGGTAAACACGCGCCACTTTACCGGCATACTATAGACACCCCCCAGGTACGATATTTAAAGGAATATTTCACTTTTTTTTTTTACTTTAAGCATCATTAAAATCACTGCTTCCGAAAAAACGGCCGTTTTTAAAAGTTTTTTTTGCATTGATACATGTCCCCTGGGTTAGGACCCAGGTCCTCAAACCCTTTTTAGGACAATACCATGCAAATTAGCCTTTAAAATGAGCACTTTTGATTTCGAACATTCGAGTCCCATAGACGTCAATGGGGTTCTAACGTTCGTGCAAATTTTCGGTCCGTTCGAAGGTTCTGGTGCGAACCGAACCGGGGGGTGTTCGGCTCATCCCTATACATATGTAACCAGATACTTTGGCCCTGCAAAAAGTGTATGGATACCCTGGACACCTTTGCACGCTCATGTTATATAGTCCTATATGTTATTATTGATTTATATATAGTTTTATATTTTTCTATTTTCACTTCTAATATTCAATCACAGCTAATTAGAGTTAGCATGTATTTAATCCTTTAATACGCACTCACTCTTTAGATTGGAAATATATACGGTTTCTAAGGACTGACATTTGTTCCACTATTCACATACCATATCCCCTTGTGGGAGCACGCTCATTGCTGATCTGGTGTCAGGAATTCATTATAATACTTATGCTGCTTCCTGACTAACCACCTAGCACCATATAGGGTAGCGCCAATCACCCCATTTCTATACATATCTCTGTAAGTTCCCTTGGGAACCCAATAAGGGTGGGCAGCAACCCATACTATCCTAAGCATGGAATCTATTTTAAATATAGTTTGCGCCAGGGCTGTTTTTCAGCCGGATTGTGGCAGAACAGAGTTCTGCTGCCTCCAGTTCTGCCCCTGTGCTTACTGCTCGCTGTTGGCACTTGTAAACACAGAAGCCCAGCTTCTGTGTCTAGAAGAGTCAGTGCTCCTCTCTTGGTGGCTGCACACTCATGCTTCCCTGCTATGCATATCCCTATAAGAGCAAAGGAGGGGCAGGGGATGTGCACTCCTAAACCCTGCACACTGTATGTAACATAGTCCTGAATCCTACACTCATAGCCCTGCATTCTGTAGGTAAGGCACTTCTGACCTTGCACTCTACGTAATGCACTCCTGAACCCTGTACTCTGTATATAATGCACTTCTGAACCCTGCATTCTGTAGGTAGCGCACTCCTGTACATAAGGCACTCCTAAACTCCTATACCTTGTACATAATGCACTTCTGAACCCAGAATCAGGTACTTATTGCATTCCTAAACATTGCACTCTGTACGTAACACACTCTTGAACCCTGTATTTTGTATGTCACACATTCCTAGGCCCTGCATTCTGTACATAACACACTCCTGAATCCAGCAATCTACATAGCACACCCCTAAACCCTGCACTCTCTACATAGCACACTCCAGAACCTCTAATTCTGTATGTAACACACTCCTGAACACAGGATTCTGTCCGTAACATACTCCTGAACCCGGCATTCTGTACATAAACTACTCTTGAACCCTGCACTCTTTATTTAGGACTTTCCCACTGTTAGTGCAACTTGGCCACACTCGCTATTTGATGCAGTATACTCTCCTCATACTGAGGGGAGCTAGGGGGACAGTTCTTGCGCCTACTGTATTCCCTTAGAAAAAAATCCCTGGCTTGCACCTGTATCCAAGATAAAACTATCAATCTCTCATACTGAGGGCACAACACGCGTTGCTTAAAACGGAGCTCCACTTTTTTTTTGCAAACATTAACACAATCAAACATTGACACTTGCAAACTCACTGTTTTGGAGATTGATCTTGCCCGATGTCCGCTTTTGTTGTAAAGATCAACTTATATAAAATCTGTCCGGCCGTTTTCATCTTGCTTGTGGGCATGTGAAGCCCACAAGCATTTACTTCCTTGTTCCCTTGATGCTGAGCTACCAGCATCCTTTGCTCTGCATTCTTTGCCTCCGCAATGACTCCTGGGAACAATGACACAAGCTCCCAGGAGCCAGTGCGGCTGAAAGGAAATGATGAAATAGCCGCACAATACCCGCCCATATCTGCAGAATAGACAGACTGGAAGCAGAGAGGAACATCTGCAAAACACAGGTACTGTTGAAAAAAAAAAAAGTCAGTTTTTATGTCATTACATTACTGCAATCTGAATGAGCTAATGTTATAAAATCGTGGCAAATCCACACAGGGGACATCTACATTGATAATCAGGGCACTGATCATCAGTGTCCTGATGAACAGTGCAGCCCCAACAGTTTCCACTAGTGCTGCCAATCAGTGCCCACCAGTGTTGCCAGTGTGGCCAATCAGTGCCCTCAGTGCCCACCAGTGCTGTCAATCAGTGCACATCAGTGATGCCTTTCAGTGCCTATTAGCGCTGCCTAACAGTGATGCCTATCAGTGCCACCTTTTAATGTCCATCAGCGCTGCCTATCAGTGCCTTTCAATGCTGCCTATCAGTTCCTATCAGTGCCACCTATTAGTGCCCATCAGTGCTGCCTATCAGTGCCCATTAGTGCCATATATCAGTGCAGCCTCATCAGTGCCCATCAGTGCTGCCTCAAGAGTGCCTATCAATGCACCCTATCAGTGCCCATTACTGCCCATCAGTGCAGCCTCATCAGTGCACATCAGTGAAGGAGAAAGATTACTTATTTACAACATTTTATGATAGAAACATATGATACAAATGTTGTTTGGGTACAGTGTTGCATGACCACACAATTGTCATTCAAAGTGCAAGAGGACTGAAAGCTGAAAATTGGCCTGGGCAGGAAGGGGGTGAAAGTGCCCTGTAGGCGAGTGGTTAAAAAAAAAGCACATACTAAGTTAGAATAAAATTATCAATGCAGGTAGTGCTTGGACAAAAAAAACCTAACAGGCTGGTTATACTGAAGCCGATCAATAGATCGACTTCAGTACAGCCAGCCTGCCCATAGATGGATCAAAATTTGTCTGTTTCCTGCTGAACTGGTTGATTTTCAATCCGTTTATGGCCAGCTTTAATATTTCCTATTTCTCTTTAACATTCTAAAGAGGAAACAATTGTATTTGTATTACCTCTAACAAATATGATTAAAAAAGTGAAATAGGAAAAGATATAAAAGCTATTTTTCCACTGAACGTGATTTATTTTGTTCTTGTAAAATAAAACATGCGTTTGCAAATGTTTTGGACAGCAAATGAAGCAGATGGCTCAATATACAACATTTCTGCATAATAAATTACAAAAAATATTCACAATGACCCCCATAGCTTTGATTCTTTCAGTTGAAATATACTTCAAATTTCTGAGCCAAAACTTTGTTTTCCATCAATACCTATCCCAGTAAGGTTGTTGGAACAAGGATATACAAACACTTCCTTAAAATGTGTGACAACAGCATGCAAAGCTAAAAATATACTTGCAGGATGGTATTAACAGATTTCAACCATTCAGTCACCGGCTTTGAAGTCAAGAGTGCAAAGGAAAATTGCCTTCCCAACATCCAATAGCAAAGCTAATTTAATATTATGATGTAAAGGTAACATGTAGCAACCACATATTTTTCAGCTTTAATTCCTCACACATATAAAAAATGTATATACATGTTGTACACCTATCAGTAACATACTGGAGTGGTGCATCACAGGAAGGAATTCTTGGCTATGTATGCTAATCTGCTTCATTTTCTCATCTTTGCTATTTGACCATACAGCATAATTGATAAATTCCTTACCAACTAAAAGAGAGACTAATTGGAGCTCTTGGAAGAAGTCAAGATCACTTCTGGGCAGCATCAGTGTAAAGTGTAACATAAATGTAAAAGTAGGGTACTTTTACCTATAGCTGAGATGTGACATAACCTGGAAAAGTAGTATGAATATGGATGTAGTTTAATGCAATGGTAAAGCTATAGTATTCTTTCCTTTGCCCACCCTCAAGTCTAAATTCAATTTACCCTCACATTATTCTTATAGATATCTTCAGGTTTCCCATGCCATCAGTTGCCAGTTTTTAGGTCAACGATTATCCCTCTCATACTCGGGGTTGGAGGCTATCCCTCGAGTGTCGGACTTGAAGGAGGAAGCCCCTCTGACCTGTATTGATATCTTCTAGTAGAAACCAGTCCTGAATTATCTTCTCTGCAACAAAAATGGAGTTTAAATATCCCTGGATTGGATGATGAAGACTGGTTAAAGATCTGGGACTTCCCCTTCTCTCACTTAGTCACCATCAGATACAACTTAATCAAATTTAAAATATTGTATCAAACCTATTACACATCATACAGGCTATACAAAATTAGTTCATCCATTTCCCCAGCTTGTTGGTGCTGCTCGCATCAGCTTGGTGAATTTTTTCACATCTTTTAGTCATGTCCGGGTATAGCACAATATTGGCAGGCTATGGTGAAAACTATTGGAAATACAACACAGATTACAGTACCTCTTGAGCCACGATATTGTCTACTGGATCTAGTGGAATCTTTAGCCACTACGGTGGCTAATAGAACAATTGTAAGTATTCTGCTTGTTTATGTTCGTAAGGCAATCACTATGTGCTGGAAACAGACCTCTCTGCCCACGATACCCTTCTGAATGTGTTTGGTAAATTCTAACCTGCCTATGTTTCAAGACACTTATGCTAGCAGGGAGTGTCCCCATCAATTCTGGAAAATTTGCTTGTGCTGGTTAGATGATGACTCTACGGCTGTAACAGTGATGGGTCATACGACATAGAGGTATAGGTGTGTCCGGCTGTGTTATTTACTGGTAAAAATGGTCCCGTGTCCTTTTCTCCTATAACCTTGCAAATTGCTCCAGCTTTGCAATTCAGAGCATCTCCCCCCATCTTGGGGTTTTTAGTTATTAGTGTATTTGATTTTTCTTTTTTGTTCAACAAGGTCCATTAGGTCCTATCCCTGTGTGGGTAACATTTGTACTGTTTTGTTTGTGCTCTTCATACAAAATCAATCTATTTTCAATTTTGTATATATAAAAAACCCAAAAGGGTAAAAGCTGCGCTCGGAAACCAAAAACAAAATAATAAAAATAAATGACAAAAGAAAATCAAAAGCTGCCAGCACTCTAAAAGTCCAGTATCTAACTATAAAAAAACTATAAAACATATAGTAAAACAATGAAAAGTGCAGCGCTAAATATATATGAAGCGTATAGGATCTTTAAAAGAATAGGATCCTACAATGTGACTTAACATGAAAAAATAGTGAGCAAAGTATCAAATAATAAAAAAGTCAAATAATAAACAAAGAGCATATATTGCAAATGCATGTGAAAAAAGAAAGAAATCTGAAAAAAAAAAAAGTCCATGCAGGAATGTTCAATCCATAGGTAGATACAACAAAGCACCCATCCGAGAGAAATGTGAAGAAAAAGCGCCAATAGATGATCCACCATGAAGTGAGTATATAGATTCTGCTTACCGGACGGCGATGACTGCTATTATGGCAGTCTCGCCCAGCATAGGGATTAGGGTCTCCCAAAACCGAGGATACAACACAGGAACAACAGCTTTAGCAGTCGGTCGTTTCCGGAAACATAAAACAGAATACTCCCATAGCGTGAAACCGTATGACAAAAGGGGATTTATTAAAATAAAAGGAATCACACTTACAATGTTGTGGAGAATATAAAGCGTAAGGGATATCATACAAGCAGCGGTGTCTCCGTATGCCGCGATTCACTTCCTACACTCGTAAGCCCATCCAAGAACGTGATGACGTCACCGCCGTAGGCTCCTCCCTACGCGTTTCATCACGATAGGACGTCGTCTGGGGATTCTTTGCAAAATGAAGATTTTATTTCTTTATTTAATTTTTTTTCACAAAATTGTCATATTAACAGGTTATTTCTCTCACATGGCATATGCATACTTACAACTACACCCCAACACACATTCTGCTCCTCCTCCTGATTATAGGGATACCACAGGTGTGAGACTTTTACATAGCCTGGCCACATAGAGAGGCCCAACATGCAGGGGGCACCGTCAGGCGTTCTAGGAGCATAAATCACAAATACTGTATCATTTCCTGACAACCTATCACACTTTTGCAAGCCCTGGAGCACCAGGACAATGAAATCACCAACAAAATGACCCCATTTTGGAAAGCAAACACGCCAACCTATATTCTATGAGGCATAATGAGTTTTTTGAACATGTCATTTTTTTTCCACAAGTTTTTAGAAAATGTGGAAAGAAAATGAAAACGTATTTTTCTATGCCTCTTTTTACACATTTTTACAGCACTGATGGGTGCTGATGAGGATCCACTGATAGGGTGGCACTGATGAGCACTTACTAATGGGAACTGTATTGGCACTAACTGGGCACTGTAGGGCACAGCTGTGGCACTGATGTAGCACAGATGTGGCACTGTAGGGCACTGATGTGGCACTGTAGAGCACAGATGTGCACGGATGGGGCACTTTATGGCACTGATGTGGCACTGTGGAGCACAAATTTGCACTGATGGGGCACTGTAGGGCACTGAAGTGGCACTGTAGAGCATATATGTGCACTGTAGGGCACTGATGGAGCACAGAAGAGGCACATATGTGCACTGATGGAGCATTGTAGAGAACTGATGGGCACTGATGGGGCAGAGAGGCGCACTGATGTGACACTAATTGGGACACTGACTTGGCACTGACGGGGCACTGTAGAGCACTGATGGGACACATATGTGACACTGATGGGGCACTGTAGAGCACTGATAGGGCACAGATGTGGCACTGCTGGGGCACTGTAGTGCACTGCTGGGCACAAATGTGAGACTGCTGGGCACAGATGTGGCACTGCTGAGGCACAGATGTGCACTGCTGGCGCACAGATTTGGCACTAATGAGGCACTGCTCGGCACTTGAAATAAATAAAAAAAAACTCAAGCAGCCTCACAATGCAGCTTCTCCCTCCTCTCCTAACACAATCGGTGTGAGCCAAGGAGAGTACCAGATATGATGCCAGTTTGTTGACAGTCAATGGATGGAACAATCACATGGTAAAGAGCCACTGGGATTGGCCCTTTTCCCTGATCTGTGAAGCGCTGGGTCCTGATAACCCAGCGAGCACAAGCACTCCCATGTGCTCGCCCAAATGGGTGCGATTCTGGGAGGACATCATTCCCAGAATTATCCCACCACGCTGTAGCCATCATTCGGCTATGGCCCGGTCGGCAAGTGGTTATGATAATCACAAGTAACCGGGTTCTGTACTGTTTTGCTGAGTTAGGGATTCTCAGCTTGACTCTCTGTTGTTATCTTTAGAGACTATACTATGCTGTGGCATGTCATCCCATTCTGGCCCTGTCCTTGTAACTATATGTATGATAATCTTACTACTTCTGAAAAAGCAGCATTGAAGAGTCTTAGGGACGATGACAATATTGTCATTAAGAATGCAGACAAGGGAGGTTCGGGGATGGTTCTGGACTCTGAGGTGTATAGGAGTGAAGCTATATGTCAATTATCTGATTCTGAAACTTATATGCGCCTCAGAGGCAATCCCACACAGTCCTTAAAAAATTAACTGTCCTCATTGTTAGACAGAGGGGTCATGGCGGGTATCTTTACAGGCAAAGAAAAAGACATGTTCATTCCAGAGTGTCCCATCACACTGATATTCCACTTTCTCCTTAAGGTGCATAAAGGATGTAATCCTTTAACAGGGAGGCCAATTATCGCTAGCATTGGCTCCCTGAATGATCGTTTAGGCCAGTGGGTAGACCACCAGTTACAGTCTCTGGTGGTCGACCCTCCTGGCTACCTTAGTGATACTAAACAACTATTGACAAAGCTAAAAGATTTTTCATGGAACGATAGATTAAAATGGATGACTTGTGACGTGTCTAGCCTCTACTCTTCTATTCCTCATTCCCTGGGTTTGCAGGCAGATTCCTTTTTTCTCTCTAGGTACAGTGGATATTCCCTTGTCCATCAGGAATTCATCATGTTGAGTTTAGAGTATTTACTTACTCCCCCTCCCTTGCCAATGTCTATATGGGATGGTGGGAGAGGTCCTGCATCTTTGGACCTGACAGTCCCCGCCTTTCAGATACCCTATTTTACTGTCGCTATATAGACAACCTACTCTTTATTGTCTCTGATGAAGTCAGCTGTCTGCATAACTGGTTGTCCTACATGAATGAGAATAATTTAAATCTGAGGTTTACGGGTTGTTGTAACTCCATATCCATTGATTTTCTTGATGTACGTCTAATGGGAGAGGGAAACGGGGTAGTCTCTAGCCTCTTTAGAAAACCAGCAGTAGGCAATATGCTCCTACGAGCAGATTCAAGCCATCCTAAACACACATTAAGAGGTATCCCAGTAGGGCAGTTTTTGAGACTGAAATAGATTTGCAGTCACGAGGTTGATTATCAATGGGAGGCTTTAGACATGTTCCGACATTTTGAGGACAGAGCTTACCCCAAATCAGTTCTACATAGAGCCATGGGGATTGCAGATAAAACTCCACATGAGAATTTGTTACAGGAAAATAAAAGAAATAAGCTTAAAAATAAAAAATAAAAACAGATACAACAAATCCCCCCCACATATTCAAGCTCCAGTTTTTTTCTACTCCATTTAGTTTAGAGTTTAATAAAATCAGAAACATCGTCCTAAAATACTTACCTGTCTTGTCTAAAGATCCAGCTTATGCTCAGATTTTGTCAAAAGGGGTTAAAAAAGAATCTCTTAGAGCCCCTACTTTGGGTGGTACATTATCTCCTAGTCTTTATAACAGTAGTAAATCGTGTTCTCACTGGCTACAGTTTCAAGGCACAGTGCGGTTCTAATGTATGTTCATGTTGTCCCCATATCTTAAACGGGGACACCATCCAGGCTACCGCAACCGATAAATTATCTAAAATTTTGTCATTAATTAAATGCAACACCAGATATCTGGTGTATATCATCACTTGCAAATCATGTAAAATTCAGTACATTGGTCGGATGACCTGCAGGTTGCGGGATCGTCTTCACGACCATCTGTACAACATAGAAAAGAATCACAATACCAATGTTGCAAGGCATTGGAACGATAAACACCAGAAAGACATTTCTGATTTAGTCATGCAAGCAGTTGAAAAGATAGTGTTGCTAGCCAGAGGAGGGGAACAGTTCAGGATTCTCTGTAAAAGAGAGGTATATTGGATCTTTTTCTTTAATATGAGGAAACCAGCAGTCTTGTATTTTGAATGGGATGTTTCCCATTTTTATGAGTAACTACCCATATGCAATCTTGCAGAATCTCATAAGGAATTTACAAAGTCATGCTTAGTATGTTTTAACTAATGTATTGGTTGTGTTGCTAATCTCACCATTATTATTATCATTATCTTTTTATAAGAGAATAGTCGAGAGGTGCTGGTACATATATTTATATGTTGGGATACCTTAGTATTTTACGTGGGGTTTCCCTTTATAATATAATATCTTCAACTAAATTGTTGGCAACCGTGCTGGTTGATTTTTGTTCTGGATATTGGTATTTGAAACTGTTTTTGTAATTTTTGAATTTTTCATTTTTTACTTTTACATTTATTATTTATTTTTATATATCCAGACAATGTGCAATCTTACAGCAATATCACAGGGGTTCTGCTTCACCAGTTGTAGTTTTTAGTATTTGGAAAAACCACTGTTAGCTTTTTGGTTATATATGATATTTACTTTTACATTTTTGATTGCATGTATGTTTTCTTTTCTATATATGTTTTTTTGAAAATTACTTCCCGATATAATATAATCCAAATCGGTAACACATGATTGTTTATGAATATATTTGTTCATTACATGTTTTTATTTTTCAGCTTTGTTTTTAGGATTTTATATGTGAGGTGTTTCCTCACTAATGTATATTTACTCATGAAAAGTAAAGCCAATTGTGCAGGTTTTGGTCTCATTTGGTTTTATTACCAACAAAGGGTTACCACTGTGTATCTGAAGACTTTGGTCTCAGCTGTTTCCATTACCATTGAGTGGACCCGAATCATCACATGATTGTGTGGGCGTTAACATGTTTAACAAATTATCCTCTGTATATATATCATTGTTGTTCATTTGCTATTTGGCTATGATTAAGAACCAGTAAGAGTGGTGTGAAATGCATCAGAGCTGTGCATTTTATTCTGATTTGTATAGACTTTGTCTTCAATAAATGTATTTTCTTGGAGTGATTATTTTTGCTCACACTGGCCCTGTCCTTGTTCCATTTTACCCTCCTCTACTTACATTCTGTGCCTGGACTTTTTTTACCTGGTTTGTTCTTATCCTCTGTTTGTATATAATTATTTACATAATTAGGTGGTTTGCATTTTGAAATTGTGTTCTCTTGTGTTCTATAGGTTGCTGCGTAATTGTTGCTTTTGATATGTATTGTTTGCTTAAAATTTCTGAGCGATTCCCTGCTTGAAGCTTGTAGCTCTAAAATGCTCAACAAACCAAATCCCGTTCATTTCAATGGCCCCAGTTCACTTCTGAGCGTTCTGTCGATTGAAGCAAAACGCCTGTCGCTCAAAAAAGTACATGAGCTTGGCAGATTACAAGAGTTTTTGGCCCCATAGACTTCAATAGAAATGCCTGACTTGAACATTTTACAAGCGTTTTATGAACGTTTTCTGCTCAAATAGCAGCTCTCTACCTGTAATTTCCTTTCCCTCTCCTCTCCCTAGTGCTTTATATTGGCTAAACAAAAAAGAAGCTGTAAACTGCTTGTAATACATTTATAAAATGCTTTACAAATCCTTGTAAAAAGCTGCAAAGACGCTTTTAAAAAATGTCCAAAAAAAGCCAGTTAATCGCTATGCTCAGGTGTGAATAGAGCTTAAGGTCATTGTGAAACTCAAAGAATGTGACAGCTCAGATCACAACACAGCTTTATACTGTGAGTCAGCTCCATAGACTTTACAACACAATCACAGCACCTGTAAGCATTGTGAGGAGGAAAATTACACTACTACAACTACACCAGAAATCACTACAGAATGCAGATCTGTATAGGAGTCATAGGTTTTAGTTCCTAATCCAAAATCTGTCTTGTCAGATTCTACCCAGTAGGCAAAAGTGACTAAGCCATTAAAGATTGTAAAATGTTTGTGTTTTTTTCTGATATCCCCCACTGGTGCTCTCAGCTGCTCCTGTTTTCTGAGTGCTCCAATAGCAAGCAGTTTGCTATGGGTGCACTCATGCAGGGTCATTCCCAAGCTGGGCTGTGTGCATCTATTGATACACACAGTGCAGCTCGGCCCTGCCCCAGCATTAGCCAATGAATCAACATAAGCCAATGAATCAGTAAGAAAAGGAAGAAAGATCAGAGCAGCTGCTCGTGGGCACAGCTCTATATCAAGATTGGGCTCATATAAATATTTGGGGGGAGGTGAAGCTGAAAATTATTTTTTTTACCCTAATGCAGATGTAGCCAGGAGCTGGCTAGAGTTGCTTGCATATTCAGGAGACACTCTGCAGTGTTGCCACAGTGAGACTGTTTCCTCCTAGTGCCCAGCTTGGACGCACTTGCCCATCTTCATATAACAAAGGACACTGCATGCAGACACTGTTGTCTTGTTTCTCTGACTGAACTTGTAGGAGAACCTTGTGCTATGCTTACTCCTTACTGAGCAGTGTTCACCCTGCTTGCCAAGACACCACAAGCATACTTTACATAACCCTGCTTGTTAGAACACTTCAAGCACATCACTAAAGAGCTAGATGAAGACTTAAGGCCTTCCTTTCCTCTGAGAGACTACAACATACCCCCCCCCCCTCCCCCCCCACTTTGCATAAAAGCCATTGGTGCCATAAGGGCCCATACTTTCAACCAGGACTCTATCTACTAAAATGAGAGGGTTTAAAGACGTAAGTGTCATAATATTTGTATTGAACTAAATACAGGATTTATACGGTTCTTTGGGACTGCGGCATCAGAGAACAGTGGTCTGACAGAAGCCGGTCATTTCCCTGACCTCCTTCTGCCTGTATCCATAGAGCTCAATTCTAAGCAGAATTGTTGGTTACATAAGTGTTTATATTATACTGCAAACATTTATCATTCTTTGATTGTTCCTGCTGTTATTTGTTGTAGTAAATCCTTAGCAGGTGACAATTATATGTTACTGGATTTTGTTGCTATTAATCCTTCAGAAAATAAGATTCAATTGCTTTACTCGACTGTGTATTTCTAATGCCCCGTACACACGGTTGGATTTTCCGAGAGGAAAATGTGCGATTGGAGCGTGTTGTCGGAAATTCCGACCGTGTGTGGGCTCCATCTGACTTTTTCCATCGGATTTTCCGACACACAAAGTTTGAGAGCAGGCTATAAAATTTTCCGACAACAAAATCCGTTGTCGGAATTTCTGATCGTGTGTACACAAATCCGACGCACAAAGTTCCACGCATGCTCAGAATAAATAAAGAGATGAAAGCTATTGGCTACTGCCCCGTTTATAGTCCCGATGTACACGTTTTACGTCACTGCGTTCAGAATGATCGGATTTTCCGACAACTTTGTGTGACCGTGTGTATGCAAGACAAGTTTGAGCCAACATCCGTCAGAAAAAATCCTAGGATTTTGTTGTCGGAATGTCCGATCAATGTCCGATCGTGTGTACAGGGCATAAGTATCTTTTGTCATCACAAGAATGTCGGAATCCAGAGTGTTGGAGGTATCGAAGGACTTGCAATGTCAGGGCAACCAGTGGAGTACAGATCCTTTAGGCAGCCCTACACAGATAATGCATTAAAGTAAAACAATTTTTGCCTTTACAGCCACTTTAAGTTTTATGCTATTCTAGATTACCAAAGTAACAAGTGTTTAGCCAGTTCAGCCTTAGATATATACAGATATATTTTCACTAAAATCCCCAAATTCCCTGTTGCCTAAAAACTTATACAGGAATTGTGGAGACCAAATTGGGTCCATATAGAGAAAAACATGTCTGTCTTTCCCAACTCTCATTGAATGCAACGAGATACCTAAACATGGATCTGAAATTCCTACACCAGATGCAGTGATTCATCACTCATATTTGAAAATCATGGCATATCTGTTATTAGACCTTGTTCCCCGAGCTTAGATAATCCTATTTCTTGGAAGAGATACTGGGGGTCATTTACTAAGATGAATGCACTGCGCTGGTTCAGCCCTTAATTGGTGCACTGGATAGATCCTTAATCCAGCGTGTGAACCAGCGAACACACAGGAGTACCTGCACGCGAGAATGTTTCCAGCACAATAGGATTGCGCTGGTTCTCGGCGAGGTACATCTCGCTGCAATAGGAAAAATACATCTTCCTATCAAAGCAGCGCGAGAAAAACCGGCATGGGTTCCCCCTTTGGGTGCATGCCAGGCCCTTTGGTCTGGTATGGATATTAAGGGGAACCCCCTATGCCAAAAAACGGCGTGGGGGTCACCCCAAATCCATACCAGACCCTTATCCGAGCACCCAGCCCGGCCGGTCAGGAAAGGGAGTGGGGACAAGTGAGCGCCCCCCTCCTGAACCGTGCCAGGCCGCATGCCCTCAACAAGGGGGGTGGGTGCTTTGGGGAAGGGGGGCACGCTGCGGTCCCCCCACCCCAAAGCACCTTGTCCCCATGTTGATGAGGACAAGGGCCTCTTCCCGACAACCCTGGCCGTTGGTTGTTGGTGTCTGTGAGTGGGGGCCCCCCACCCCATGTAAATGATCCTGGCCCCCCACCCCATGTAAATGAGTATGGGGTACATGGTACCCCTACCCATTCACCTAGGCAAAAAGTGTCAATAAAAAAAACACACTGCACAGGTTTTTAAAGTAATTTATTAGACAGCTCCGAGGGGGTCTTCTTCTGGCTTCGGGGGTCTTCTTCCGACTTTGGGGTCTTCTTCTGACTTCAGGGGTCTCTCTGGTTCTTCTCCACTGTCTCGGGCCTTTTGCTAGCGGAGGAGTCTGGTCCTCCGGAGAAAAGAGCGGCAAAAGAGCAGAAGACAGTGGAGGAACTCGGCAGAAGACCCAGAGAACGAGGAGAACAGGTCGAACAATGGGAGAAAAGGCCAGAGACAGTGGAGAAGAACCGGAGAGACCCCCGAAGTAGGAAGAAGACCCCCGAAGCCGGTTCAGTGTGTTTTTTTATTGACACTTTTTCCCTAGGTGAATGGGTAGGGGTACCATGTACCCCATAGTCATTCACATAGGGTGGGGAGCCGCGATCTGGGGGCCGTCTTATTAAAGGGGGCTCCCGGATTCCGATAAGCCCCCCATCCGCAGACCCCGACAACCAACGGCCAGGGTTGTCGGGAAGAGGCCCTTGTCCTCATCAACATGGGGACAAGGTGCTTTGGGGTGGGGGGGCCGCAGCGTGCCCCGCTTCCCCAAAGCACCCATCCCCCATGTTGAGGGCATGCGGCCTGGCACAATTCAGGAGGGGGGGCGCTCGCTCATCCCCAACCCTTTTTCTGACTGGCCAGGCTGCGTGCTCGGTATGGATTTTGAGGGGGGACCCCACGCCGTTTTTCGGTGTAGGGGGTTCCCATTAAAATCCATACCGGACCGAAGGGCCTGGTATGCCCCTGGGGGGGAACCCATGCCATTTTTTTTATTTAATATTTGGCGTGGAGTTCCCCCTCAAGATTCATACCAAACAGTGCCGGGCATAGGCGAGGATCCAAGTCAGATCCCCGTTCAATACAATCGGTACCCTGTCGGGTTGCTATGGAAATGGCAAACTGCAGCTAAACACAACCGCAGCTAATCGCACTGTACCAATGCAGCTGATCGCAGTGCCTGGAGTCTTAAATTTCACAGAAAAAAAAACATGCTTTTAACTGTGGCAGAATAGCCATCCGTGTGAAAGGCGCCTAAGGCCCCTTTCACACTGGGACATTTTTCAGGCGCTATAGCGCTAAAAATAACACCTGAAAAACACCCTAAAGAAGTGGCTCTATTCACTCCAGTGTGAATCGGGCTTTCACACTAGAGCAGTGCGCTAGCAAGACAGTAAGGCTCGATTTACATCTATGCATGTTGCTTTTGAGTGTTTCTGCAGTGCTTGCCGCGTTTTTGGACCGGTATTTTTACTGTGATTTTACCACGATTTTTCTGCGATTTGTGTTTTTTTTACACTGTATATAGCCAGTCGCTAAGGAGGGGGCCAGGAAGCCGGCCGCTGCGTCCTTAACAACCGATGAATCATCACCTGATTTCCCGCTCAATGTAAAAAATGCCGAATAAAAAATAAAATTGAGAAAAAAAAAACCAGCATAGGGTCCCCCCCCCAGGTCCATACCAGGCCCTTGTATTTTTTAACACTACACTACTTTTTTTACTTTTTTCACATAGGAGGGGCTGGGATCTGGGGGCCCCCTTGTTAAAGGGGGCTTCCAGATTCCGATAAGCCCCCTGCCCGCAGACCCCCGACAACCACCGGGCAAGGGTTGTCGGGAAGAGGCCCTTGTCCCCATCAACATGGGGCAAGGTGCTTTGGGGTGGGGGGCCCAGAGCCCCCCCTTCCCCAAAGCACCCATCCCCCCATGTTGAGGGCATATGGCCTGGTATGGTTCAGGAGGGGGGCGCTCACTCGTCCCCTCCCTTTCCTGACCTGCCGAGCTGCGTGCTCGGATAAGGGTCTGGTATGGATTTTGAGGGGACCCCCACGCCATTTTTTTTATTTTATTTTGGCATGCGGGTTCCCTCCAAATCCTACTAGACCCAAGGGCCTGGTATGGACCTGGGGGGGACCCCATGCTGTTTTTTTTTCATGATTTTTTTTTTAACCGGCATTTTTTTTTTTACATTGAGCGGGAAGTCAGCTGATGACTCATAGGTTGTTAAGGACACGGCGGCCGGTTTCCCGACCCCCTTCTTAGCAACCAGCTATATACAGTGTAAAAAAAAAGCAAATCGCAGTAAAAACGCGGTACTTGCGTTTTGGATGCAGGTCCATTAAAATCACATTTTAATTTCAATTACAAGCAAAACACTGCATTTTGCGGGAAAAAAGTCCCCTACCCTTTCCAAAAACACAGAGGCACAAAAATGCATTGATGTGAACATGTTCCATAGGAACACATGTTAAAAAATTCCCATGCATTTCTGCAAAATGCATCAAAAAACACATTTGTGTGAATAGAGCCTAAGGCCCTTTTCACACTGGGGCGGGGGGAGTCTGCGGTAAAGCGTAGCTATTTTTAGCACCGCTTTACTGTCGTTTTAGCGGCGTTATTCGGCTGCTAGCAGGGCAGTTTTAACCCCCCATGGGGCGGTTTTAACCCCTCTGCTAGCGGCCGAAAAGGGGTTAAATCCGCCCACAAAACGCCGCTGGATCGGCATTTTGCCGGCGGTATCACAGCGCTGCCCCATTGATTTTAATGGGGAGGAGCAGTGAGTTCACCGCTGCAAAGAAGCTGCTGGCAGGACTTTTTGTGATGCCCTGCCAGCACACCGCTCCAGTGTGAAAGCCCTCACTGGAGTGAATGGAGCCGCTTCGGACCTGAACGGACACTCCATAGACCCCTATGGAGGGTCGGATGTCAGTGGTGACATGTCCGCTGACATCCAACCCACTCCAATCCTAAAAAGTGTAACGGAGGAAAAACCTATTTTTCCATCCATCTGCGGATCGGATCAAGTGACGACGGACTCTACGGTCGGTCATCACCCGATCCCCCATAGAGGAGAGCGGCAGTCTGACAGGTCTGTCCCTGCCCAGTGTGCAGACAGACCTGTCACCTGCCTGCCCAGCGGGGATCGACAGAGCGATCCCCCGCTGAGCAGAGCGGGCTCCGTACACGGGGTACAAAGTCCCATCGTGTGTATGAGGCTTAAACACCAGAAATTCAAGTTTTCATATCTTTAAAGGTCACCATACACTGGCCAATCAGTTAGATCTTCCATAAATTAGATTCAGTGCAAGAGCCTGTTTGATTTTCTACAATTAGAAGTAATTCTTACAGTGCATCTTTCTATTACCGCTTTAGCCTAATGCTCTCTTTCCACTATTTCAACCCCAAAGTTGCGTGATTTACAATGTGCTTTTTCGCCTTGTTTTCCACTATTGCAACTTGTCATGCCACTAGGGACTGAAAAGTTGCATCATAAGTTCTACCTCATGATTTACAATGAGTACCGTTCATATGTGTGCGACTTCAAGTCGCAGCAACTTCAAAGTAGTCCCTGCACTACTTTGGTCCCACTTTGATGCGACTTGAGGTCCATAGACCTCAAAAATACACAGGCATTGCTTCAAGTTTTGGCAAAAAGTTGCAGAAAACTCGTGGCAAAAACATGCAACTTTGGGCTTGCAATAGTGGAAACCGAGCCTTAATGCGATTAATTCAAAACATCTGAGAAAAAGTCGCACTGAAGTTGGAACAAAGTAGTGCAAGAACTTTTTTTGGAGTTGCACCAATTAGAACGGGGGAACATTGAAATACATGTGTTTTGACTCTTCCTGCGACTTCACATGTGTCAAGTCGCACAACATTTCGCAGTAGTGGAAAGAGAGCCTAAGGCCACTTGGGACTGAAAAGTTGCATCACAAGTTGTACCCCATGATTTACAATTAGTACCGTTCATATGTGTGCGACTTGCTTACGCACATGCCGTATACACAGCGGGCACACATCTTTATTACAGAAATCCATATTTGGCATGGGAATTAACCACTTGCTTACTGGGCACTTGAACCCCCCTCCTGTCCTGACTAATTTTCAGCGCTGATCCATTTTGAATGACAATTGCACGGTCATACTTAGCCAAATTTTTTTTTTTTTTAAGGTCCCTCAAATAGAGCATTCTTTTGGTGGCATTTGATCACCTGTGTGTTTTTTTCTTTTGTTCAAACAAAAAAAAGAGATTTTTAAAAATAATTTTGTATATTTTTGGATATTTTTATATTAAATTTTGCAAGCAGGTAATTTTTCTCCTTCATTGATGTACGCTGATGAGGCAGCACTGCTTGGGACCACTGGTGGGCATTGATAGGTGGTACTGGTGGGCACAGATGAGGCAGAATTGCCTCTTCGGGACCAATGTCCCTTGCACCTAAGCCGGTGATCAGCTTTTATTTTTATCCTCATGCTGTCAGCGTGAGTAGAAAAAAAATAAACAGATCGGCCCTTACTTCGATCTGTGATCACCCGAGTCTCAGTGACTCAGTGCGCGCGCAGCAGGGAGCATACGGGGAGCCCGTCCTATGACAGCCTCCCAGAAATTCAGGTCCACGCTGTGGCCGTCCTTTGGCTATAGCACAGACACTAAGTGGTTAATAGAAAAACAGATGCAGATTTCTAGGACTGGTCAAAAATAATGTTTAGAGTCAAAGGCAACTGATGACTTTCTATTAAAGGTCTAAATGGGCCATTAACATGCATCACAATTGAACTTAGGAATGTGTCTTTGCAAAGTTGAACTCATTAAAATCCTTTCTTATTTTGCTTGGGGATAGACTGCAGAAGGATTATAAGTTTTGGGGGATGTCTACACTCCTGATAGGGTGAAGACACCTCCCAAATTTTGCCAATTTCACATTCAAAATGATTCTCTTCCTGTCACATAGCCAAACAGGAAGTGAGGGTAAAACCCTACCAATGTATGTCCTTGGGGACACACAGGTCAATCTAAATAGTTTCCCCATTCGGGAAATTGCACTCTAGCATTTTGCCATGTACATCCCAAATTATTATGTATCTTGGGGTTTATTTACTAAAAGGTAAATCCACTTTGCACTACAAGTGGAGATCCGAGGAGGACATGCAAGGAAAAGAAATAAAAAAAGCATCTTTGCCTCTAAATGATTGGATGATAAAATCACCAATGCTACCCCTCTGATTTTCATCAACTACACTTGTATTGCAGAAAAGATTTGCCTTTAATAAACTCCAAAATACCTAATAATTTGGGGTGTACACAACAAAGTGCTATAGTGCAATTTGCATAATGGGGGCACTAGTTAGATTGACCTGTGTGTCCCCAAGGAAAAATATTAGGGTTTTACTCTCACTTCCTGTTTGGCTATGTGACAGGAAGTGAAGCCAATTTTAAGAAAAGGGACACAAAGCCCAACCTTTAAAAAAAAAAAAAAAAAAAAAATCTTGATTTCCCTCAAATGTCCACAATTAGAATAGAATTGTCTTCAATTTGATTTTAGTTCAGTGCTCTAAATCAGTGCTTCTCAACCCTGTCCTCAAGTACCCCCCAACAGGCCATGGTTGCAGGTTTTCCTTCATCTTGCACAGGTGCTTTAAATCAAAGTCAATGGCTTTGTATTTTGGACAGCTATTTTAGATAAGATAACATTTTCTAAACATGTCCTGTCAGGGGGATACTTGAGGACTGAGGCTGAAAGCCACTGCTCAAAGAGAAAATTGAATACTTACCACTCTGAAATGTTACTTTCCTGGTCACTATCCATGGCAGCATACGCACAATCCATGCATGTGCTACCATGAATGCACCAGAAAAGTAACTTAAAAATAAAAAAAATAAAAAATAAAAAAAGGGATTTGTCAAAGACATGCCAATCAGCCTAGTTAAGCTGCAGCTGGGAAATCCGTTGCATGAAAAGAACACACATAAAACAAAAAATTTGAAACAATTTTATTGGTCAAAAAAAAAAAAAAAAACAACAACACAGGACTTGGAAAAGAAGCAAGGAAAGCAAATTACACACTTGTATGTTAATTTGAGACACTAACAGAATAGGTTTGACCCTTTTGCAGTGTAAATTAACAGGAGTTAAAAGGAGTGCACCCACAAATGGACATCTATTAAGGATTAAAACAACATTAGGCACAACATCTTGAGAAAGAATTTTAAAAATAAGGCAGATCAGACAGTTAAATCAAAGTAAACAACGTAAAAACAACAAAAATTGCCAACATAAAAAAGATTTCATGGTAAAATAACCACCACCCAAAAAAAAAAAAAACCAGCAAACCAAAGTAACAAATAAATTGCATAAAAACACATCTCTTTTGCAACAACATAACACACAAAATACAAATAGAAAATACATATGTTAGAAACTCAATAAGGACACCCAAATGTACTCTTTTTTGTATCCACTTCAGAAAACTCTCGAGAGACTATTCAGCTTGACGCTCATTCACTGTCTCCAACAAGGTCTTGCATCATCGTGGAAAAGACTTAATTTTTTATCAACATTCTCCATTTTTTAAATTTTCAGATGCCTTCAGCATCCACACCCTTCTTTTTATCCAACACGAAAAAAAAAGTATAGCTTGCTTAGCCATAATCCTATACATTGTTTACTGTCTAACGAAACATTTTTATATACATACAAGTTGCATGCATCCCACAACACTTCCTTTAATGCACATAGCACTAACCACAATACTCTATGTTGATCTTTTTCCAGTTTCCCCAAGCCATACATCATCATTTTCCACTCACTCACCTTCACTCCTGTTATTTCTTTCACCAGATCTTGACTCTTATTGATCACATCTTTCGCTACACCACACCCCCAGAACACATGCTCACTGTCTTCTACACCCCCACAATTCATTCTCGGACAGATATCAAACACACGCGAATCCCTCCTGTTCATAATTAGCCTCGTAGCTAGACAGTCATGCAAACTCATCCATACTATCTGTCTCTGCACATTTGTCACCCCATATATACTCATTTTCTTCCACACTTCCCCAGCCACTGTCTCATTAACTTCCCTAAGGTTACACACATACTCCTTCTCTATCAACCACTTTCTCACCTTCACTTTATCCCTCTCCCCTTCTCCTAATTCTGCCAACTTAAACTCTACCCTAAACTTTTCCAATACCCAGTAGTCGCGTGCCACCACATAAGCCACTGGTATCCTTGAATCCCTTCCCAACCACCCCCATCTCCTAAACAACCACCCACCTGAAAAAGCTATCATCCTAGCACACACTGCACCATTCCTCAAAACTTTCACCACACAGAACCAATAATACATTAACAAAAACACTCACATTCGGAAAAATCAACCCACCATTACATTCACATCTACACACATATTCTCTCTTAACTCTTTCCATTTTTGACCCCCATAAAAAGGTAAACAATAACTTACTAATTTTCCTCAATCTTATCTCCCCAGGAGGGAAGATATTACTTGTATACAAAATTAAAGGTAAGATTACTGCCTTGACTACTAAAACTTTCCCATAAATCGACAATTTTCTTAGACACCAAAACCTCAACTTCTTGGCTATCTTTTCTCCCACTTCATTCCAACACACTTCCCCTTTCATTCCATAGTCAAACACAATACCCAAAATCCTCACTCCATCCTCAACCTTCCCAATCTGATCATCCGCACATACACAAAAAATTGACAAAAGTAACTTCACCCTTCTTACGCCCACCGACTGCCACAACGTCATCCATATAGCCTAAACATTTTTACAATTTTCCCCCCACTCCCAGGCATCAAAAAGCCCCTCACCACCTTATCCCTCTGTATCATCCTTAACAGTGGATCAATAAAACAAATAAAGAGAATAGGGGACAGGGGGCACCCCTGTCTCACCCCAGATTTAACCAAAAAAGCCCGCCCTAAACTCCCATTAACCAGAACCCGACTACTGATCCCCCAATACAACCCTTTTATTACATTAATGAGCAGCTGTGGTATACCCATCCACTTCAAAACCTCACACAAAACCCATGATTTGCTTTATCGTATGCCTTCTCAAGGTCAAATGATGTCAGGATAATCAAACTATTCCTATCTTTACAAAAATTATTTATATCCCTAACTAAAATTAAATTCTCCGAGATCATTTGACCCGGCAATGCACAGGCCTGCATCTCGCTAACCATCCTACTAATGACCTTAGATAATCTCCTCGCCACCATCTTTGCAAAGACCTTGTAGTCTGAATTTAGTAAGGAGATAGGCCTCCAATTTCGAATATCCATCTTATCCCCCTTCTTATAAATTAATACCACTACCCCCTCTCTCATAGATTCGGACATCATGCCTTCCCTCATAATGTAACTAAATACCTCAACCACATCCCGCTTAATAACATCCCAAAACAATTTGAAAAACTCACTTGGTAAGCCATCCCCTCCCGAGGTTTTATTCACCCCCATGCATGCCACAGCTTCCCACACCTCCTCCTCATTCACTGCTTTCTGCAAAAAAATCTTATCATCCTCATCTAAATTATCCTCTACCATATCAAACATTCTAGTATCTGACTCATCAACATACACTCCCTCATACAATCGTTCATAAAATGTAGTCACGCATTCCAGCACATTCTCTCCCTTACATTCCCTACCTTCTTGATCATACACACCCTCAAACACTCCTTTTTCCTTACAAACCCTCTTGAAAAAAAATCTAGAACATTTTTCATCCTGCTCTAGGTGTTTAACTCTCGCCTGAAAAATAATTTGTTTTCCTCTTTCAATTAATACCTCTTTAATCCTCTTCTTCTGAATATAATGTAGCCAACCTGACTTGTAACCGAGAATATCTCCTTTTCTCACTGCTACTTTTATCCCTACTCTTTTTTTGAAAAAAGAATTTAATTTTCCTTTTGACCCAATCCCACCACCCCAAAATATTACTAAAATCTTTTTTCCTATTAACCCATCTACTATATACCTTACTAATATGGGCTTTGACATGCTCGTCCTGCAACAATAAACTATTTAACCTCCATACCCCTAAACCAAACTTAATACTATCTTCCATACTCAAATCAACTTACACTGCCACATGGTCTGAAAAAATTACTGGCCTGTGTTTAACATTAGCACATTTGAACGCATCAGAAAACAAACAGAAATCAATTCTGGATTTGGTGCACCCACACTCCGAAAAAAAAGTGAAATATGGATCAACCAAACCCAGAACAGTATGAGCATCATGCAAGTCCTGAATTACCCCATTCAGCATAGTGCTACCTACATCTAACTTAGTCTCCGCTACTCCTATCCGATCTTTTACAAATCAGATCCTATTAAAATCACCCATGATCACACTAGTTCTCCTTCCCACTGCATGTAACTTCAAGACTTCAAAAAACTCAAGACGTTTCTGGCTATTCACAGGAGCATATAAATTAAAAAGCCTAAACTTCTGGTTAAACAAAATTAAATCTACCATAATTAATCTTCCTGGCACCAACACAACATCAGACATAATGCGAATATTTCTATTTGTAATGATAATGCCTACCCCAGCATTCCTATTTTCCCCCAACTGCCGACCATATGTAATCCACAACCCACTCCGGAGGCTTGGGCGGTCGATTAAAAAAACACTCCTGTAGACAGATGATGTCTCCTCCATTGACCTTCAAGTCCTCAAAAACAGCACACTGTCTAGCAGGAGACCCAAAACCCCTCACATTGAGGGACACCAGCTTGATGCTCATTCACATGAAGATGTGCATCATTCACCCCCAGACCTATCACTTAAGCCAGAAAACTGACATACATTCCTCAGGGCCATAACGCTTTCATTATCCAAAAACTCCTGACTAGGCGACAATGTGGCCAGCTGAAAAATTTCTGGAGTCCCTGGACTTAGTGCTGGTGATTCTACCTCCACTCTAACATCCCCTAGGACCTCAAAGGGGTTAGGTGTTTCAATCCCAGCTGTCTCTACTTTCAATTTCTTAGCCCTTCTCTTCTTAGGGCTCCCAAAGCATCCACCTTGGTCTTGGCACCCAGTATCTCCATCTTTTCCACCTCTTCTTCTTGGGCTTCCTGCACTTCCGGCTCCCACTGTAAGGCTGCTGTCAACTCCTCCATAGCCTCCTCCACTGCCCTCTCCACCTCTGTTCCACTCCCCGCTGTTAATGGCTCCACACTAATGGGTGGCACTTCTACTCTTTCCTCCACTCTCTCCTCCACACCCAGATGCCCACTTTCTTCCTCTTCCACCACCACCTCCTCCTCCTCCTCCTCTTTCTGTCTTTCAGGAGAGTCAGACAGCACCTGTGTGGACACTGGTCATCCACTCTCAGCGGTGCGTCTGACAGCTTCAGCATAAGAGACATAGGCCCTTCTTACTTTTGGACAATTCTTCACTGTATGATCACGCTGTCCACATATATCACAGGCCCGCCTAATCAAGCCCCAGCCTCATGTCCCTCCTCCCCACAGTTCCGGCAGTGCATCTCCGCATTACAGTCATCTCTGGTATGCCCAAACTTATGCCATCTTCTGCAGTATGTCGGTTGACCAGGGTAGTAGAGAAACCCTCTATTTCCTGCTATTGAAAAATTAGCTGGTGGATGCCGCACGCCACCAATCCCTTCAGAATCCACCTTCAGCTTGGCAAAGTTAATTTGCCATTAAAGATCCCCAGACGATTAGTCAGCCTGAAGCCTTCCTTCACTGCAGAGCAGTATCTCTTCAAAAAGGCCACTACCAAGGCAATGTCCATGAAGGGGTTAAACAGGTGAACAACCAATGGTTTCTCCTCCATAGCATACAAGGGTTCCACTATGAAAGGCCTTATAGACTCATGGTTAGCCTTCTCCAATTCCTTACACTTCTCAATAACTCCCATGCAAAAATTGCTATGCACAAAGGAAACATCATAGTACCTTGGTGCTGCATGGTCCTGGATACAATAGATGTGACGTGGTTCCACTGCAACTGTTTTCTCCAGCAAATCCTGAACAAGGAACTCCAAACTCACTTTATGCAGATGACCAGGTATAACCTGAAACCGCAGGGTGTTCTGAATCCCCTTTCGCTCCATTGAGCTCAGCAAAGAAAAATTCAGACAATCTTGGCTCTTTTCAGGGCAAAGTAAAGATTGCTATGCAAGCTTTATATAACATAGGTTTGTGTGCTAATGAGGCAATTGCAAAAACATGGACAGTCCATTAAACACACAAAATGCAAGTTCATCCAATGTAGAGACTGAACTTCAAAGTGGGTACACCTGTTAAGGATGTTCTTAAATTACTAACCCAAAAAACACACTCTGAGCATGCCCAGAAACATCCAAGTAATGTTCACACACAAAAAGCACCACCAAAAAACAAACAAAGTCCCTGAGCATGCCCAGAACAACCCAAATGCAGCTAGCACAAAATAAGCCACCCCACTGTCCAAAATTAAGCACATCATCCAGCATGCACCAAAATTACAGATGGGACAAAACACCCCCCAGTCCAGGGGGGCAACTAAAGAGCCTAACATGTACAAAAGTTATACAACAAATACCATTATTGCAGTCTGAGGGAACTGACTTGGCAATTTTACTAGTCCCCACTTGGCTGGCTTATCTTCTAGTTATTGGCCTTAAAATGAGTATGGGGTCCAGGTCCCACCCTAAGGGACATATATCAATGTCACCAATTGGACAACCCCAAAAACGAAACAAGGAGAAATGCCTTTAAATATGCCAAATTGCTTAAGGGCCAGTTCACACCAATGCAGTCCAGTGCATATTTTATGCATCAAAAATGCATTTAAATTCGGTTATATGGTGTGCAATGGCATAGTTCACACCAGTGCTTGCCGTTCCAGTTCCAGAAAAAAAGTACCTGAAACGCGACCGGACTGCGTTTCTATGGTGTGAACTGGCCCTAAGGGCTAAGGGCCAGATCACACCAGAGAAACGCAGTCTGGATGCGTTCCAGGTGCTTTTCTGCATGCACATTTTTTTATGCGTTCCAGTGCGTTTTTGGTGCATTTTTGATGCAGTCCAGTGCTTCCCTTCCTCTTTTTTCCTAACCTTAAATAAGGACCAGTGTGTTCCAGTGCATTTTTGATGCATTTTACAGCGTTCCAGTACAGTCCAGTGCATAAAAAATGCAGCATGTTCTACTTTTTTTGGGGGAACTAAACGCACTGGAACTGCAAGCACGTGTGAACTATGCCATTGAAAACCATATAACCTACTTTCTGTGCGTTTTTGATGCAGAAAAAAAACGCACTGGACTGCATGTGGTGTGAACTGGCCCTTAAGGTATAAAAGTTATTTAAAACTACTTGCGGCTCTAATGAAATGTCGGTCCGGCAATTAGGGATGAGCCGAACACCCCCCTGTTCGGTTCGCAGCAGGGGGGTGTCTATAGTATGCCTGTAAAGGGGCTCATGTTTCCCGTGTTTAGAACAGTCTGACAGCAAAATGACATTTCAAAGGTAAAAAAGTCATTTAAAACTACTCGCGGCTATTAACGAATTGCCGGTCCGACAATACACATAAAAGTTCATTGATAAAAACGGCATGGAAATTCCACAGAGGAACACTTTTTATGACAATAACTTGCATATAAGCCTTTAAAATTAGCACTTTTGATTTCTCCCATAGACTTTTAAAGGGTGTTCCGTGGCATTCGAATTTGCTGCGAACACCCCAAATTGTTCGCTGTTTGGTGAACTGGCGAACAGCCGATGTTCGACTCGAACATGAGTTCAACTCGAACTCGAAGCTCATCCCTACATGCAATGAAATTTGGTTCCTTTACTTGCCAAGTAGACATGCACAGGTGTCTTGTTTGTAATTATTAGTCTAAATAATCCATTGGGATTTACAGCACCTGTCTCAAATCAAGGTAAAGCACTACTTAGAAATTTATCTTGTGAAACATCTGACTAGAATGATCCACTATGCATTGAAAAAAAGGAACTCCTGGGGAGAGTGAAGAAATTCTCTAACAGCATTATCTAATCTTCAGGTTGCATGCCCATATGCTTCTGTATCCCCCACAAAAGTACAAAGCCAAAAATGTTGCTTATTCTCCGATGCTTCTATTAAAGCTTTAACTACTTTTGACTAGTTGAAAACTGTACACATCAAAACACAATACCATATGCTGTAGAATGTGTTATGGGCAAAGCAAAGCTTACTCCACATACTGAGCACACTTTACCCATACTAGAACATTGTGCTGTAGTATTAGCTGTTTAAGTAGCTGAATTTATTTATTCAGAAATGGACATTGAGATAAAACATGCCAAGTTCTTAACATGTCATGATCAGCAATGTGCAGTATGAAACCTATGCTAGAGAGATTGACTGTATTATAAATAGAAAACCTCTCCCAGAGACAGTGCCCTGAGAAAACTCAACCCGCTCCTTGATCAAAATAGTCTATTGAGAAATTTGGAACCATATGAGAAAAACCCTCTTCTAGTCACTGGCCATCATCACTTTGATTGTGTTGCACTATCACTATTATGTCAAACACTGGGGTGTAGCATAGGTGATATAGGTTTATACCAGGTGGAAATATCTTGAATCTTTTCTTGTGCGCAACTTATTGATCCAAGGCCCCTTTCTCGTTAAAGTATATACACTTTAGTAGCAATGTTTGGCCCTACCATTCCTCCATATTTCCCAGGGGCCCTTTCTGCAGAAAAAAACTAACAGGTGCATTCCAGGAAACCCAAACTTGAACTTTAGAGCACATAGGAAGAAAGAATATCTGCAGGCCAACTCATCTGTGGTACAGGGTCGGTGGAGGATTTCATCTTTGTTCCTTCTTAGTAGCAGCATCACTGGTAAGAACTGGACTTTACCTGCATCTAGAGTTTGCTACACTCAAAGCTGCATAAGAGAAATATTTATGTTATTTTACTCCACCCTATTCTTAATAATGCTCCAAGATTTGCATGTACAGTCTGGCTTAGCTGCATGCCAAGCTGCACACAGGCCACAGGGTAACGTATAGCAAGGACATGTTAATATTTCATTCTGGTTTTCCTACCTAATTTATATATTTTCACATAAGTGTGTATTCCCAACATAAGCAGAAAGAAGTATCTTGCTATTTAGAAAATAAACACTGTCAAATATACAGCTAATGAAATGTAAATGCTGTTACTTTATTGTAATAATGTCTTACAAATGAGATGCTGAATAATGATTTGTATGTTTATACTAGGGAACACTTGAAAACTACTTGATGATTCTACAAGGATGCTTATTCTAAAGTAAATTTTGATATACCCATGAAAAAATTGGTATTTTCTTTGCATTTCTCCTTCAAGTAATGTCATGGGATCCAATTTACCAGGCTGTGCTTTGGCCAAAACCAGTAGATAGGAAAATTGCAGAGGCATGCATTCTCTTAATTAAATAATATTCCCTTATAATATATAATAGCTTACAGGCCCTTCCAGATAAGGTGCTAGCACACTATTTATTTTAATAGGTATGGTATAAACACTTTCAGAACAAGCACATCTTTTCAGCGCTCAACCTCTGGAACATGACAAAAGTTAGAAAACATAGAGTTATTAGCTGCAGCTATTTCATGTGGTAAACCACTGGTAAATGCAATTTGCAGATTTCTGTACAGCAGACAGGACACTTTGGCATTTACAGCACCGTCACAGCTATAATTAAGGCTATAAATAGTCGATCCATAGTAGACATTTGTTAATCACTGTCTAAAAGTGTAGCTATAGCATAATTAAGGTATATGTACAGTGGTGGCAACATCAGCAGACCTTCTTGATGACATGTATGAAAAAGTCAACACTAAAGGTGAACTTTTTGTGACTTTTTTAACCACCAAATTGGTACTAGTGCTGTATGTGTGTGTGCTACTAATTAATATATGTATGAAAGTAGTACAAATACATGCATGAGCTTTTATAAACTGAGATACATTGGGATCTTTCCTGATATCAATCTGCTGCCTAAAGCTAGGTATATATATCGAAATTCGGCCAGTTCAACAGGAACCAGCTGAATTTCAGTACGTGTGACACTCTGTCTTTTCAACAAAAGCCTGTCGTTAGACCAGATTCTGTCAAATGGTCCTGCTGGAAAACCAACCTTTGATCAGTCACTGCAGCCTTTGGCTCTGTTCAGGGGAGTCCCCGCTGTTATAATATAATAGCACAGTGGGTGGGATCCCTGCATCCACATTCCTTGTTTTTTTTTTTTCACTCAACCCACTGATTGAATGAAAAAAGCATCCGCTTGCATATCCTGCCTATTGCCCAGAGATAGTCTAAGCATCATTTAGTTATATGTATGGCAGTTTAAATAAAGCCCCACAAAACACAAATGTTATTAAGATATTTTTGGCTAATCTTCATTCAGTTCAGACATTGTATGGAGCTCTGTATCTCAATAAAGATAAGTATTCAGTGTTACATTATGTCAAGTTACATCGGATTCTGAGTACTGCTGATATCAGTCTACATTGTTGATGAAGGGGGCGTGGCCAGCAGCCGGAGGAGATGGCCGCATAAGGAGAGAGCTCCGTGACAGCCTGCCGCAGCGACCCGCACAAAGCGACTATATCAGCCGGTAAACTCACTCCGGAGGAGCCTGTGAACCCCTGCACATCGATCCAGCGATGGGTAAGAGGAAACCCCCTGGGGGACCCCGCAAACTGACGGACTTTTACTCCGCGGCCTGCACGCCAGAAAGCCAAGATGGCGCCGCCGCTCACAGGCAGCAGCGCGCCAGACAGTCTGATACTAGTGGGAAAGGGAAGGAGGATTGCAGACAGCCATCCTTCTCTCCAGGACACAGCAGCCGTTCTTCCACCTGCCAGACCCCCTCTCAAAGCCCACAAAAAGCTGCCCCTAAACGCTCCACTGCCCACACTTATGCAGGGGATAAACATGAGGAGGACTTTACATCTCATGACAGTACTACTGAGTTCATTGAACAAATCCAAGAGTTCCCAACATCCGGTCTGCCATTAAATGACACTACTATGAAAGAAATGTTAGTCTCATTGAGGGGATCCATGCACAGGGACCTCATGGAGTGTATATCTCACTTAAAATCTGATATCAATGATATTGGTGAAAGAGTCAGCCATGTGGAGGATAAGATGGCAGAATTCTCTACAGCACATAATGAATTAGTCGACGCCCATAACGAAAAAGACGACGAAATAGAAGCCTTGAAAAACAAAATGGCGGATTTAGAGGATAGGTCCCGAAGAAATAATATAAAGCTGCGAGGAGTAGCGGAATCTGTACCCCCCTCTGAACTTCGGAACTATGTCCAACAACTAATCCGAGACCTGCTCCCAGACACGCCACCAGGGGAAGTTACGGTAGATCGCGCCCACAGATTACCCAAGCCGCAATACTTACCAGAAAAAATACCCCGTGATGTCATAGCTCGCATACACTTCTACCATATTAAGGATGAATTAATGCGCTTTGCGAGAAAAAATTCCCCTTTACCCAATCCTTACGCGGGCATTGCTATATATGCAGATCTCTCCCAGCACACGATGTTGGCAAGAAAAAAGTTATTACCACTAACTAAATTACTACGTAACAGTAAACTCCCATACTCTTGGGGTTTCCCCACGAAACTCCTTATCACCAAAGATGGCCGCACCTACACAATCAGGTCTCTAGAAGAGGGCCTTCAACTTACCAAGAAATGGGGACTCCCTTTAGATGATGAAGAGGACACTCTTACTACCAAAACCCCTAGAAGTATCTCCCCAGAGTGGAAATCTGTCACCGACACTTGACTGTTATCTCATGGATCGGAAATCAACTACACATCTGATGTTTACCTTCCTAATCCAAGGGCCGCAGCGGGCTGTTAGGAGTTTATACCCCCAAGTGTTACCATGCGATTTTATTCGCACTGTGAGGATGTCATCCTCAATTTTTTAAGTTTTGTTTTTTGTTTGCATGTTGACGTTTTCTTTCTTTTCTTTCTTACTATACCACCGACAACCACCCACGGCAAACCTGATGACAACAATCTGGAACCCAAATCTTCAATATGTTTTTTCCACTGGACCGGACACCCTCCACTCAAGGTCACGGTAACCTTAAATGCAAGTACCTTCTTATCCAGCCCCGCCACTCAAATTCTGATTATTATCACTCCTAAGCAAATTTTCTCACAGCCCAATGGTTCTTAATTTTGTGACTATAAACGCACATGGTCTTAATAGTCCCTTTAAAAGAAGAGCTATGTGGCAACAAGCAAAATCCCTAAAGAGCGACATTTTATGCATCCAGGAAACTCATTTCGTCCAGCACAAGCACCCTATTTGTAAAGATAGACAATTTCCACATATCTTCACGGCCTCAGGCCCAAAGAAAAAGAGAGGAGTGTTAATCGCTATTAACCAAAATGTAGCATTTAATTTACAGGAAATAGTATGCGATCAATTGGGTAGATACATTATACTAGTTTGTGAATTGAATAATACTATGTACACAATCATTAATGTTTATGCTCCGAATTGTAGACAGCTACCTTTTTTGAATGCTCTCAAAAAAAAGGTTGGGAACATCAAAAAAGGTCTAGTCTTATACTGTGGGGATTTCAATTGCGTTCCTGATAAACAGCTAGATTGCTCATCCCCACGGAAATCCTTACGTACTGAACTACGTTCTTTTTTACACTCTTCTGACTTATATGACGTATGGCGCTGCGTCAATTCAGGAGAGAAAGATTTTACCTACTATTCAGCTCCTCACAAGTCCTACTCAAGAATTGACCTGTTTGTAACTGACCTAGCTTGTCTTAATAACGCAATCTCAGCTAAAATACATCCAATCACTTGGTCCGATCACGCACCCGTCTCACTCTCAATTAAAGAGCAAAATGCAGAGTCTCCCATACGTTTATGGCGAAACAATATATCAATTCTAAATAACCCCATACATAGGGATGGTCTGCGTGATCGGATCAAAGAATTCTTTCAATACAATGACACTCCAGATACAAACATTTTCACATTGTGGTGTGCCCACAAAGCATTTAGCAGAGGTCTACTCTTACAAATAGCAGCACGGGAAAAAAAAAGGAAATTAAAAGCATTTACCTCTTTAATGGCTAAACTTACATCCCTTGAAAAACAGCACAAAACACACCCTTCTTCTAAGATAAACACAGAATTAAATCAAACTAGGCAAGAGGTTAGAAACCATATGATTCTAGAACATCAACTATACTTACAAAAATTTAAAGCAACACATTATACCCAAGGTAACAAAGCTGGTAAATTTTTGGCGGCCTACATCCGTAAAAAACAACAAAAATCTAAACTATCTTACATTAAAGACCCTATCACTTCACAAGCTGTCTATCACCCAAAGGACATTGCTAACGCATTCTGTAAATACTACATTGTTGATGAAGCCTTTTGTTAATTTTAATGCTGCCTTGCCTCTCTTTCAGAGGCTAAAGCTGGCAATAGATGAATCTAAATTCAGCTGATTCAGAAGGACCATCCATTAATCAACTTCAGTACAACTAACCAGTCAGATTTTTTTTCATGTGATCACTGTTGGTAGCTATAGCCACCAGCAATGATCATTGTTTTCTGATGGCAGGCAAACCTCTCCCTGTCAGAATACAATAGCTATGAGAGAGGAATTCCCCCATCAATACATTCAGTGTTGATAGGGGAATCAAATTGTGGCTGAAGAAAAGAAAGTTGGTTAATGTATGGCCTGCCTAATGCCCCGTACACACGGTCGGACTTTGTTCGGACATTCCGACAACAAAATCCTAGGATTTTTTCCAACTGATGTTGGCTCAAACTTGTCTTGCATACACACGGTCACACAAAGTTGTCGGAAAATCCGATCATTTTGAACGCGGTGACGTAAAACACATACGTCGGGACTATAAACGGGGCAGTGGCCAATAGCTTTCATCTCTTTATTTATTCTGAGGGTGAGTGTTATGCTGACACAATCAAAATACCATTCAAAAATGTTTGTGTTCAAAATGTTCATTTTACTTTCTAAAGTTTAATTGGGACAGACTGACTATTTATATTTATATATATATATATATATATATATATATATATATATATATATATATATATATATATATATAAAAGTGTGTGTATATATATATATATATATATATATATATATATATATATATATATATATATACAGTGCCTTGAAAAGGTATTCATACCCCTTAAAACTTTCCACATTTTGTCATGTTACAACCAAAAACATAAATGTATTTTATTGGGATTGTATCTGATAGACCAACACAAAGTGACACATAATTGTGAAGTGGAAGAAAAATGATGAATGGTTTTCAAGATTTTTTACAAGTAAAAATCTGAAAGGTGTGGCGTGCATTTGTATTCACTCTGATACCCTTAACTAAAATCTAGTGGAACCAATTGCCTTCAGAAGTCACCTAATTAGTAAATAGAGTCCACCTGTGTATAAATCAATCTCAGTATAAATACAGCTGTTCTAGGAAGCTCTCTGAGGTTTGTTAGAGGACCTTTCTGAACAAACAGTATCATGAAGGCTAAGGAGACAGACAGGTCAGGGATAAAGTCGTGGAGAAGTTTAAAGCAGGGTTAGGTTATAAAAAAAATCCCAAGCTTTGAACATCCCACAGAGCACTGTTCAATCCATCATCCGAAAATGGAAAGAGTATGACACAACTGCAAACTTACCAAGACATGGCCATCCACTTAAACTGACAGGCTGGGCAAGGGGAACATTAATCAGAGAAGCAGCCAAGAGGCCCTGTGGTAACTCTGGAGGAGCTGCAGAGATCCAAAGCACAGGTGGGAGAATCTGTCCACAGGAGAACTATTAGTTGTGCACTCCACAAATCGGGCCACAAATCTGGCTTTTATGGAAGAGTGGCAAGAAGAAAGCCTTTTTTGAAAGAAAGCCATAAGAAGTCCTGTTTGTAGTTTGTGGGAAGCCATGTCGGGGGCACAGCAAACATGTAAACATGCGGAAGAAGGTGTTCTGGTCAGATGAGACCAAAATTGAACTTTTTGGCCTAAAAGCAAAATGCTATGTGTGATGGAATGCTAACACTGCGCATCACCCTGAACACACCATCCACACCGTGAAACATGGTGGTGGCAGCATCATGTTGTGGGGATGCTTTTCTTCAGCAGGGACAGGGAAGCTGGTCAGAGTTAATGGGAAGATGGATGGAGTCAAATACAGTGCAATCTTAGAAGAAAACCTGTTAGTGTCTACAAAACACTTGAGACTGGGACAAAGGTTCACCTTCCAACAGGTCAATGACCCTAAACATACAGCCAGAGCTACAATGAAATGGTTTAGATCAAAGCATGTTCATGTGTTAGAATGTCCCAGTCAAAGTCAAGCCATAAAATCCAATTCAGAATCTGTGGCAAAACTTGAAAATTGCTGTTCACCAGGGGCGTTGCTAGTTCTACAAAATATCTGGGGTTAGAGCCCATAGCAGCGAAGTAAAGAAAGTCATACACTTGGGCAGGCATACACATGTATATAATATACATGTGTGTGTGTGTGTGTGTGTGTGTGTATGTATATATATATATATATATAATCTCACAAAAGTGGATAGACCCCTAACATTTTTGTCATCATTTTATTACAATTTTTCATGTGACAACACTGAAGAGATGACACTTTGCTACAATGTATAGTAGTGAGTGTACAACTTGTATAACAGTGTAAATTTGCTGTCCCCTGAAAATAACTCAACACACAGCAATTAATGTCTAAACTGCTGGCAACAAAAGTGAGTACACCCCTGAGTGAAAATGTCCAAATTGGGCCCAAAGTGTCAATATTTTGTGTGGCCACCATTATTTAACAGCGCTGCCTTAACCCTCTTGGGCATGGCGTTCACCAGAGCTTCATAGGTTGCCACTGGAGTTCTCTTCCACTCCTCCATGATGACATCAGGGAGCTGGTGGATGTTAGAGTCCTTGCACTCCGCCACCTTCCATTTAAGGATGCCCCACAGATGCTCAATAGGGTTTAGGTCTGGAGACATGCTTGGCCAGTCCATCACCTTTACCCTCAGCTTCTTTAGCAAGGCAGTGGTCATCTTGGAGGTGTGTTTGGGGTCATTATCATGTTGGAATACTGCCCTGCAGCCCAGTCTCCGAAGTGAGGAGATCATGCTCTGCTTCAGTATGTCACAGTGCATGTTGGCATTCATGATTCCCTCATGGAACTGTAGATCCCCAGTGCCGGCAGCACTCATGCAGCCCCAGACCATGACACTCTCACCACCATGCTTGACTGTAGGCAAGATACACTTGTCTTTGTACTCCTCACCTGGTTTCCACCACACACGCTTGACACCATCTGAACCAAATAAGTTTAACTTGGTCTCATCAGACATTGGGACATCGTTCCAATACTCCATATCCTTAGTCTGCTTGTCTTCAGGAAACTGTTTGTGTGCTCTCTTGTGAATCACCTTTAGAAGGGGCTTTCTTCTGGGACTACAGCCATGCAGACCAATTTGGTGTAATGTGCGGAGTATGGTCTTGCAGCTCAGTTATGGGTCATGGCAAACTTCTTATAGCCTAGGCCATCTTTATGTAAAGCAACAATTCTTTTTTTCAGATCCTCAGAGAGTTCTTTGACATGAGTTGCCATGTTGAACTTCCAGTGACCAGTATGAGAGCAATAACACCAAATTTAACACACCTGCTCCCCATTCACACCTGAGACCTTGTAACACTAATGCCCCGTACACACGGTCGGACTTTGTTCGGACATTCCGACCACTAAATCCTAGGATTTTTTCCGACAGATGTTGGCTCAAATTTGTCTTGCATACACACGGTCACACAAAGTTGTCGGAAAATCCGATCATTCTAAACGCGGTGACGTAAAACACGTACGTCTGGACTATAAACGGGGCAGTGGCCAATAGCTTTCATCTCTTTATTTATTCTGAGCATGCGTGGCACTTTGTCCATCGGATTTGTGTACACACGATCGGAATTTCCGACAACGGATTTTGTTATCGGAAAATTTTATATCCTGCTCTCAAACTTTGTGTGTCGGAAAATCCGATGGAAAATGTCCGATGGAGCCCACACACGGTCGGAATTTCCAACAACACGCTCCGATCGGACATTTTCCATCGGAAAATCCGACTGTGTGTATGGGGCATAACAAGTCATATGACACCAGTAATGGAAAATGGCTAATTGGGCCCAATTTGGACATTTTCACTTAGGGGTATACTCACTTTTGTTGCAAGTGGTTCAGACATTAATGACTGTGTGTTGAGTTATTTTGAGGGGAAAGCAAATTTACACTGTTATACAAGCTGTACACTCATCTTGTTTGTTTCATTTCAAATCTATTGTGGTGTGTATAGAGCCAAAAAGATTAGAATTGTGTCGATGTCCCAATATTTATGGACCTGACTTATATAAAAATATTGTTGTATATCTGAGTGCGGATCCCCCTTACATCAGGGTCCCCAGAGAGCCCCCCTTATATCAGACTCCCCAGAGAGCCCCTTCCTTACATCAGGGTCCCCAGAGAGCCTCCCCATACATCAGGGTCTATAGAGAGCCCCTTCCGTACATCAGGGAGAGAGCCCTCCCTTACATCAGGGTCCCCAGAGAGCCTCCCCATACATCTGGGTCCCCAGAGAGCCTCCCCATACATCTGGGTCCCCAGAGAGCCTCCCCATACATCTGGGTCCCCAGAGAGCCTCCCCATACATCAGGGTCCCCAGAGAGCCCCCTTACATCAGACTCCCCAGAGAGCCCCTTCCTTACATCAGGGTCCCCAGAGAGCCTCCCCATACATCAGGGTCTACAGAGAACCCCTTCCCTACATCAGGTCCCCAGAGAGCCTTCCCTTACATCAGGGTCCCCAGAGAGCCTCCCCATACATCAGGATCCCCAGAGAGCCCCCTTACATCAGGGTCCCCAGAGAGCCTCTCCATACATCAGGGTCCCCAGAGAGCCTTTCTTACATCAGGGTCCCCAGATTGCATCCTCATATATCTGGGTCCCCAGAGAACCTCCCCATATACATCAGGTTCCCCAGACAGCCTCCCTTACATCAGGGTCCCCAGATTGCATCCTCATACATCAGGGTCCCCAGATTGCATCCTCATACATCAGGGTCCCCAGAGAGTCCCCCTTATATCAGGGTCCCCAGAGAGCCCCCCATACATCAGGGTCCTCAGAGAGCCTCCCCTTACATCAGAGTCCCCATAGAGCTTCCCCTTACATCAGGGTCCCCAGAGAGCCTCCCCAGGATGAGGGAGGGTGAGAGAGAGGGGGTAGATGAGAGGGGGTGGAAGAGAGAGAGGGGGTGGAAAAGAGAGACCCCCTAGCCCTGCCTGCAGTCCCTACTGTCCCAGCTCCTGTCTGTGTGGGTAGGCGTGTGTGATCCACTTATCTCTCGCCCATCCTCCGTCAGCTTGTTTTCTTCCTGTTCCATGACAGTCACAATGAGCTAGGAGAGGGGCTTGGAGAAGGAGTGCAGGCTCTGGGAGGCACCGGGGATGCTGCTCAGGGTGGCGGTGAGGCCTCATCTCCTCTCTCTCACTCCCTCCTGGGCTCTTTCCAGTTGCCCAGGCCTCCCCCTCCCTGTTTGATGCCGCTGTCCTGCACCCCATTGCCACTGGAGCAGAGGTGGAACGTTCCAGTCCAGGACCATGATAAGGGGTGTGGCTCAACTTTTTAGGCCCCACAAGCACTAGCGTGGAGGAGGAGGAACTTGAATTCTCCTCCTCTTTGAATGCTGGGCAGGGAGGGAGTTGCAGCTGGGCATCACTGGTTGCTAGATGCTAAGCGGCTCGAGCAACCAGTGGCCAAGAGTAGAGTCAGGTGGAGGTGGGGGCAGAGCCGGAGCCAGCGCTGCCATGGCTCAGTCCTCCCCTGTCCCCTGCATTCCGGACTGGGACATACCTGCTAAATGTGGGACTGCACCCATCCGGTAAGAGACTCTGGGCTATGGGCCCCAGACTCGGGGCTATAGCCCCAATCGCCACCCCCTAGAGATGCCACTGCTGTTCACAGATGCTCTCCGTCCAATGTGACAGAGCTTGAGGTATCTATTTTGCAAAGAAGAATGGGCAAAAATGTCACTCTCTAGATGTGCAAAGCTGTTAGAGACTTACCCAAAAAGACTTGCAGCTTTCATTGCAGTGAAATATGGTTCTACAAAGTATTGACTCAGAGGGGTTGAATACAAATGCACGCCACACTTTTCAGATATTTATTTGTAAACAATTTTGAAAACCATTTATCATTTTCCTTCAACTTCACAACTATGTGCCACTTTGTGTTGGTCTATCACAATAAAATACATTTACATTTTTTTAATTGCATTTTTTTAATACAAAGATAGAAAAAAAAACAGTCCAGTTGCAACAACAACAGAGGTTCCGCCTAGCATTTAAATGAGTCTAGCTCATCTTGATCAAGCAACATATATGATTATGTTTGTTAATATATGTAATGATACATGTGCTTACATTTTTACATTTAACATACAAATGCAGACGGAGGGGTATGGGAGGTAGGAAGGTAATAGGGGGGGGGGGGTGATGAGGGGTAGGATAGGGGATTGGGGGAGGGAGGGGGTAGCGGAACTAGGGAATGGGGAAGTAAGGGGGAAAGTGTCACCAGCACATCAAGTGAGGACGTTTCAAAACAGTATAGGACAATTTGGTTCAAAACAGTCTAGAACAGAACAATTCACAACCAATGGGACCATTGTACAGAAAATTTGTTTAGTTGCATATTTTTCCTAGCTATTATCTTTTCCAATTCACATTGTTGATTAAGATCCGCAATTGTGCTAGATATGGAGGGTGTTTCTGCGGTTTTCCATAACCTATTGATATTTAGCTTGGCTGCTAGCAAGAGATGGTTTATGACAGTTCTGGTGTTTGAAGGGTATTTTTCTAACCCTACATGAAGCAGCACTAGTGAAGGGGTAGGAGTGGAAGGCAAGCCAGAGATAGTGGAGATCAATTTGAATATTTAATAGATAGTTTGGGAAAAGGAATGGCGCTGCCCTATTTCACATTAATTAATTAATTGTGGGTATAAAATCCATATAGCGCAAACTGTGTTCAGTGAGGTATATAAATAAAGACTAAAAAACTAAAAACAACTGTGCAACTGATTGTGATCTAAAAAGAAAAGATAGCCATATGTGTAAAAAGTCCCAAAGGATAGGTGAAACTCCTTAAGGTTAAACAATCTTAGTGTATTAAACCAGTGAAATAAAGTTCCTATTGTGTTCACAATTATATAAATACATGTGTAAAAGTTAAGAGTAAATTTGTAAAAATATATAAAAGATATTAACCCCAGAATTCTAAAGTTTTGTGAAAGTATGGCGCCCCCTAAGGGACCAATGTCATTTTCAGTGGAACAAATATATTAGATATTAAGTGTCGATACCAGAGCAAGTATACGGCTCCCAGAGATATTAATTAATATGTCAGTATTTTGACCTCTGTGCTACTATATAGTGAGATTGCAGTAAATTACAAATACCATAAAATCAGACATAACATTTTCCAGCCTCGTATATGTATCAGCAGATATTGGTAAGGCTCTTAAAACATAATGATCTAAATAAAGAACCAAAGAGTTTCTCTAGCCAGACAGTATGAGGAGCAAAGTTCAATAAATGTGCAGTTCTTTAATCTCAGGAACATTAAGCAGTGACTTTTGTGTTCATTTCAAATGGTGACTTGAAGTGCTCGCCCCCCGTGCTCCCCCACTCACCAGAGACAATCACCCCCACAGGGGTACCGAGCGACAGGGTGCGTGGCTTGGGGTGGTTATTTTTGATCAGATCCTGCTGTCGTTCCTATGCTCTGTGCGATCCCTCCAGTGGTTTAGAATTTCAGCTGTGCGTTCCAAAGAAACCGGGCACCTCCACTACTTCCCACCATTTGTCTGTTTAACTCTCCATCGTGACTACCGCTGGTCGCAGTCTCCACCATATGTAACCTGGGGGACAGGTAGCAGGCACAAAGCTCCCTGGGATGAGCAGTCTTTCAGGCACAGATACCAAACCTTTTTGCTCTCCTACACAGAAGTTGTCTGAGTATCCCAGGCCCTTTGTTCAAATCAGGGGAGCAGCTTGGTACATATGTTTCTGGGGTTTTCCCTGGAAGTAATTATAACCATTCACGGGTGGTTTACTCTGGTGTAGTCACTGCACGATGAACTTTATACTTTAATTTTATTTCAATTAATTTTTTTCTAAACTGACACCACTGGCGCGGAGGTCACTGTTTTTCACATTTGTCCCGGTTCAATTACTGTTTTAGTTTTGAGCGTGTTCACCTGGCACAGCCATGGATGTCTTTAACTTTATGCAAAATAGACAGTTTAATGTAGAAGAGATATTTCAACAAACACCTAGCACCAATGTTGACTTGGATAAGGGTTTTAAACAATTAAAATATGACACTGAAAAACAAATTAGGCTGTGGTGGGATATTGCATTCCTGGAGATGTATATAGGCAAAAACCTAACCCCCAGGAGTTTAAGATGCGACATCAGTCCAAATGATGGGGTTGAGGACCTGAGACCACTTGATGAGTGGTACCAATTCTTCAACGCCTATGAACAAAAATTGATGCAAATGATGGTGAGAAGGCGTGAAGCCAAAAAATTAGTCCTGGAATCTAAAATTAAAGAACTCAGGACAACTATGGAACCATTTATGTCTTCTAAAGAATATTCAGATAAGGCCAAAGAATTGAACACCCATCTAGCTAAATATGATGGGGAGATCAAGGACAAAAAACTTAAAAAAATACTTCAGAGATATTAAGGACTACCAAGAAAATAGGGTATATAAATGGCAGGATAACTTGTCAAACTCACTCCAGGAATCATCAGCAGAGAGGGAAGTTGAAGTACATAATACGGTAGCCAATGCGGCAACAAAAATGAAAAGGGACCCCAGTACACCACAGAGGGCCCAAAATAGAGCAGGTCACAGTCAAAATAACCAACCAAAGGCCTATCCTCAGACTTACCCACCAACCTATTATTCCCCCTATCGGGGGCACAATTACAACAGACCCGCCCCTTCAGATTACAGACCTCAAGATTATGGTTACTATACCAACAACCGTAATCAATATCCATCCAGACCCCAAGGGGCCACCCGAGAGGCAACTTTAGGGGTAGACCAGGGTATAACCCTCACCCACCGCAGGGAGGGGGGGAATGGAGAGACTGGAAAGAGCCATACAGAATCCCAACCAATCCCCAGCAGAGCTATATAGAACAAGCAGAAAGAGAGGAAGAAGAGGGATAGGGAGAAAGAAAAAGGAAGAGAAACAACTAAAATCTGGGTTATTCAACCTAACTACTAATAGAATTTTCTGAGTCAGAATTGGAAGTTCTGGAACAGGGACTGAAGTTTGCACCAAATAAAAATATAGACAAGTTCAACTTGTTTGCAGATATTGAAAAATATATAGAAAATTAAATATCAAAAAATATTTTTCAGGCCAAATTAATAACCCCACTAATAAGGAGGCAAGGGACCCATTTGTACACAGTACTTTGAAAAACAATTCTGTTTTCAACCCTAAAAAAGGTTCCAACCATCACTTCGAAGTATTTAGGAATATGGTTCAGGATGAGGTACGCACAATAGAAATATTAAAACATCAAAATAACCAAAGAATATGGGAGGGCATTAAAAAACTGGAAGAGAACAAACAATACTAACCAAAGAAAATTATAACAAAGAACTAAAGAGATTGTTGAATGACACTACAACGTATAAAAAATTGAAATGTAACCCTACCACAAAATTAAAACAGGACCTATCGGAATGGATCACCAAAGGGATTACTAAAAAAATACTAAACCAGAAAGAAGCAGAATATCTCAACCTCACCGCACCCAGGATTCCGGTACTATATATAGTGCCAAAGATACATAAGAATAAGGATAACCCACCAGGCCGCCCAATAGTGAGTGGGATTGGCTCTCTGTACTCTAGGGTGGGGGAATACCTCGATACTTTCCTCCAGCCTCTGGTCCCACAGAGCCAATCCTATCTCAAAGATAGTCGGGAACTAATCACATTGTTGCAATCAGTTGTTGTTACTGAGTATACCTTATTAGTAACAATAGACATCGAGTCACTTTACACAAATGTACGCCAAGTAGATGTATTAGAAGCAGTTAGGTGGGCTTTCACAAGTAAATCCACCATAAAGTTATCACAAATTAAATTTTTGTTAGAAGGACTATCTATGGCTATGGGGAACAACTATTTCTGGGCGCTAAATGAGTACTACAACCAAATAGGCGGAGTAGCCATGGGAGCTCGTTATGCTCCAAGTGTGGCAAATATTACGCTAAATAAATGGGAATCAGAAACCATTTATAACAATAGACCTTAATCACTTCTGTTGTATAAAAGATACATCGATGATGTCATCATTTTGTGGGAGGGAACTAAGGAAAGTTTTGCGGAATTCCTGGAATATATGAATTACAATAGTTATAATTTAAAATTCACAGCAGAATACAACATGACAACAGTAAATTATTTAGATTTAACACTCTGTAAACAAGGTAACACCATCAGTACAAAGACTTTTTTTTAAAGAAACAGATCGCAATGCCTATGTCCCTACACACAGTTGCCACCATCCACGATGGATTGGGGCTGTACCCAAAGGGCAATACATGCGCATACGGCAAAATTGCCAAAATGATACAGATTTTTTGTACAAGCAGAAACTCTTACCACTAGATTTTTAGAAAAAGGCTACCCTGCCCATGTATTGGACCAATTGGTTCTTCAAGTGTCAAGCATGAACAGGCAAGCCTTATTGGCTCCCAAACCAAAAAAAGATTATAAAGATGAATGTGCGTTTATATCGGGTTTTCACCGACAATACAAAACAGTAGAAGGTATATTTAAGAAATTCTGGCCAATATTGTTAAAAGATAAAGATTTACAGTCCTCCTTGCCAAATAAACCAAAGTTCATTTATCGTAGGGCTCCCACCCTAAGCAATCGATTAGCTCCCAATGTACCTGATCCACCTAGAAAACCACCTACGTTTCTGGATGGATCAGGGTTTTACTATTGCACAAGGTGTAACGCATGTAAAATAACAAGGAAACCGGGCTCTAAGAAAAAGAAGTCTCAATTTAACTCTCTAGTAACCCAACAACAATTTAATATCAAACCCCTCATCACGTGTGATTCTAACCACGTGACGTATGTTTTGGAATGCCCTTGTTCCTTACAGTACGTGGGTAGAACCACACGTCAACTCAAAGTAAAAATCAATGAACATCTTGCGAATATAAAAAATGGTTACCCCAACCATAGTGTCTCCAGACACTTTAAAATATATCACAACAGCGATCCATCATTATGTACTTTCTATGGGATTGATAAAATCTCAAGGGATTGGAGGGGTACCCATATGAAAAGGACAGTATCTAAAAATGAAACGTATTGGCTCTACAAGTTACAAAGCATGCAACCCCATGGGATGAATATAGATATAGACCTTAATTGTTTTTTAACCAATGATTAGCCCGAGATAATCAGTATGTATTTGAGAATGGAATTATCCCTGAGGTCTATCCCTATTTTCTATTTTTTATTTTTTATTTTTTCTAATTTAATCCAACCATTTAGATTTTTTTTGATGAGAATCGTATCATATGAGTCAGATTCCCAATGCCTTAATGTTGGTTTCTAATTTAGGGGGGTCTATTCTTACTTATCAACTAAGTCTAGCAACTACTATTTGTTGTTTATATATTTTGGGCCCATTGTAAACCAAGACTGTGGCTGCTCAGAGTGACAGGGCGAGACGGTATTCCACCTCTCTCTATTAATATGATAATTAATTTTTTATTAGTATGTTTACTGTTTTTTATTATAGATTTCCTAATTGTATTAAAATTTTTCTAACCCACTTACAAACAATTATTTAATTGCATTTGTTATTTTGGGATACTCCATCCTGTCTATCGGCTGACAGATAGGGGGAGCATTGCTACCTGGCGTGACTGAATGTCAGGTAAAGCACTGATCTAGTTTTAGTCACTATCCGGACCATTATGACACGTGGCCACTAGAGGGAGTTACTACTTCCTGGTCATTTGTGTATAATGCTTAGCAACAAACTTTATTGACAAGAACCCAGGCTTTTCTTATTAAGCTAATTTTAACCGCCCATATTCCCTATAAAACCTGTAACCTAGTGACCAATGTACGCTTCCCTGAAGACGTTCATAACGAAATGTATGTCGGAGCGGTACGTGGTCACGTGTCCTTTCTCTCATTGCCTACCAACATCCGGTTCTTCTGGTTGACGATGCGTACTGGGTGGAACGCACGCCGCACTTGATGTAACGCGATGGGTCTCTGACACCAACTACCCTGACATACGAGCAGTCCCAGTGCCGGGTAGGCACTTATCAATGTAAGCGGCCATTTGGCTATTTTTTATTGTCTTTTTTACATCTATTAAACGGTTTTACGCCATGGAGGCTTTATTTTGTTTCCTACATTTCCTATCCTGAATGAGTGGGACGGGAGGGATCTATGCCTACAAGCACCAACCAGCCATCCAGCCTTCCATGTGAACAGGCACAATCCTGTACAAGCGCTAATGACTCTCTTTTTAGTTAAAGTAGTCATTGGTATCTGGTAAGCAGATATCTATTATTTCAAGGTGTATTTCTTCCTCTTTGGTGACGGAATCTTTTTATCACCAGCAAGAATTGACACATCCCTGAAGAGTTTTGCTTTTGTTTTTTGGTTTTTTATATTTGGGTTTCCAATTATTCACTGGATTAGGACAATTAATCATCATGATTGTCACTCCATTATCTTTGCACCAAGGTTTATTTTTCTATTGTGAATGTTAATTGTATACACAGTTTTTTTAAACCAGCACAGCAATTTATTGTCAATTGTATACACAATCTTTTTGCTATGGCACAGCAATCTACTGTGTCATAGGCAACTGGTGTTTGTGTTTGTTGTTCTTTTTAGAATTTAGCAATTTATTAATTCTCAAGTCTTTTTGAGGAGTGTAGCGCCCCCAATTTTTAATATTATCCTTATTTGACCTTTTGTTCAAATCAGGGGAGCAGCTTGGTACATATGTTTCTGGGGTTTTCCCTGGAAGTAATTATAACCATTCACAGGTGGTTTACTTTGGTGTAGTCACTACACGATGAACTTTATACTTTAATTTTATTTCAATTAATTTTTTTCTAAACTGACACCACTGGCGCGGAGGTCACTGTTTTTCACAAATCTCACTATATAGTAGCACAGAGGTCAAAATACTGACATATTAATTAATTTCTCTGGGAGCCATATACTTGCTCTGGTATCGACACTTAATATCTAATATATTTGTTTCACTGAAAATGACATTGGTCCCTTAGGGGGCGCCATACTGTCACAAAACTTAAGAATTCTGGGGTTAATATCTTTTATATATTTTTACAAATTTACTCTTAACTTTTACACATGTATTTATATAATTGTGAACACAATAGGCACTTTATTTCACTGGTTTAATACACTAAGATTGTTTAACCTTAAGGAGTTTCACCTATCCTTTGGGACTTTTTACACATATGGCTATCTTTTCTTTTTAGATCACAATCAGTTGCACAGTTGTTTTTAGTTTTTTAGTCTTTATTTATATACCTCACTGAACACAGTTTGCGCTATATGGATTTTATATCCACAATTAATTAATGTGAAATTTGGCAGCGCCATTCCTTTTCCCAAACTATCTATTATATCTACCAAATTAGACCCCTCGGGGAACTAATTAGGGAAAGGCAGCAGCTCTCATACTGTCCAAAGCGCGGATTTTCTAACCTAATACAATTTGAATATTTGTTTCCAATGTGAGGTGCGGGATTTACAATACCATAGTACGTGGGCTATAGAACCTATGCTACCACGGTTCCTCCAACAGCATGGTGAGCTTCTCCTGGGTATATCTTAGATAGTTGGTAGATACCATCTATGTAGGGTCTTTTGATAAGTCTCCCAATGGATGGAGCAGTGAGATGCAGTGAAGGTGGACCTAAAGGGTCGTTGCCACATATCAGGGGTAATGTGGGCCCTCAACTCCACAGCCCATTTTACTAGGGTAGCAATTTGCGGGTAAGGGCGATCATTATTCAGTAAGGTATAGAATAAGGGGTATGAGTTTGCATGTAAAATTGGAACAGTGGTTCCGGTAGCGTAACTGTATTGGGCAGTTTCGAGGATTTAAGAAAGTATGAGATTCTCATATAGGTGTAGAGTTCTGAATGCGGGAGGTCAAATTCATGTTGGAGGTTCTCAAATGGTTTTAACATCTTGTGATTGATAAGGTCAAGAATATTTGTGATACCTTGGTTGTTCCATGCGGAGAGTTTGAGGTCTGAAAGGTGTTTGGTTAGGGCTCTAAGGGGAATAGGTATAGAGTGGGTAGGAGAGCTGGAGGTTTGATTGGACAAGATTTTTTTCCATGTTAGTATAGAAGCTGTAATGGACGGGGGGGGGGGGGGGTGTTATGGAGATGAGGACACCCTGCTGCTGTTAGGAGAAGGGAGTCTAAGGGATGTTTGTTCTGGGGGGATAAAGTTTCCATGAGTGACCAGATTTTTTCAGATGTTGGGTGCCACCAATAGTATATTTGATCTAAGATGGAGGCATGGTAATAGTTACTGATGTGGGGAAGACCGCCCCCCCCCCCTCCTTATTGTACAGTCTGGTTAAGATATAATTGGCACATCTAGGAGGGCTTTTTTCCCAAATAAATTTTAATATCTGTCTTTGGAGGCTAGGAAGGATTGGGGAGAGGTATTATCAGTGTGTGGAATAGCTATAGGAGTTTAGGTAGTATTATCATCTTAAGGGTAGCGATCATACCTATCTTGGAGAGGCCAGTTGAGCGTAGTGAGCGTAGTAGTTGAGTGAGTTGTTGGAGAAAGGTATGGAATTGTTTACCCATCTGAATGGTGTGATATTCGGAAGTAGGGATGGGCAAACGGTTCAGCCCCAGCCTAAGTTCGGACCAAACTTTGGTTGTTCGGATGTTCTGCGAACACCAAACAAAATGCGGTGTTCGGGGCAAATTCGAAAGCCGCCGGAACGCCGTTAAAGTCTATGGGACACTAACATGAAAAATCAAAAGTGCTCATTTTAAAGACTTATATGCAAGTTATTGTCGTAAAATGTGTATGGGGACCCGGGTCCTGCCCCAGGGGACATGTATCAATGCAAACATTTTTTTTAAAGCGGCCGTTTTTTCGGGAGCATTGATTTTTTTAATGCTTAAAGTGAAACAATAAACATGAAATATCCCTTTAAATATTGTGCCTGGCGGGTGTCTATAGTATGCCTGTAAAGTGGCGCATTTTTCCTGCATTTAGAACAGTACCACAGCAAAATGACATTTCTAAAGGAAAAATTGGCATTTAAAATTGATCGCAGCTGTAATGAATTGCAGAGTCTCGGCAATATAGATAAAACTCATTGAAAAAAAGAGCATGGAATCCCCCCAGTTCATTACTAGGCCCTTTGGGTCTGGTATGAATATTAAGGGGAACGCCGAACCTAAATTTTTTAAAAATTGCGTGGGGGTCCCCCTAAAATCCATACCAGGCCCTTCGGGTCTGATATGGAAATTAGGCGGAACCATGCACCAAATTTTTTTAAAAATGGCGTAGGGGTTTCCCCAAAATTCATACCAGACCTGAAGTCTGGTATGGATTTTAAGGGGAACCCTGCTCCAAAATTTAAAAAAAATGGCATAGGGGTTCCCCCAAAATCCACAATAGACCCTTATCTGAGCATGCAACCTGGCAGGCGGCAGGAAAAGAGGGGGGGTGAGAGAGCACCCCCCTCCTGAACCGTACCAGGCCACATGCCCTCAACATGGGGAGGGTGCATTGGGGTAGCCCCCCAAAGCACCTTGTCCCCATGTTGATGGGGACAAGGGCCTCATCCCCACAACCCTTGCCCAGTGGTTGTGGGGGTCTGCCGGCGGGGTGCCTATAAGAATCTGGAATCCCCCTTTAACCAGGGGACCCCCAGAACCCGGCCTCCCCCCTGTGAGAAATGGTAATGGGGTACAAATTTACCCCTACCATTTCACAAAAAAAGTGTCAAAATGTAAAAAATGACAAGATACAGCTTGGGGACAAGTCCTTTATTAAAAAATAAAAATGTCCCATGATGTCCCTTCATCTTCTTCATGCCACGATGGACTGGAAAAGAAAGAAAAAAATCGGTGGGCGCATGTGAAAGCCTTGCTGTCTGTGTCTATAAATGCAGGCGGCAGGGCTCAGGAACAAGCTCGCCCAAGTAGACCCCCTAGCAAGCAGCTTGCTAGGGGGGGTGTACTTAAAAGCAGTAGGAGCCAGGAGCACTAAAGAGGGACCCAAGGAAAGTAGGATTGGGGCTGCTCTGTACAAAACTATTGCACAGGGCAGGTAAGCATAACATGTTTGTTATTTCATAAAAATGTAAAGGCTTAAAATCACTTTAATCTTTGAAAATCTTTGGTTTATAGTGGTTTAGTACACATGAAACAAACAAATGACAATTTTGGGCATCCCTGCCCTTTCTCAAGTTCACAGATGTACCCAGAGAAACGTTTTAGCCTATAAAAAAACATAACAGGAAAGCCATTATCTACACAGATACAATGTAACCAATAATATCACTGCAATATCACAATGCATTCTCTTGAATAGGGATGAGCCGAACACTCCCTGGTTTGGTTTGCACCAGAACTTGCGAACAGGCAAAAAATTAGTACGCAAACACCATTAAAGTCTATGGGACATGAACATGAAAAATCAAAAGTGCTTATTTTAAATGCTTATATGCAAGTTATTGCCATAAAAAGTGTTTGGGGACATGTATCAATGCAAAAAAAGTTTTAAAAATGGCTGTTTTTCCGGGAGCAGTGATTTTAATAATGCTTAAAGTGAAACAATAAAAATGAAAATAATCCTTTAAATATCATGCCTGGGGGGTGTCCTTAGTATGCCTGCAAATATCGCATTTTTCCAGTGTTTAGAACAATATGACAGCAAATTACATTTCAAAAGGAAAAAATGTCATTTAAAACCACTTACGGCTGTAATGTATTGTCGGGTCCCGGAAATATAGATGAAAATTATTTTAAAAAATGGCATGGGTTCCCCCAGTCTATTACCAGGCCCTTTGGGTCCGGTATGGATATTAAGGGGAACCCCGCACCCAAATAAAAAAAATGTGTGGGGGTCACCCCCAAAATCCATACCAGGCCCTTCAGGTCTGGTATAATTATTAAGGGGAACCCTGCACCAAAACTTAAAAAAATGGCTTAGGGGTCCCCTCCAAAATCCATACCAAGCTCTTCGGGTCTGGTATGGATTTTAAGGGGAACCCTAAGCCAAAATTAAAAACATTGCGTGGGGGGCCTCCAAAAATCCACACCAGGCCCTTCAGGTCTGATGTGGATTTTAAAGGGAACCCTGCGCCAAAATTTTAAAAAATGGCGTAGGAGTCCCCCCAAAATCTATATCAAATACGTATCAGGGTGGCCCCGCCCCCCTCTGACACCACAGGGAAGTCGTGGGAAAGTCCCCGTGGCATCAGAGGGGGAAGGGTCACCCGGGTACATCACCGGTTGGCCCCGCCCTCAGTTATATAAGAACTGTCATCAGCAAAGAAGCATGGGAGGATCGGTGGCATAGAGGAGGATTGGTGGCAGCGTGAAGAAGATGAAAGGACATCATGGGACATTTTTATTTTTTAATAAAGGACTTGTCCCCAAGCTGTGTCTTGTCGTTTTTTTGACACTTTTTTTGTGAAATGGTAGGAGTACATTTGTACCCCGTTATCATTTCACACAGGGGGGAGGCCGGGATCTGGGGGTCCCCTTGTTAAATGGGGCTTTCAGATTCCGATAGGCACCCTGCCCACAAACCTCCACAACCAGCAGGCAAGGGTTGTGGGGATGAGGCCCTCGTCCCCATCAACATGGGGATAAGGTGCTTTGGGGGGCTACCCAAAAGCACCCTCCCCATGTTGAGGGCATGTGGCCTGGTATGGTTCAGGAGGGGGAGGGCACTATCTCGTTCCCCCTCTTTTCCTGTCGCCTGCCAGTTTGCATGCTAGGATAAGGGTCTGGTATGGAATTTGGGGGGACTCCTACACCATTTATTTTTTTAAATTTTGGTGCAGGGTTCCCCTTAAAATCAGGTCTGGTATAAATTTTGGGGGGACCCCTACGCCATTTAAAAAAAAAATTGTCGCATGGGTTCCCCTTAATTTCCATATCAGACCCAAAGGGCCTGGTATGGATTTTAGGGGGACCCCCACGCATTTTTTTTTTTAACTTTGGTTCGGGTTCCCCTTAATATTCATACCAGACCCAAAAATGCACCACTTTACAGGCATACTATAGACACCCCCCAGGCACGATATTTAATGGAATATTTCATTTAAATTGTTTCACTTTAAGCATTAAAAAAATCACTGCTCCCGAAAAAACGTCCGTTTAAAAAAAAAGTTGCATTGATACATGTCCCCTGGGGCAGGACTCGGGTCCCCAAATACTTTTTATGACAATAACTTGCATATAAGCCTTTAAAATTAGCACTTTTGATTATTCATGTTCGTGTCCTATAGACTTCAACGGTGTTCATGTGTTCTGCTAAATTTTAAGCCTGTTCGGTATGTTCTATTGCAAACCGAACCCGGGGGTGTTTGGCTCATTCCTATTCCTAAGGTGGGATTCCAATTGTGTGGGGAGGTATGAGGGCATTAATACAGATTTTGATACATTAAGCTTATAAAAGGAGACAGTGCTAAATTGGTGGATAGTTTCTTGTATTGCCTGAAGGGATTGTGATAGATTAGTAATAACTAGTATCACATCATCTGCAAATAAACTTATTCTATGGTCTGTGGTACTACATTTAAATCCTGAGATTTGTGTATCGATGTCAGAAACCATGAAATCAGACCGAGACAGAAGTACAGTTAAATCACAATTGTTTAATAATAAAAGTAAATAGAACAAACATAATCAAAACATAGCCAGAGTTCAGGAAACAGAACGGATAGTCAGACAAGCCAAACGTCAGGGAGCCAGAGATGAGCATAGTAAAACAGCAAGCAGGATCTGGAGCCAGAAGGGATGTCAGCCAAGCAAGTCTTTAAACAGGAGTGCAGGAGAGCGTCCTCATGATGTTGACTAGGGTGAAGGCAGAGATCCTCTGGGCTGGATGGCTTAAGTAGGCAGGACTGATGAGCAGGATATCATCAACAGCTGGGTACCTGTGGAGAGATAGGAGCTGACAATTAGCCAACAGCTGAGTGGCCAGCTCAGAGAAGGAAGGGCTGAGCCCAGTCCTGACAGTACCCCCTACTCAATGACCCCTCCCCCTTGGAGGACCACCAGGCTTGAGGGGAAAACATCTATGGAAATCACGGAGGAGGACAGGGGCATATATGTCCGAGGATGAGACCCAAGAGCGTTCCTCTGGACCGTACCCCTTCCAATGCACCAGGTACTGTATGCGCCCAAGGACACTACGGGAGCCAACAATGGACTGTACTTCATACTCCTCATGGTTCTCAACCTGTACAGTTTGAGGATGTGGCACTGAGGTGGTAAAGCAGTTGCAGACCAAAGGTTTTAATTAGGTGACATGAAATACATTCTAAATACGCATGCTAGAAGGAAGAGCTAATGCGTAAGCCACTGGGTTAATCCTGCAAAGAATGCAGAAAGGCCCAATAAACTGAGGTGCGAACTTCAGTGAGGGAACACGAAGTTGGAGGTTGCAAGATGACAGCCAGACACTGTCCCCAATCTGGTAGGAAGGCGTGGGTAGGCGTCTGCGGTCAGTACTTAATCTGTACCTATCATTAGCATGTCGCAAAGCCTCCTGGACTTTAGCCCAAGTGAAATGAAGACCACGGAGACGCTCCTCTAACACAGGAATACTCTGTGGAACAAATGAGTCAGGCAACATGGAAGGTTGGTGTAACACATGTAATCTGCCCTAACCCCAATTATTATCCTTTTACCTGAAGTGAAATAGCAATAAAAATAAACAATATTGTTACAAAAACGAATGTGAAACAAAAGTCTATATAAACAATGTTGCTGTTTTTAGATGAAATTATCTAAGGAAAAAAATTGAATCAAAAGACTAAAAGTGCTGCAACCTTCAAAAACCAGGAATTTTCAGTTTTAACAATATAATAACAGGACTCAGGTGCGCTACTGATGTCTGTCCCACCCGACTACAGGAAAAAACTTTTAGCCAAGGTGTGTGTGTGAATAGTGTCTTACGAACACTTATACAAAAATTATTACCGGTATTAATAAACACAAATAAATGATTATCATGACAAAGTCCCCTTGAGGAATGGGTGATGGAAAACCAATAATTCAAATGGGTGCTTTTCCTAGATAAAAACCTTCTTTCAAAGGTACTAGGATCCTAGGATGAAATGAAAAAGGGTGGCCGATTACCAGATGCGTGGGATCCCTATTACGGGGGTCTTACAGGCTCAGATTCAGTGGATATAGGCAGGAACAGCTGAAGAAGGTCCTCCAAACTCAGGTATCCATCTGCATGTGAACTTCCACTGGTATAGGCGATGTCCCGCGGAGGCCCACTGGAAGATGTTGTGGAGTCTTACTCTGAGCACACACAGAACAGGCAGCTATGAAGGCGGTTACATCAGCATATAGACTAGGCCACCAGAATTGTTGGGTAATGGCCCAAAAGAGTTGATTCTTCCCAGGGTGGCCAGCAGCCTTGGGAGAATGGTAAGTCTGGAGCACGGTAGTATGGAGACTCTCTGGGACAAAGCAGCAGTCACAAGGTTTCTCAGGAGGAGCATGGACCTGAACAGCAAGAATTTTGTCACCCAAAGGAGAAGTGAGACTGGTGCGAACCGTAGCCAGAATACGATCAGGAGGAATCACAGGAACCAGAACCGATTCCAACTTGGAAATGGAGGAAAATTGTCGTGACAAGGCGTCAGCCCTTACATTTTTAGTACCGTGTAAGAATGAGACAATGTAATTGAAACTTGACAAGAAAAAAGCCCATCGTGCCCTTCTGGAAGAGAGGCATTTAGCCTCAGACAAGAATGTGAGATTCTTATGGACAGTAAGAATGAGAACCAGCACAGTGGTACCTTCGAGGAGATGTCTCCATTCTTTCAGGGCTAAAATGATCGCCAACAGCTCTCTGTCACCAATCTCGTAATTGCACTCCGCAGGTGACAATTTCTTGGAAAAGTAGCCATAAGGATGCATAGCGCTCTCAGAGGGAAGACGCTGAGAAAGAAGGGTGCTAACTCCAGTCTCAGAAGCATCAACCTCAAGGATAAAAGGTAACGTAGGATCATGGTGTGCCAAAACAGGAGTAGAAACAAAGGCAACCTTGAGACTCTCAAAGGCCTTAACAGACTCTGCAGACCAACTCTGTGGGTTACCGTCCTTTCTGGTCATATCAGTCATGGAATTGACCAGAGATGAGAAGTTATGAATAAACTTTAGATAATAGTTGGAAAAGCCCAGGAAACGCTGCCGAGAACGTAAACCCACGGGTCGAGGCCACTGTAGGACTGCAAAAAGTTTCTCTGGGTCCATTGAAAAACCAGCAGTGGAAATGACATAGCCCAGGAATTTAACCTATTCATGATGGAACTCGCACTTCTCCAATTTACAATAGAGATTGTTCTCTCTTAGTTTCTGTATCACATGACAGACATCTGTGTGATGGCTCTCCAGGGACTTGGAAAATATGAGGCTATCATCGAGATAAACCACCACACATAACTGCAACAAATCTCAGAGGACATTGTTAATGAATTCCTGGAAAACTGTCGGGGCGTTACAAAGACCAAAAGGCATTATGAGGTACTCACATGGTATTAAACACAGTTTTCCACTCGTCGCCCTCCTTAATCCTCACGAGATTGTATGCCCCTCTCAAATCAAGCTTCGTGAAAACTGTTGCTCCCTTGAGGCAGCCAAATAACTCCGTAATCGACGGAATCGGATGGGCATTCTTAATCGTGAAATGATTGCGTCCCCTATAATCAATACAGGGTCTCAGTTTGTAACGACACCCCGAGTATGAAAGGGGTTAAAGTCGTTTAGGACATTTCAAACCCAAACACAAAGGCAGCTACCGAACACTCCAATCAGCCGAACAAGGAACCCATACAAATAATCCACCCCAAAAACGAGACACGGCTCTGTCTTCAGGTCCCAAGCAGGAATGAATCTTTATTCCAAAAAACACATGTTATACAGATCCCACTCCAAAACATTTCCCCCCCACCCTTGGAAAACAGGGCGGGTTAAACTGTCCAATAACAATGGACACACAGGTCAGGTGTGCTTAACTTCTAATCAGTAAACAGTCTTAACAGGGGGGCTGCTGGAAGAATCCCCCCTCCCTCTTTCCTCACAGCAATACACATCCTGTGATCCAAGGCAGACAAACACAATAGAACATTGGAATACAGCCCCACCCCAAACTAGCAAAGCAAACAGTACACAACACAATGAGACAGCACACTTTATATATACACACATATACAGCATTGAGTCTCTGACTAGCACAGATCACAGCGGGGCTCCCACTCACCCTGTGCCCCACCAGCGACTCCCGTCACACAGTTTACCACTCTTCTTCACGAAGAAGAAACCAGCACCAGCAGGGGACGAGGATTTCCGGATGAAACCTTGAGAAAGTGCATCTGCAACATACTCTCCATGGCCTTATCCTCCAAGACTGATAAAGGGTAAACCCAGCCACGAGGGGGTATGGCACCAGGTTGAAGGTCAATTGCACAATCATATGGCCGGTGTGGAGGCAAACTACCGGCTTGACTTTTGTCAAAGACATTGCTAAAATCACGGTACTCCTCCGGGAGGAGAGGGAGGAGGTGCACAGGACTTTGTCTACCTTCTGGAAGCATGTCTTACTGCATTGTGGTGACCAGGAGAGAACCTCAGCATGGAGCCAGTCAAAAGAGGGGTTGTGCCTCTGTAACCAAGGATAACCAATAACCAACGGAAACTTAGGTGAGGAAATAACTTGGAACTGGATTATCTCATGGTGAATAGTCCCTACGGCCATGGACAACGCAACCGTCTCATGAGTCACATGGGCAGCCTGTAGGGGTCTCCCATCAAGAGCCTAAATGGCAAGAGGAGTGTCACGCAGCTGCAGCAGAATCGAGTGCTTCGATACAAAGGCAGCATCAATGAACAGGCCTGCAGCCCCAGAGTCGATTATAGCCTGTATCTCGACGGACTACTCAGACCAAGAAAGGGTGACTGAAACCAGGGGCTTATCCATCTGGATAACTGGGGACGAAACAATGCCACCTAACATCTGTTTGTGACAGGATCTCAAAGTTTGGGCGTTCCCTGGACGGGTAGGGCAAGACTTCAAAAAGTGACCTGCCTGGCCACAATAAAGGCACAATCTCTCCCTCCTCCTAAAGTTTCTCTCATCTGCAGAGAGACGCGTGAAGCCCAAGTGTATGGGTCAATGACCGACTTTGTACCAGGAGGCATGGGAGGTGACGGAGGCACGGGCGGGACTGCAAAACTTGGAGGCAAATGTACAGGAGGCTTCTGCAAGTGCTCCTTAAAAGAGAGTCTTTCTCTGAGTCTGGAGTCAATGTGGATGGCAAACGTGATCAACTTCTCCAACTCAGTGGGTATATCTTGGGCTGCTATTTCATCCTTGATGGAATCCAAGAAACCATGAGAAAAAGCAGCCACGAGGGCCTTATTGTTCCAAGCAACCTCTGCTGCCAGAGTACGGAATTCAATGGCGTAGTCGGCAACAGTTCTCGTACTCTGTTTGATGGACATGAGGCACTTGACAACAGAAGCGGAGCATGCAGGAACCTCTAATACCCTTTTAAAGGAGTCCACAAACTAAGAGTAACTCAAGACAACAGGTTTTGCGTCTCCCATAGAGGGTTTGCTCAGGCCAAGGCTCTCTCAGAAAGCAAAGATATCACAAAACCTAATTTGCTTCTATCCATGGGAAATGCCTGGGGCAGCATCTCAAAGTATATCTCAACCTGGTTGAGAAACCCTCTGCATTGAATTGGATCACCCCCAAATTGCTGGGGAAGCGGAGCGGAACCAGACATACCTCTTATAGAGGTAATACTGCACAGAGACTGGAGCAGCAGCAGGGACGACCTGAAACTCAGGTTGAACCTGAGCAGCCACAGTGGGAGATTCCAGGTGAGCTGTGTGACTCAGGAGCATTTGTAACACCATGGCAAACCATGCGGTGATCTTGCTCATCCAATCTGGAAAAAATATTACCAACAAGAGGATTGACTGTATCTTCTGAATTCATGGCCTTAGCCTACTGTCAGAAACCATGAAATCAGACTGAGACAGAAGTACAGGTGAATCACACTTGTTTAATAATAAAAGTAAATAGAACAAACATAGTCAAAACATAGCCAGAGTTCAGGAACTGGAACAGATAGTCAGACAAGCCAAACGTCAGGGAGCCGGAGATGAGCGTAGTAAAACAGCAAGCAGGATCTGGAGCCAGAAGGGATATCAGCCAAGCAAGTCTTTAAACAGGAGTGCAGGAGAGCATTTCTGTGATGTTGACTAAGGCGAAGGCAGAGATCCTCTGAGCTGGACGGCTTAAGTAGGCAGGACTGACGAGCAGGATATCATAAACAGCTGGGTACCTGTGGAGATATAGGAGTTGGCAATTAGCCGACAGCTGAGAGAAGGAAGGGCTGAGCCCAGCCCTGACAATTGGTTCTAATTTTGGTCACAAGGGGGTTCCATTAGCCAAGCAAAAATAAGTGGTGAGATGGAGATCCCTGACGTGTGCCATTCGATATGGTGAATGGGGTGGACAGAGCTCCTCCTGTGAGTATTCTCATTGAAGGGTTGGAGTAGAGGGAAAGTATAGCATTTTGGAACCATCCAGTGATTTCGAATTTGGCAAGGACCTCTTTTAGAAATCCCCAATGGATTCTATCAAACGCCTTCTCTGCATCTAGAGAAAGAAGTAGAAAAGGTGTTTGTGTTTGTATAGCGTGGTGTGTAAGGTTCAGTACCCTTATTGTGGCTTCTGGTGCCCGGTGGCCTGGGATAAACCCGACTTGGTCGGGGTGCACTAATGATGGGAGGTATATCGGTAATGTTTTGGCAAGACTTTAGCTAGACTTTTTATGTCTGTGTTCAAATGTGATATTGGCCTATAATTTGCTAGTTGAATGTAACATGTCTGTTGGTAAAGACCCAGAGGCTTTGGCAGAGTTGAAGAGGGTCATTAATTGGGGTGCAAGGTTATCACTAAATTGCTTATAGAATTAATTTGAAAACCCATCCTCTCCGGGTGACTTAAGTAAGGGTAAGCCTTTGATGGCACTGATTATTTCTTCTATGAAGAAGAGCTGAGACAGAGACTCAAGTTGTGAGGCTGAGATAGTGGGTAGGGTTATAGATTTTAAAAATTCTCGAATAAGAGATTCTGATGAGTCAAAGTGTAATTTTTTTAGGTTGTATAGAGATGAGTAGTACTTGCTAAATGCATTTGCAATGTCTTGTGGGTCAGTTAGGAGTTGTCTGGAGGCAGGGTGGAGGAGAGAAGAGATTTTAGTTTTCGAGCCAACAGTGCACCTGCTTTGTTACCAAGCGCGTATTGGTTGGCTTTAGTGTATTTAAGGTTGTTTTCATATTTGTACAGGAGTACTGATCTGAGTGCCTGTCTCAGCTGTAGGAGTTCACTAGATTATTTGTGAGAAGGATGGGTTTTGTTTTACTTTTCTAATTTTTCAATTTGTAGCATGATCTCGTCAATCTGCCTGTTCCTCTTATTCTTTGACCTCTTATTTAGCTTAATAAGTATCCCATGCATGTAGGCTTGATTCCTGACCAAAGCGTGCAGGGAATAGTGTTAGGAGGATCATGAAGTTCAAAGAAATAGTGATGCTCACGAATGAGTGCTTGACAAATGTCTTTGTCCGCTAGAAGGGTGGAGTTGAGTCTCCATATTTGTGGTGGTCCTCATCAGTGATCATCCAAGATTATAGTTACTGGGGCTGAAAGCAATTATACACCTTGACGACCACCCTGGTTTATGCAGATAGACCACCAGTACCCTCGGATCCGTGAGAGATCAAATGAGACACGGGAAACAGGCTTGAGTGTGTATATAAGATCTCTGACTTTATTGAATACAACAGTAGTATATATACCAGTAAAAATACATGTCTAAGGGTTATTCAAACTTTACACTCAGTACTTTCTTATCAAGAGTTAGGCTGCTTGACTAGATAAGAAGAAATAGCGGATGACTTGGTGACACAGATTTGGCTTAACCACAGTATCTCATAGGGTGTGGTTCTATGCAAACTTTTAAACTGATTATGGCAAAACTCGCACACACAAAAAGTTCACTTCTACTTCATGTAAAATGGAAGAGAATCTAAGATGGAGTCAGTTGTCTATACATTCTATTACAATCTTAAGTCATGATTATAATACTTATAGTGTCTTATAGTACATGCTAAGGTAGGCTTTATTAGCAGCAGCGAGGTCAGGGGTTCCATTTAGAAAAAGGGTGATATTTAAAAGTACAGCCATAAGGGGAATATGGGCTATACTAGGATGCAGTTTACTACATATCCAACATTTCTCATACCCTGATTTCCTGCGGCCTGCAGGTTGCTTGCTCAGATAAGGGTCTGGTATGGATTTTTGGGGGGACTCCACACCGTTTTTTTTTAAATTTTGGTGCGGGGTTCCCCTTAAAATCCATATCAGACCTGAAGGGTCTGGTATAGATTTTGAGGGGGACCCCAGGCCATTTTTTAAAAAAATTTTGGCTGGGGTTCACCTTAATATCCATACCAGACCTGAAGGGCCTGTTATGGAATTTTTGGAATTCCTATGGGGAATTTCCATGCCGTTTTTATCAATGAACTTTTATGTGTATTGTCGGACCGGCAATTCATTAATAGTGAGTAGTTTTAAATGATTTTTTTCCTTTGAAATGTCATTTTGCTGTCAGACTGTTTTAAAAACGGGAAACATGCGCCCCTTTACAGGCATACTATAGACACCCCCCAGGTACAAAATTTAAAGGGATATTACACTTTTATTGTTTCACTTTATGCATTATTAAAATCATTGCTACCGAAAAAAAGGACGTTTTTAAAACTTTTTTTTGCATTGATCCATGTCCCCTGGGGCAGGATCCAGGTCCCCAAACACTTTTTATCACAATAACTTGCATATAAGCCTTTAAAATTAGCACTTTTGATTATTCATGTTTGTGTCCCATAGACTTTAACGTTGTTCGCGTGTTCAAACACATTTTTTGCCTGTTCGCAAGTTCTGGTGCGAACTGAACAGGGGGGTGTTCGGCTCATCCCTACTCTCAACAATACCTGAAACTTTGCGGGTGGTAAGGTATATGAAATTTCCAATCAATTTTAAGTGCTTTCACTAAATCTTGGCACACTTTTGAAATAAAGGCAGGACCATTGTCAGAAAATTTGGAGCAGGCATTTTGGTTCGGGGTTCCCCTATGGGGAATTCCCATGCCATTTTTATCAATGAACTTTTATGTGTATTGTCGGACCGGCAATTCATTAATAGTGAGTAGTTTTAAATGACTTTTTTTCCTTTGAAATGTCATTTTGCTGTCAGACTGTTCTAAAAACGGGAAACATTCGCCCCTTTACAGGCATACTATAGACACCCCCCAGGTACGAAATTTAAAGGGATATTACACTTTTATTGTTTCACTTTAAGCATTATTAAAATCATTGCTCCCGAAAAAAAGGCCATTTTAAAAACTTTTTTTGCATTGATCCATGTCCCCTGGGGCAGGATTCAGGTCCCCAAACACTTTTTATCACAATAACTTGCATATAAGCCTTTAAAATTAGCACTTCTGATTATTCATGTTCGTGTCCCATAGACTTTAACAGTGTTCGCGTGTTCAAACAAATTTTTTGCCTGTTCACAAGTTCTGGTGCGAACCGAACAGGGGGGTGTTCGGCTCATCCCTACTCTCAACAATACCTGAACTTTGCGGGTGGTAGGGTGTATGAAATTTCCAATCAATTTTAAGTGCTTTCACTAAATCTTGGCACACTTTTGAAATAAAGGCAGGACCATTGTCAGAATATTTGGAGCAGGCATCCCCATCTAGGGATAATTTCCTGCATGAGGATTTTTACAACTGTTTTTTATGCATCTTCTTTTGTAGTTACAAATGCTTCTGTCCATCTTGGGTGAAGTCAATCTGTAAATGTGTAAAGGCGTGGATGGATATGTAAGGTGTTCATGTTTTGCCTTGTGTGGATTTCTTGGGTTGTTTCGGATGCATGTTATGCATCTGACAACATATCATTTGACCAAAGAGTTTAAGACTGGGGATAAAGAAATCATTGTCCAATAATTCACATGTGACCTTCCAGCCTCTCTGCCCTACCCCATGATACTAAGAAATAAATAAAGGTGCACTAGCTACTGGTATACATGGTCTACCCTCTTGACAGACAAGTCCAGTATCTGGGCTTTTCTGCACTCCTGCAATATTCCATTGTTTAATATCTGTGTCTGTAGCATATGTCTGAAGATCTGACAAGGTTTGGTCTAACAGGGGCATTTCAGGTGTAAGTGATGGCATTTGTATGGTAGCTTCTTGTTTAGAAGCTGCTTCCTTTGCTTCTTTATCAGCTAAGGAATTTCCTTTTAAAACATCATCTTGATTTGTGGTATGTGCCTTGCAGTGGAGGATAGCTATAGAGCGATGCAATTTAATTGCTTCCAAAAGGATGGACACTAATGTTGAATGTGAAATTGATTTGCCATCTGCTGCTATGTACCCTCTTTTTAACCAGATATACCAAAATCGTGGCATACACCGAATGCGTATTTAGAATCAGTATAAATGTTCACATCTTGTCCATCAAAGAGCTGGCATGCTCTTGTAAGGGCAATCAGTTCTGCAGTCTGTGCACTACATCAGGCAACTGGACTACAGCAAATCCTTCATGATATGTGTTGTCATTTGGTCTAGAACAAGAACTATCAACAAAAACATTTTGTACCCCAGGGATTGCAGTGGAAGACATATCTGCACATGGAGATGTGTCCTGGTGGATTAATTCAATGCACTCATGTTGAGGAACTACCTCATCCTCTTCTCCTTTTAAACCTAGTAACGCATTTAGGATCAGGGCTGGGCCTGAAGTAGGTGAAGCATATTTTATTTTGAGATTTGGATTTGAGTGGAGAATAACCTTGTATCCATTCAATCTTTGGGCTGACATATGTTGGGTATGGATATTTTTCAACAAAATGTATACATTATGAGTAGTATGTAAGGTGGTTGGATGTCCTAGAGTAAAAGAAGTAGCCATTTCTACTACCAGAGCACAGGATGCTAAAGCTCTGAGACATGCCGGCATGCCCTGTACCGGCATTGGCACTACTCTTGAAAAAAATGCAATAGGGTGGAGTTTTCCTCCTTGTTCCTGCACCAGGACTCCCACCATTGTTTTACAATTGTCCCTGACAAACAAGTGAAGCATCTTGCCATAATTGGGCAATCCGAGGCCAGGGGCCATTACCATTGCTGTTTTAAGGTACATAAATGCATCACAAATTTCATCTGTTCATTTTAGACAATCTGGCATGTCTGAGCCTGAGGCTTGCCTCAGGAGGTTATCATAGAAAGAGCAGTCAGGCATCCATTGGCGGCACTAACCAATCATACCAAGAAAAGATAGCATAGCTTTCTTTGTCAGTGGGTGGAGCAGACCCACGAGAGCCGCACGCAGCTCTCTTGTGACTGACTCTTCTTTCTCCTTTTGTGAGGGTAAAACCAAGGTATTCAACAGTCTCTTGACACCATTGCAATTTCTTTTTAGATACTTTATGACCATTTTCTGATAACCAGTACAATAAATCTTTACCATCCTCTCTGCTGGCAACCTGGCTCGGACTGCATAACAACAAATAGTCAACATACTGTAATAGTACTGAACCATGGCGGAGAGTCCAAGACCGTAGGGTTGCCTGGAGTACAACTGAATAGACTACAGGGTAGTCTACATACCCTTGGGGCATTCTGCACCAGGTCATCTGGCAATTTCTAAAACCAAATGCAAGAATAGGCTGTGTCTCTTCGTCCACCGGGATGCAAAAAAAAATGCATTTGCTAAATCAATTACTGTGAAATACTCTGCATCAGATGGTATGAAAGTCAGGAGTGATGGAACATCAGGTACTATAGGTGCTATGGGCACTACAATATTATTTAGGGCCATACGGTCTTGAACAAACCTATAACTTTTTGACTGGATTTATAGTGTTGTAAGATGAAATTGTTTCCTTTAAAATTCCTTGTTTAAGGAAATGTTCCATCATGGGAGCAAGTCCGTCCTCCTTTTCTTTTGACAAAGGGTATTGTTTGTGTTATATGGGTTCTGCCCAAGGTTTGAGGGTGGCTTTGCATGGGGTACAGGAGATGAGACCCACATCCAAAGACCCATCTGAGCAGGCACTTTGTAAATCTTTTGGGAATCCTTCTGTTGGTACTTCATTACTTAGGGCAAAAATGAGCACTATGGGGACCTTGTTTGAATAGACAGTAAGACCGCCACTTGGGGACATTATTATCTTCATACCCAATTTTCCCAGCCAGTCCCTACCCAAGAGATTCATTGGACAATTTGGTATAATCCTAAAGCTGTGATGGATTTCATATCCCACTGAGGGTCTCCTGAAAACCATGGGAAAGCCACCAAGACATAAACCTTTCACCATATCCATATGGAATTCATCATTATCTCCATCTTGGGGGAAGGGATCACTACTATGCATAGTTTCAGTCCACCATGCTAAATTTGACACCCAAGGATTTATAAATTCATGATCAGTACCACAAACCCTAGCAACATAATCCTTACAAATTTCCCCGGGGTTAGGGGGAGGCAGAGCCTCTTTACCATGTTCTTGACCCATATTACAGTGGACGAGAGGCTGTCTTACCTTACAGCTTCTTCCACACAACAAATTATCTTATACTTCTTTGTGACAGAAAGACAAAGCAAACAGAGGTTTGGGTCACAGTGGTAATTACCTCATAAACTCTTTCTCTCCTTCCCAAAAGGAGTTACAATACTGTTTTATCTAATATTAATAAATCCTCTCTCTAGGACTCAGGTCTCCCAAAGACCTTTCACGATGTTAATAAATCCTCTCTCTAGGACACAGGTCTCCCAAAGACTTTTAAGGCGTGGTCCGTCTCCTTTCTATATAATTTTTAAAGAACTAAAGCTTTATCAGAGCCGAGGCAAGAAAAATAATTTGTCAAAATAAGACAAACGTTTACTTACCAATAGGGATGGGCGAACGGTTCGTCCCGGGCATAAGTTCGGGCCGAATTTTCCTTGTTCGGACTTTCGGCTAACATCGTTCGACCGTTTGTACGCCCCCCTGAACCGACCACAATGCATTGTGGCATTGAACAGTGCATTGTAAGCCCTGATTGGCTGAATCAGTGAAAGCTTCAGTCATTCAGGGCACAGAGTCCTGATTGAACACTGTCATCATGACTTTATCCAATCATGGCTCATTCCCGACCCACAGTATAAAAGTATTCTTTCAATGACAGCCATTTTCAGTGTGATTTTGGTGTGGAGAGAGATAGAACAGGGCTCTGTTCAGTGCTATTAGTTAGTGTGCTATACTGTGCTATTTTGTTTCAATTATTAGTGTATAATATTAGTTTAGTGTCAGTCTTGGGATAGTGTGAGTGTAGTGAGGACGACCATCATTCAGCTTTTCATAGTGTACAGCTAGAGTAGGGACAGCTCAGATAGTTTCAGTGCAGTGTAGTGAGACCGCGTCAGTAATCTTGACATTAGTATATAGCTAGAGTAGGGACAGTTCAGCTTTAGTGTAGTGACGGTTGAACACCATCTATTTGATTGCGTTACTGCCAGTTTAACGCCATATCGTATTGCGTGTATTACTGCCAGTTTAACGCCATATAGTTTTGCGTAGACATGTGCATTCGTTTTCGTCCGAATGCATTTTCGTCCGAATTGCAGGTATTTTCGTTATCGTTTGAAAGTGCAGAATCCGAAAAATGAAAGATCCGACATAAACAAATGCTTTATTTTCGTTTTCGTTGCTACAACAGTTATAGATATAGATAGGAGATTCAACATGATGATGACAATAACAATCTGTGTCCATCAAACCTGTGGTCGAATGTGCCTAACCTTAACTCTATTAGTCCAAGATTATTCTACATAGAGAGAAAAGATTTGACATAAAGAGAAAAGATTTGACGTAGGGGAGAAAAGATTTGACATAGGGGAGAAAAGATTCAACATAGGGGAGAAAAGATAAATAAAAATAATGATGATGATAAATGTTATTGGCTGATTGTAACCAAAGAGGAGGAGCAGTAAAATAGCTAGAACTATGTACACACGTACTTTGGCTTATGGTGTCTGTTGAAACTTCTAAGAAGATTCGACGGAGCAGGTAAACTATACGACGTCGTACAGTTTAGCTGCTCCGTCGAATCTTCTTTGAACATTCGACAGACACCATAAGCCTTCAATGACATATTTGACCTTAATTTGGATTTTCGAACGAATGCAATTTTTAACGAAAAAATAAAAAAATAAAAACGAAAAAATAAAAACAAATTTCGGGAGTAACTAAATAAATTTATTTTTCGGACGAAAACTATATTCCGAAACAAAATATTTCAGTGTGCACATGTCTAGTTTTGTGTGCGTTACTGCCAGTTTAACGCCATATCGTTTTGCGTGCATTACTGACAGTTTAACGCCATATCGTTTTGCGTGCGTTACTGCCAATTTAACGCCATATCGTTTTGCGTGCGTTACTGCCAGTTTAATGCCATATCGTTTTGCGTGCGTTATTGCCTGTTTAACGCCATATAGTTTTGCGTACGTTACTGCCAGTTTAACGCCATATAGTTCTGTGTGCTTTACTACAAGTTTAATACCATATAGTTTTGTGCGTTACTGCCAGTTTAAGGCCATTTACTTCTATGTGCATTACTGCCAGTTTAACACCATATAGTTCTGTGCATCACTGTATGTTTGGTGCATTATATTGCAGTATATTATATTGTATCCATGGCTTGTGTCTGCGTAGTGTGAGTATTCAAATTAAAGGGCACCAAACACCTCTTTACATTGATTAAAGTGCATCTACATACAGATTTCAACTTCTCCTTTACATTTGCTTATAAGCACCGCCCCCTCCTTCCCAATAATGTCTGGGAGAACAACAAGGAGAGACAGACGTTCCCTTGGCACTGTAAGGGGACCAGCAACAAATGTGTCCACAGGCAAAGGTGGACGTGGTGGTCAGTCCTCAGGCAGGGCATCATTTCCTCTGTTTAATGAGTTTGCCCGTGCTATCCAGCCACAGGATGCAGAGGAGGTGGTGGACTGGCTTACTAAACCTTCCTCATCCTCCTCATCCTCTGTCACACAAGCAGAGGTGCATATCGTTGCAATTTTTTACAGAAAGGCAAATTCTTGCTTTCATCAAGAGTACCTCTATAGAGTTACGGTGGAAAGGCACCACCGACACCCAAAGACCAATTTTTCTGCACCTGTTTGACAGGTGCATATCATTGAAATTTTATTACAGCAAAGCAAATTCTTGCTTGCATCAAGAGAACCTCTATAGGGTTATGGTGGAAAGGCACCACCGACACCCATAGACCAATTTTTCTACACCTGTTTGACAGGTGCATATTATTATTATTATTATTATACGAGATTTATATAGCGCCAACAGTTTACTCAGCGCTTTACAATGTATAAGGGGGACAACACAATTACAGTACAGTTCAATACAAAAGGTACAGGAGGGCCCTGCTTGTAGAGCTTACATTCTAAAGGGAGGGGGTGGTGGTACAAAAGGTAATAGCTGCAAAGAATGATTTGATGGGGGTGGCTCAGGGACAGTTATGTGGGTGTGGGATAGGCTTCCCTGAATAAATGAGTTTTCAAGGATCTCCTAAAGGTGGACAGGGTAGGGGCTGATCGGACATACTGGGGCAGGGAATTCCAGAGGATGGGAGAGGCTCTGGAGAAGTCCTGAAGGCGAGCATGGGAGGAGGTAACAAGGGAGCTAGAGAGCAGGAGGTCCTGGGAGGAGCGGAGGGGGCGATTTGGGCGATATCTGCAGATGAGGTTGGTGATGTAGGTGGGGGCGATGTTGTGAATGGCCTTGTATGTTATGGTTAGCATTTTGAATTTTACACGGTGGGGTAGGGGAAGCCAGTGAAGGGATTGGCAGAGAGGAGCAGCAGTCACGGATCGATTAGTGAGGTGTATTAGTCTAGCAGCAGCATTCATAATAGACTGAAGGGGGGATAGCCTGCTTAAGGGTAGGCCATTAAGGAGAGAGTTGCAATAGTCGAGGCGGGAAATAATCAAGGAGTGAATAAGTTGTTTTGTAGTGTCATTAGTCAGGAAGGGTCGAATTTTGGAGATGTTGCGGAGGTTAAGGCGGCAGGATTTAGCCAGTGATTGGATATGGGGGCTGAAGGAGAGGTCAGAGTCAAGGATTACACCCAGGACTCTGGCATGTGTGGAGGGACCAATGGTTGTGTTGTTGATATTAATGGTGAAGTCACAGGAGGGGGACCGTGAAGGAGGAAATATAACAAGCTCAGTTTTAGAAAGATTAAGTTTGAGGAAGTGGTGTGACATCCATACCGATATGTCATTCAGCAAGTTTGAGATCCGTGAGGAGATAGTGGGGGTGAGTTGGGGAGTGGAGAGATAGATCTGTGTGTCATCGGCATAGAGATGGTATTGGAAGCCATGGGAGGTGATCAACTGGCCCAGGGAAGAGGTATAGAGTGAGAAAAGGAGAGGCCCAAGGACAGAGCCTTGGGGTACCCCAACAGAAAGAGGAAGGGGAGCGGAGGAGATGGAGTTGTAAGTGACGCTGAAAGTGCGCTGAGATAGGTAGGAGGAGAACCAGGATAATGCAGAATCACGGAGGCCAAGGGAGTGTAATTTGCTGAGGAGCAGCAGGTGGTCAACTGTGTCAAAGGCAGCAGAGAGGTCTAAAAGTATGAGTATGGAGTAGTGGCCATTGGTTTTGGCAGTTATTAGGTCATTGGTGATTTTTAGTAGGGCAGTTTCAGTCGAATGTTGTAGGCGGAAGCCAGACTGTAGGGGGTCGAGAAGGTTGTTGTCTGTGAGGTAGCGACTCATTTGGTCATGAACAAGGCGTTCGATGAGCTTGGAGGCAAACGGGAGAAGGGAGATAGGTCTTAAGTTATTCAAACAGGTGGGGTCTAGTGAGGGTTTTTTGAGTATGGGGGTAACCAGTGCATGTTTGAACGGGGAAGGAAAGGTGCCGGAGGAGAGGGAGAGGTTGAAGATGTGGGTTAGGGAGTTGAGGATAGAGTGGGAAGGTGGTCGCAGCAATTGAGAGGGGACAGGGTCCAGGGGACATGTAGTGAGGTGGGCCATGGAGAGGAGTTTATCAACTTCTTCTGTGGTAACAGGGCAAAAGGAGGAGAGTATTGAGTGTGGTGTTGGACTTGATATGTTGGGTAGGGGAGGAATTTTAATGCTGGATATCTCCTTGCGAATTGTGTTGATTTTGCTATTGAAGTGGTTGACAATCTGTTGAGCGGTAAGCAAGTTGGTGGGAGGGGGCAGTGGGGGGTGAAGTAAGGAATTAAGGGTAGAAAAGAGTTGACGAGGTTTGGATGAGAGGGTTTTGATGAGAGTGTTGTAATAGGTTTGTTTAGCAGTGTGGAGGCAGGAGTTGTATTTGAGAAGGACAGATTTGTAGAGGGTAAAGTCTTGCAGGGATTTAGATTTACGCCATGCTCGCTCAAGAGCACGGCTGCGTCTCTTGAGACTTCTGGTGTCGTCTGTTTGCCAGGGTTGTGGCAGATGGGGCCTGGTTCTGCGTGTAGAAAGAGGAGCAAGTACGTCTAGGGAGGATGACAATGTGGTGTTGTAGATGGAAGTGGTTAGGTCTGGGCAGGACAGGGGTGCGATTTTGTCATAAAGGCCATCAGTATGGATAATGCATATCATTGCATTTTTTACAGCAAGGCATATTCTTGCTTTCATCAAGATTATCTCTTTAGGGTTACAGTGGGAAGGCGCCACGACACCCAAAGACCAATTTTAACGCACCCGTTACTTCTATCCAAAGTCAAAGTGACACCAGAATGTATCCAAAAAATCTCTAATCTTGTTCCCAGGCCTCATCATACACACTGGCTCCCCAGCTGTTGATGAGCAAAATAAAGGCAGCTTGCAGGAAAAATGTCATTTTTTTGGCTTTATAAATTCAATTATTGCTGCATCAAATTCTAAACATGGTACAGATCTGCCACTCTAAAGTTAGACTAAGGGACCCCCCTGGCACTATATTGGAAGGAATTTTTCATTTTTAGGCCTTCACTTTAAAAATCAAAAAATCACTGCTCATTTAAAAATTACTTTTTTCACAAACTTTTTTTTATTTTGATCCATGTCCCCCAGGGCAGGACCCAGACCCCTATAACCATTGTATGCCTAATTACTTGCATTTAAGCCTTCAAAATGGGCACTTTTGATATTTGATGTTCAGGTCCCATTGACTTTAATGGGGTTCGTTATTCGGGTCCGAACATTCACGGTGTTCGGAAGTTCTGGTCTGAACCAAACAGGGGTCCGTTCGGCCCATCCCTACTTACCAAGGATGATTGCTTTATCTGGGACGAGCCCCCATTTGAAAGGAATTATACATCTTGATGACCACCCTGGTTTATGCAGGCAGACCACCGGGGCCCTCGGATCTGTGAGAGACCAAATGAGACACGGGAAACAGGCTTGCGTGTGTGTTCATAAGATCTCTGACTTTATTGAATACAACAGTAGTATATATACCAGTAAAAATACATGTCTAAGGGTTCTTCAAACTTTACACTCAGTACTTTTTTATCAAGAGTCAGGCTGCTTGACTAGATAAAAAGAAATAGCTGATGACTTGCTGACACAGATTTGGCTTAATCACAATATCCCATAGGGTGTGGTTCTATGCAAACTTTTAAGCTGATTATGACAAAACTCAAACACACAAAAAGTTCACTTCTACTTTATGTAAAATGGAAGAGAATCTAAGATGGAGTCAGTTTTTTATACATTCTATTGCAGGGGCGTAGTCTGACCAGGAAATGGTGTCGATTTCAGAGCTCTTGATATTCTGCAAAGTCCATTTGTCAACCACAAACATGTCTATGCATGAGTAGGACATCTGCAAAGTAGAGAAATATGTGTAGTCCTTTTTGAATCCATGCTGGCATCTCCACACATCGAAAAGGTTTGATGTTCAAAGAAAGGGGTTCAGTGCAAGTCGCTGACGTTGTTTGTGTGTAGAGGTGTCCATGGAGGGGTCAGCGACTATGTTGAAGTCACCCCCTAGGATAAGGCTTCCTCTTTTTTCAAGATTTTCAAGCTTTTTTCATAGGCGTTTGTGAAAGTTGATTTGTTTAGTATTTGGTCCATATATATTGACCAGGGTGTAGGTCGACTTTCCTATATTGCAAATCAAGATTAGATAGTGACCTTGTACTACAGTGGATAAAGAGGATACTGAGGCAGACAGATCTGTATACAGAGTGTGCTTGAGTGACTTTAGCACATTCTGGAGCGCACACGTGGCTTCTAGATATGGCGGATGTGTGAGGCATTGGCTCCATCCCTCGCCAAATCTCCGAGACTCCCACTCCCCACTACGCAGCTCCATCAGCCACAGGAGTCATTTCTCTACACTCCCGCGGCGATAGTGTATCCCATAGGCAAGATAGGAGACCAAAAGCATGGCTACTCCTCGCTCTCCGGGCCGCAATCCTCTCACACCATGGATCGCCTTCTGTTTAGGCCTGCATCCCCGGCCTCAAGTAATCAGAACGACGTTCCGGACCCACCGAAACACCATGCGGCCGAGGCAAGTACTTTTACTTCTCTCCCCTCCACACAATCCCAGGGTTCATTTACCCCCCTAACAGCTGAAATGTTAGATGCCAAATTACACACTCTGCTCCAAGCCCTCACCCACAATATGGCTCAAGAGGTGGAGAAGCTAGCTAAAGAACTAAGAGGTGAAATGACACAACTAGGGGAACACACAGACACCCAAAACAAAATTTGATGAACTTGTTCAATAGGTCCAGATTCTAGAAGAGGACAATGCCACCATTAAGCACACTGTCACTCAGCTCCAAGCTCAGCAAGAAGATTTGGAAAATAGGGAGCACAGACAGAACCTGCGGATCAGAGGTATCCCAGAAACAGTGGATGATCAGGAAATCTGCCCCTATCTGCCAAGCCTCTTCAATGTGGTGGCCCCCAATACAACCGATATTGACTGGCGACTAGACAGGGCTTACAGATCACTGGCCGCCAAACCCCCAGCAGGGGCAAACCCACAAGACATAATTGTCCATTTTCATTATTATGATAGCAAGGAAGCCTTGTACATTGTAACCCGCAATAACTCCAGGCTTGACTTCAAGGGGTCAAAGATCCAGATCTTCAATGACCTTTCACCCATTACTCTTGCAAAAAGGAGGAATCTTGGCCCACTCACGCTCCATCTCCAGGCTGGGTCTTTTCTTTCCGCCTCTCGAGATGGCACACAATATTCCCTGAGAGACCTCCAAGAAAGTGATGCCTTCCTACGTAACCTGGGTCTTTCACCCCTCCCTGAAGAAGACATCACACCACTCCCTGCTACACCTAAACCACCAACAGCTCCAAGTCGCATCTGGACCCCTGTGAGACAGAAACATCACAAGCATTCCTTCACTCCCCAGAGGCGCTTTTTGTCTAGGTTTCCAATCTGATAACCACAATCCCATGATTTGGTTTTGTCTCCTGAAATCACCTGGCCACTGATGTTCTTTTTTCTCCACATGGCCAGTGCCTCCACAATGGAGGTTTTTTCTCTACCGCACGCCCATGGGGTGTACCGTTCATTGTTTTTATTTCTCCCTAGTAACAGACTTTCCCATTTTTGTTTTTTTGATGTTGTTTCTTTTGTTTTTGTTTGTTCATTAACATTTCATATTCAAGGACATCTCATTCCGGAGGACGGTGGGGGACACCCACCTCCTCCCCCATCTTTGGAGATCCCATGCGTCTCTTCTTGGCCCTGGCTTCCTGATGGACACCCACCCTCCAGGTTTCTTTTTGACAATTTTTTTTTTCATTTTTCTTATTTTTTCAGGTCTTTTTTTCTGACCTGTTGTTACTCATGTGAACATAATGTATGTATGTTTCTATTTTGCAGTTTCTTTGAATTGTTCCTCCCCCACGTTCCACACACCATGGAACTCCTTACCCACTATGCTCTTTGCTATATTTCAATTGCTCTTCCAATGGATTAAATTAACATGAGTTTAAATCTTCAGGGGCTGATGTGATAATGGTGTAGGAGACTCATTTCCGCCCTGAGGGGTCCTTCAAATTTGCTAGTAAACATTTCCCAACTGCCTTTACGGCTTTTGATCCTTCTGGGAAAGCAGGAGTAGCGATCTTAATAAAAACGTTCTTGCCCACTGAGAATCAAATCCTCTTATTTAGACCCCCAGGGCAGATTTGTTATCTTGAACTGTTCTTTCCTCACTCACTCCCTAACTTTGGTGAATGTCTATGCTCCCAATTCTGGTCAAATTCTATTTCTCTCTACTATGTTTGAAGAATTAGACAAAGTTTCTCAGCCTTTTACTATCATATTAGGTGACTTTGATATGACCATGTCACCTGGTAAAGATAGACACTTACTTTTCCCCACCACAACAGCCTCTACAGCCCACCGCCTCTCTACATCTTTCCGCAAACTCATTAGGACACATAATCTCCTTGATGTTTGGAGAATTAAACCTCCCACACAAAAACAGTTCACATTTTATTCCAACCCCATGAGCTTTATTCCAGGCTAGACCACTTTTTTGTGTTCTCTCCTCTGCTGACATCCACAGTTTCCTCGGAGATCGACCCCATAACCTGGTCTGACCACTCTTTTGTACACTTAGAGATTGCCCTGTCCTCTGTCTCACCTAGAACATGCCACTGGTGGCTCAACGAATCTCTGCTCCGTAACCCAGAGGCTAGAGAAAATCTAATGCCCTATCTGAATTTTTCCAACTTAATATGAACACGGTTCCTGAGTCCTCCACCTTGTGGGAAGCCCACAAGACTGTCTTTCAGGGCCAATGTATTTCCATAGGCTCCCGCTTGAAAAAAAATGCAGCCTTCCAACGCTCCTCTCTCTTAATCAAACTCCGAAAGGCCGAAAGCTTCTGATATCTTCCCCCACGGTGGCCAGACTCTGAACCGTTATCTTTCTGCGAAACCAGCTTCGATCCATAGACATGAAAAAAAATGATAAATCTCTTCTTTGGTCCAAGCAGAAGTTTTATGAATACTCTAACAAACCCCACAGAATGCTAGTTAATAAATTAAAACCTCGTCCCTTCCACTCATCTCTGGACTTTCTTATGCAAGCTAACGATACACCTACCTATTGCCCTCTTACCATGTCTAAAGTCTTTGGAGAATTTTACCATAAACTATACAATTGTCTAAATACAGATCCCAATCACCTCTTTATGCAAGAAAAATTTGATTTCTTTTTCAAATCTCTACATATGCCCAAACTTTCCTCAGCCCACCTTGCCTCTCTGAACTCCGTGATCACACCTGAAGAGCTAGCAGAAGTAGTCAAGAACCTCCCAATCCATAAATCTCAAGGCCCAGGTGGCTTACCTTATTCATACTACAAAACATTTCTCCCGGTCCTAAGCAAACATTTAATATCCCTCTTTACCTCCGTACTAAAGGGAGCCATTTCCCACCCTCATTTTCTTCATGCTCACATCTCAGTGATCCCCAAACCTGGCAAAGACTCCTCCCTCCCTGACAATTATAGATCCATAGCCCCACTCAACTCCAATTACAAGATCTTTACCAAAATATTAGCCAATAGACTCTCCCTTATAATCCCTAAGCTTATACATGAGGACCAAGTGTGATTTGTCCCCGCTCAACATGCAGGCGACAACACAAGACGTACCAATGACCTCATTGACCTGTTCAATAGCATGACACGTCCAGCCCTAATCCTAAGCCTAGACGCACAAAAGGCCTTCGACCGGCTTAGCTGGCCTTTTATGTTTGCCACCCTCACCAAATATGGTTTTAAAGGCCCTTTATGGCAGCGTTACATGCATTATATTCCCAACCCACATCCCAGGTCAAGCTATCCTCTTTTCTCTCACCATCATTCCCATTTAGCAATGGCACCAGACAGGGGTGTTGTCAGAAACCATGAACAAGACCGAGACAGAAGTACAGTCAAATCACACTTGTTTATTAATAAAAATAAAAAGGTAAATAGAGTAAGCATGGTCAAAGCATAGCCAGAGTCCAGTAACCAGATCGAGTAGTCAGCCCAGCCAGAGTTTAGTAACCAGATCGGGTAATCAGCCAAGCCAGAGTTCAGTAACCAGATCGGGTAATCAGCCAGGCCAGAAGTCAGGGATCAAAGTAGAGGAACAGCAAGCAGGATAAGGAGCCAGAAGGGGTGTCAGCAAAGCCAGTCTTTAAACAGGAACACAGGAGATGGTTTCTTGTGATGTGACCAAGACGAAAGCAGGAATGAAGTGAGCTGGAGATCTTTAAGTAGACAGGACTGACAAGCAGATCCACAACAGCTGGTTAACTGTGCAGAGAGATGAGAGCTGGCAATTAGCCGACAGCTGAGTGGCCAGCTCAGAGAAGGAAGGGCTGAGCCAGCCCTGACAGTGTTGATAGTCCTCAACAACCCCTCCCCCTCAAAGGACCACCAGGCTTGAGGGTAAAACATCTATGGAAATCAGGGAGGAGGGCAGGAGCATGTAAGTCCGAGACCCAGGAGCGTTCCTCCGGACCGTACCCCTTCCAATGCACCAGGTACTGTATGCACCCACGGTACCTACGGGAGTCAACAATAGATTGTACCTCATACTCCTCATGCTCTCAACCTGTATAAGGTGAGGACATGGCACTGAGGTGGTAAAGCGGTTGCAGACCAACGGTTTCAATACGGAGACATGAAACACATTTGAGATGCGCATACTAGGAGGAAGAACCAACACGTAAGCCACTGGGTTAATCCTCCGAAGGATAAGGAAAGGCCCAATAAACCGAGGTGCGAACTTCAATGAGGGAAAACGAATTTGGAGGTTGCGAGATGACAGTCAGACCCTTTCCCCAACCTGGTAGGAAGGCACAGACAGGCGTCTGCGGTCAGCATGGAGTCTGTACCTATCATTAGTATGACGCAAAGCCTCCTGGACTTGTGCCCAAGTAGAACGAAGACCACGGAGATGCTCCTCAGGCGCTGGAATACTCTGCGGAACAAACAAATCAGGCAACATGGAAGGTTGGAAACCATAATTCGCCATAAACTGAGACAATTGGGAAGCAGAATTCAAGGCACTGTTGTGAGCAAACTCTGCCCATGGTAATAGGTCTGACCAGTTGTTGTGATGGTCAGAAATATAGCAATGTAGGAATTGCTCCAAGGACTGATTTGCTCGTTCTGCGGCCCCATTAGACTGCGGGTGATATGCAGAGGAGAAAGCAAGCTGAATTCCCAGCTGTGCACAAAAGGCTCACCGGAACCAGGACACAAACTGACTACCCCTGTCCGAGACAATCACCTTGGGTAGCCCATGTAAGCGAAAGATCTCCCAAGCAAAAATGGAAGCCAGTTCCTTAGAAGTGAGCAACTTCTTAAGTGGAATACAATGACACATCGTTGAGAACTGGTCAACCACCATAAGGATAACTGTGTTGCACACACGGAACAGGCAGCTACAAAGGCAGTTACATCAGCACGTAGACTAGGCCACCAGAATTGTTGGGAAATGGCCCAAATGAGTTGATTCTTACCAGGTGGCCATCTGCCTTGGGAGAATAGTAAGTCTGGAGCACGACAGTACAGAGACACTCTGGGACAAAGCAGCGGTCACAAGGTTTCTCAGGAGGAGCATTGACCTGAGCAGCAAGAATTTTGTCACCCAAAGGAGAAGTAAGACTGGTGCAAACCGTAGCCAGGATACAATCAGGAGGAATCATAGGTACCGGAACTGACTCCAACTTGGAAGTGGAGGAAAATTGTTGTGACAAGGCGTCAGCCCTTCTGCAGTTGGGAAAGTCCCACCGCTGGGCAAATTGGGAAGCCACAGTCTGCCATTCCTGTGGCATTGAAGGAAACTGTGGCGTGAAACAAGAAAAAAAATGTGTATTTTTGCACATAACATTGCAAGCAGATTAGACACAAACATTCTTGGCCAACATAAGTATAAAACATTTATTTTAAGGAATGTTTAAAGACAAAAATATAAGGTCTACTTATTAGATTCCTCACCCCCTCTGATGGCCCGTTTCAAAATTTTAGGGGGGGAGATGTTTTGGACAGGTAACCAACTCCACTTCATTGAGAGCTGAATGTATAAAATAATGGGTGTTGTTTTGGCCAGCCCCTCCTTACTTACACTATTGCCAGCCCACTGGACAGGTAAGAAGTGTCATAATACAAAAAAATGAATACACACTGTCCAAATTGAAACACATTTTTACAATCTGCAATTACCTATCAGGATAATAGGAGAACAAAACTTTACACAGTACCATTTGAAAGTATTGAGGCAGGACCTTTCACTACATGCTTTGGTGAATTAATCCATAAATATGACCACAAAAGAGGTAGGTATAGTGTGTATGGGTTTGGCAAAGTCAGCAGATAGAGTATTGGTATCGGCTGGGGGGGAGGGAGGGTTTCAAATGAGTTTGGGCCCCCCAAAAAAAGCCTCTTGCACTCTGCCTGAATTTAAGGACAACAATAACATTTGTACACATTTTAGGGGGTGTTTAGGGTAAAGCACTACTATGGAGCTGACAAAATACATTGTTAAGTGACTAGGCTAGGTGTGTATGGGCCCCGGATAGCATGCTGGGGAGGTTAGTGAAGACAAATATGCATGAAGGACAAAAAAGGACCATAAAAAAAATTCAAGCATGCATGAGGATAAAGGGGACATTCACAGCATATTACAATCATGGTAATTAGGGAATAATGAAATAAATACAATACATTAGCAAACATTTAAATACATAAAATGTGATGTTAAAGGAGAAAACTTACCCTAATAATAGTCCTTCTGCAGGACCTGAATAATGGCAGAACAGGTCTCTGGAATAATGATCCCCAGAGCCTGGGGGCAACCAATTCTTCGTCCATGAACTCCTCCTCCCCCTGCTCATGGACTGGACTTGGGTCAAAGTAAGAATCCCAACACCAAGCCCCTGCATAGCACGAACTCTCTGACGAGTACGTAACCACAACATGACTTCAAAACGGTCGGCTGGTCAAAACGAACTAACAGAACACACTGAAAATCAGAAAGAACCTGAGAAGGATGAGCTGAAAATCAGAAACAAGCGGACAAGAACGCACTGGAAATCAGATATGTACTAGAAATAGCACGCACTGAAAACTAGATGCGAACTGACTACACGCACTGAAAACCAGATACGAACCCACAAGCACAAACTGAAGAGCAGTAACGTTCCAAAAAGCATGAGGCTGAAAAGCACGAATCGTCTCTCACCAAACTTCTACTAACACAAGATTAGCAGAGGGAGCCCAAAGGGTGGCACACTGGCTATTGAACTTCCTTCTTTTAGTCCCGTCATACGTGTCGTACATCACTGCATTCTAGCCGATTGGAATTTCCAAAAACATTTGTGCGACCGTGTGTATGCAAGACAAGTTTCAGCCAACATACGTCGGAAATAAATCCACAGTTTGGTTGTCGGAAATTCCGATCGTGTGTATGCGGCATTAGTGTTACAGGAATTTGAGTGTTGGAAGTCTTAAGGTAGGGCATCACTCTCAGTGCCCAGAGCTCTGCATCAAAAATGCCAATGCTGAACCAATTATATAGTGTTAGTATTTTGTCAATGCCTTTAAAATACTTGGGCCCAGTCACATCAGTGCCTCGGTCAGAGAAGCTTACAGGATAATGTCTCTACCACAGTCATACTGTCACACACACAGCCAAGCTAAACGTAATGCTCTCAAAGGGAAATATGTTCATGAAAGAAAGTCAAGTACATCTAGACAAAGGTAGTTTGATTGTTTATACTGTTAATTTGTACTTTAAAACAGAACTAAATTATTTGTTTTACTAAAAGCTGTTATTAATAAAGAACAGCACAATGCAGCAAGTAATCAGCACCATGCAGATGAATGATTATTTCTAGAACAATGATTGTAAACTCTCATACAATTAGATGGAAAGACATTTACGTTGTTTTATTTTAATCTCCATCCTGTTTGATTATGTATTTCTTTAATATATGAAAGCTGATTTAACAGGAAGCAAAACATATCTTAAAGATTACCCTGATAATGCTAATATGCCCTAGAAAATTGAGGCCAGCTGGGAAATTGAAAGGGTGGCAAGTGGAACCAAGTCGTATTAAGTTGGCATCATACCAGTCACTGGCATGGCATAACTGACAGTTGTAGCATCTGGAAAGCTGTTGATAAGAAAATCCTTTTAAATGTTATGCCATTTTTTCTTAAATTAAATCTATAATGTGTTAATATGTGGCATACAAATGTCTTTTAAACATTTAACTATAAAAATAACAAAAAATAAAAAGCCTGAAGTAAGTAATGCATGGGAATCACACAAAGGAACAGCTTTGCCATCTCCACAGTAGCCATCTTTTACATTTACTAATAAATGAAAATATTTTAGTAATCCCTGAAGAAAGCTGTTGCACCTTGCCTTTCAATAAAGTGGGTAAGCCTTTGTGTATAGATTTTGCAACAATATGGATAGTGATTAAAGTGAACCTAAAGTCTAAGCTAAACATACTTAACAATTTCCCGCTATCATATACAGTATCCCAAACTGATAAATAAAACATTGTGCAGCACTTACCTGGCAGCATATTCAGATGTTTATTTGTCAAAAGGCAGGATTTGTAGCATGTTGTGTTTGAGCATACCCAACCAATCAGTGGAGAGTTGCTCTCTATTGTAAAATATATGACCGACCACCATGAAAGAGGGAAACTGGAACATCTGACAGGTAAGCATTACACAGATTTTTTGCAGCTCAGGTTATAGGACATCTAGGGGCAAAAACAGAATATTTTAAAAGTCAATATTGGGAGTGATAAGAATCTGATCAGTGGGGTTGTCAACATTGAATATTTTTATAACTGGTAACAAAAGGAGGAAAATCTCCTGCCCCACTCCCCCAATCTCAGCGCTATGAAATACTAGGTATGAATCACAGAACGGGGTTGATATCTATGGGATATAAAGACAACAGACAATGAGATGTCTCTCAGCAGCCACTCAACATAGGTGAAAAGATATATAAAAGGATGTAAAATTATAACTCAAAAGAGAAACAATTCAAAGCTTTATTTATGGAACGAGCGGTGGAAATGAACTCATACTCCGCCCAAAATATTATTAGTTAAAGGTGCACAGCTAAGTCTGTATGATGGGTGTGTACCTGTCAATGGTGAGCTGATCTTTTACAATACAACCGATATTAGGCTACAGACCCAAACTTTCATTAACAAATAGCCCATAATTTATATATAACATGTAAAAACATTATCTTATTATAAGTCATTCATTCTCAAAAGCATGGCATTAAAAATTATTATGAACCCACATCACGTTGATTCTAAAAAGCCTCCCCTTTTAACTACTTATCAAGCAAAGCGGTAAGCGGTGGAGACAGCCTTATATAAAAAAGTAAAAACAGGACAAACCAACCATATTACAATTATATATTAGGGCCATAGCAGAAGAATTGATGTACTCAAAGGACTGGACAGAGTAATCCATAATTCAACTGAGAGCAGGTATATAAAAGGAGATAGGTGGAACCCCTCCACCTCCGATAGGGTGAAGCTTGAATTTTACTACAACAACATTGGTTGAGTGCAAAGACAAATTAATAAAAGTTAAAAATCTATATAAATATATCACATGTCGAAACATCACAAGAGTAATAATTGTAGGGCTAAACATTCCTGGCCTTATATAGATCTAATAATCACTTATGAAGCAGTTTATATCAAGTTCTATATTTAACCCTTTCGGGCTAAGTGTGTCTGTTAGGAATATCCATTGAGTTTCCTTCTTAGATAATTCCCTTACAATATTACCTCTCCTCCATGATGGTTTAATATGATCTATTCCCCAAAATGAAAGACCCGATGGGTCTTGTTAATGATGTTGCTTAAAATGGAGGGATACATTGTGATCTTTGAAACCAATGGAGATATTATGCATGTGTTGTGCAATTCTAATTTTTAGGAGATGTTTGGTTCTCCCTATGTACATTAACCCACAGGGACAACGTAAAGTGTATACTACATGCAATGTATTGCATGTAATGAACTACTTGATTGTAAATTCTCTGTCATTCGAGGTTGAGGTGAACTTCTCTACTTTCCTCATAGGTCTAGAAACATTCCAACAGGCTTTACATTTCCTACATGCGAAAAAGCCATTTTGAGCCCAAAAAGTTGGATTTCTCTCAGGAGGATCTATTACTTTTTTAACAATCAGATCTCCAAAGTTTGGAGCTTTACGATAGATGAACTTTGGTTTGGCAGGTAGGACACTTGACAAAGTTCTATCAAGACAAAGTACATGCAGATGTTTATGAAATATATTCTCCACCTCTCTAAATTGTGAATGAAAGGAGGATATGAAGCTGCATTCATGATCTAGATTTGTTTCCACAATATTTGTATTCCTAAGGTAAAGCTCTTATTTCTTCCATAATCGGGTCTAGGTGTTGGGATTTATATCTGTAGCGCTGGTAGATTTTTATCTACTGCTGATAGGTAAATCTAGTCGGTCACTTATTATAGGAAGTTGGATTTGCCTCTGTTCCAGCTTGGCTGAGTTGCATGTGGTTCCACACTGTGCCGGTGGGTGTCGTGTTCACCATCGGCTTGTGTTGGAAAAGCAACGTGTTGAAGCGTATGAGTGCTCCTCTGTCCCGGAGACAACTCAGTGGAGGTGGTCCTCCGAGTTGCAATCTGGGAGAGGGTATTTATGGGACAGATGCCATGTTTAGGGGTTCGTTTTCAGCCACCTGCTGGCCCTCCTGGCCGACAGGTATGTGTTAAGAGTACCACCTCGTGGTCCTGCGGTCCGGAGGCCCACGTTGCTGCGGCGTGTGGGTGGGCCCAGAAGTCTGTCTGGGGCCTCCCACAGCAGCAGAGGAACGGTCCTGAGCTGTCTATCCTGAGTGAAGAAGCTGGACAACCGAGAAGATCCCAGGGGAGGACCCGTCATGGGGGGATCATGCAGAGTGCTGGTCTGGAGAGGGGCCTGGTGACTCAGTTGGAGGACATATCCTGAAGTAGTCTTACTGCATAGTACTGCCGGGTTGGCTTAAAGGTTCAAGTACTGTGTCTGACATTCATCGTAAACCAATACATCCTGTGGCAGAGGATCGTAAGGGTTTTGTTTCAAACAAGTCTGTGGCAGAGACTTTTGTTTGTGCTACGTACTGGCTGCTAGACAAGTGAGAGAGGTCTATCCAGGCGGGCAAAGATTGAGTCCCACAAGGGGAGCGTATTCAACTACAAGTGTTCGATTACTAAGAATGTTCTGAAGAATTCTAAGGAAAGGTATTTGAGCTTCCCTGCAGCTTTCCTTCTGCCTCTTTCCTGCTACTTCCTTTATTTGTTCATTAACCACTTCAGCCCCGGAAGGATTTACCCCCTTCCTGACCAGAGCACTTTTTACAAATTGGCACTGCGTTTCTTTAACTGCTAATTGCGCGGTCATGCAATGCTGTACCCAAACGAAATTTGTGTCCTTTTTTCCCACAAATAGAGCTTTCTTTTGATGGCATTTGATCACCTCTGCCGTTTTTATTTTTTGCGCTATAAACGAAAAAAGACCAAAAATTTTTTTTAAAAATTATATTTTCTACTTTTTGTTATAAAAAAAATCCAATAAACTCAATTTTAGTCATACATTTAGGCCAAAATGTATTCGGCCACATGTCTTTGGTAAAAAAAATGTCAATAAGTGTATATTTATTGGTTTGCGCAAAAGTTATAGTGCCTACAACTAGGGTACATTTTCTGGAATTTACACAGCCTTTAATTTATGATTGCCTATGTCATTTCCTGAGGTGCTAAAATGGCAGGGCAGTACAAAACCCCCACAAATGACCCAATTTTGGAAAGTAGACACCCCAAGGAAATTGCTGAGAGGCATGTTGAGCCCATTGAATATTATTTTTTTTTGTCCCAAGTGATTGAATAATGACAAAAAAAAAAAATTTACAAAAAGTTGTTACTAAATGATATATTGCTCACACAGGCCATGGGCATATGTGGAATTGCACCCCAAAATACATTTAGCTGCTTCTCCTGAGTATGGGGATACCACATGTGTGGGACTTTTTGGGAGCCCCGAAAACCAAGCACCGCCTTCAGGATTTCTAAGGGCGTGAATTTTTGATTTCACTCCTCACTACCTATAACAGTTTTCAAGGACATAAAATGCCAAGATGGCACAAAACCCCGCCAAATGACCCCATTTTGGAAAGTAGACACCCCAAGCTATTTGTTGAGAGGCATGTTGAGTCCATGGAATATTTTATATTTTGACACAAGTTGCGGGAAAGTGACAATCTTTTTTTTTTTTTTTGCACAAAGTTATTACTAAATGATATATTGCTCACACAGGCCATGGGCATATGTGGAATTTCACCCCAAAATACATTCTGCTGATTCTCCTGGGTATGGGGATACCACATGTGTGGGACTTTTTGGGAGTATAGCCTCGCACGGGGCCCCGAAAACACAGCATGGACTCTACATGCCTCTCAGAAAATAGCTTGGGGTGTCTGAATAAATAAAGGAAAATCTTGCGAGCCACAATAATCCTATGCTCAATATGCGCAAAACATGGAAATCAGAAAATAAAATATATATAAAAAAGATATATATATATCTAGCAGCAGACGCAGTTCACGTACTCATAATCGTGCAAAAAGTATAAATAAAAAATATTTGCGCTGCGCTTGATAATATGATATAAAGATAGTGTCAAAAAATCACTGAAAAATAAATGTCAAAAATAAATGTCAAAAATAAAATGAATCCAACTTTCCACATGAGAACTTCCTATGTGCAATGTGCATATTTATCTTCTACATTATATATGCATAACAAACAATTGAAGTGCAATGTGCATGTGCAATAATAACAAATTAAACTTATACTAGTGATGAACTAAACAACATGCAATAACTCGCATGTAGTACAGCATGCAAGAAAAATAACAAATAGCATAAAGAGTGCCCAGTGCGTCTTGAACGCAGTCGATGCAATCTGCGTTTAATGATATCCTTATTGTAGTGTCCAAAATATGTCCAAAATCAAATGTGCAACAGTGTCCAACAGAATCCAAAATATCCAGTGCGCTGAATTTGAATGCTGCAAACAACCGTGGTATATTCTGGTAACCCCCCAAAGTGATTGCGCTCACCTCAGAGCGTGTGACACAGTGGCTAGCTATGTCAAACCATGCTTTGTAGCCACCCCTTGGGCTCTGTGAGGTATGCTAGATGCGATCTCCACTCACTCTAGGTTAAAAAGGCTCCATAGACATCCAATCATAAAATTGAAGAGAGACTACATAGTGTAATATTATCAAACACCAGTTTATTTAACCACTTGCCGACCGCCGCACGACGATGTACGTCGACAGAGCGGCACGGGCAGGCAAAAGGGCTTACCTGTACGTCCCTGCCTGCCCGCGGGTGGGGGGTCCGATCGGACCCCCCTCCCGGTGCCTGCGGCAGTTGGCAAATGTCCCCCGGCGATCGGTGGTGAGGGGGAGGCCATCCATTCGTGGCCCCCCCCTCGCGATCGCTCCCAGCCAATGGGATCATTTCCCTGCCTCTGTATTGTACACAGAGGCAGAGGAAATGATGTCATCTCTCCTCGGCTCGGTATTTTCCGTTCCGGGCCGAGGAGAGAAGACTGTAATGTGAGTGCACACAACACACACACACACAGTAGAACATGCCAGGCACACTAAACACCCCGATCGCCCCCCGATCCCCCCCCAATCACCCCCCCCCCCCCTGTCACAAACTGACACCAAGCAGGTTTTTTTTTTTTTTTTTTTCTGATTACTGCATAGTGTCAGTTTGTGACAGTTAGTGTGTTAGGGCAGTGAGTGTTAGGCCCCCTTTAGGTCTAGGATACCCCCCTAACCCCCCTAATAAAGTTTTAACCCCTTGATCACCCCCTGTCACCAGTGTTGCTAAGCGATCATTTTTCTGATCGCTGTATTAGTGTCGCTGGTGACGCTAGTTAGGGACGTAAATATTTAGGTTCGCCGTCAGCGTTTTATAGCGTCAGGGACCCCCATATACTATCTAATAAATGTTTTAACCCCTTGCTTGCCCCCTAGTTAACCCTTTCACCACTGATCACCGTATAACTGTTACGGGTGACGCTGGTTAGTTTGTTTATTTTTTATAGTGTCAGGGCACCCGCCGTTTATTACCGAATAAAGGTTTAGCCCCCTGATCGCCCGGCGGTGATATGCATCGCCCCAGGCAGCGTCAGATTAGCGCCAGTACCGCTAACACCCACGCACGCAGCATACGCCTCCCTTAGTGGTATAGTATCTGTATGGATCAATATCTGATCCGATCAGATCTATACTAGCGTCCCCAGCAATTTAGGGTTCCCGAAAACGCAGTGTTAGCGGGATCAGCCCAGATACCCGCTAGCACCTGCGTTTTGCCCCTCCGCCCGGCCCAGCCCAGCCCACCCAAGTGCAGTATCGATCGATCACTGTCACTTACAAAACACTAAACGCATAACTGCAGCGTTCGCAGAGTCAGGCCTGATCCCTGCGATCGCTAACAGTTTTTTTGGTAGCGTTTTGGTGAACTGGCAAGCACCAGCCCCAGGCAGCGTCAGGTTAGCGCCAGTACCGCTAACACCCACGCACGCACCGTACACCTCCCTTAGTGGTATAGTATATGAACGGATCAATATCTGATCCGATCAGATCTATACTAGCGTCCCCAGCAGTTTAGGGTTCCCAAACACGCAGTGTTAGCGGGATCAGCCCAGATACCCGCTAGCACCTGCGTTTTTCCCGTCCGCCCTTCCCAGCCCAGCCCACCCAAGTGCAGTATCGATCGATCACTGTCACTTACAAAACACTAACCGCATAACTGCAGCGTGTGCAGAGTCAGGCCTGATCCCTGCGATCGCTAACAGTTTTTTTGGTAGCGTTTTGGTGAACTGGCAAGCACCAGCCCCAGGCAGCGTCAGGTTAGCGCCAGTACCGCTAACACCCATGCACACAGCATACGCCTCCCTTAGTGGTATAGTATCTGATCGGATCAATATCTGATCCGATCAGATCTATACTAGCGTCCCCAGCAGTTTAGGGTTCCCAAAAACGCAGTGTTAGCGGGATCAGCCCAGATACCTGCTAGCACCTGCGTTTTGCCCCTCCGCCCGGCCCAGCCCACCCAAGTGCAGTATCGATCGATCACTGTCACTTACAAAACACTAAACGCATAACTGCAGCGTTCGCAGAGTCAGGCCTGATCCCTGCGATCACTAACAGTTTTTTTGGTAGCGTTTTGGTGAACTGGCAAGCACCAGCGGCCTAGTACACCCCGGTCGTAGTCAAACCAGCACTGCAGTAACACTTGGTGACGTGGCGAGTCCCATAAGTGCAGATCAAGCTGGTGAGGTGGCAAGCACAAGTAGTGTCCCGCTGCCACCAAAAAGACAAACACAGGCCCGTCGTGCCCATAGTGCCCTTCCTGCTGCATTTGCCAATCCTAATTGGGAACCCACTGCTTCTGCAGCGCCCGTACTTCCCCCATTCACATCCCCAACCAAATGCAGTCGGCTGCATGAGAGGCATTTTCTTTACGTCCACCCCTACCCAGCGAACCCCCCTAAAAAAGATGTCGTGTCTGCAGCAAGCGCGGATATAGGCGTGACACCCGCTATTATTGTCCCTTCTGTCCTGACAATCCTGGTCTTTGCATTGGTGAATGTTTTGAACGCTACCATTCACTAGTTGAGTATTAGCGTAGGGTACAGCATTGCACATACTAGGCACACTTTCACAGGGTCTCCCAAGATGCCATCGCATTTTGAGAGACCCAAACCTGGAACCGGTTACAGTTATAAAAGTTAGTTACAAAAAAAAGTGTAAAAAAAAAAAAAAAAAAACACATACAAAAATATAAAATAAAAAAAAATAGTTGTCGTTTTATTGTTCTCTCTCTCTCTATTCTCTCTCTCTATTGTTCTGCTCTTTTTTACTGTATTCTATTCTGCAATGTTTTATTGTTATTATGTTTTATCATGTTTGCTTTTCAGGTATGCAATTTTTTATACTTTACCGTTTACTGTGCTTTATTGTTAACCATTTTTTTGTCTTCAGGTACGCCATTCACGACTTTGAGTGGTTATACCAGAATGATGCCTGCAGGTTTAGGTATCATCTTGGTATCATTCTTTTCAGCCAGCGGTCGGCTTTCATGTAAAAGCAATCCTAGCGGCTAATTAGCCTCTAGACTGCTTTTACATGCAGTGGGAGGGAATGCCCCCCCCCCCAACGTCTTCCGTGTTTTTCTCTGGCTCTCCTGTCTCAACAGGGAACCTGAGAATGCAGCCGGTGATTCAGCCAGCTGACCATAGAGCTGATCAGAGACCAGAGTGGCTCCAAACATCTCTATGGCCTAAGAAACCGGAAGCTACGAGCATTTTATGACTTAGATTTCGCCGGATGTAAACAGCGCCATTGGGAAATTGAGAAAGCATTTTATCACACCGATCTTGGTGTAATCAGATGCTTTGAGGGCAGAGGAGAAATCTAGGGTCTAATAGACCCCAATTTTTGCAAAAAAGAGTACCTGTCACTACCTATTGCTATGATAGGGGATATTTACATTCCCTGAGATAGCAATAAAAATGACTTAAAAAAAAAAATGAAAGGAACAGTTTAAAAATAAGATAAAAAAATAATAATAATAAAGAAAAAAAAAAAAAAAAAAAAAAAAAGCACCCCTGTCCCCCCTGCTCTCGCGCTAAGGCGAACGCAAGCGTCGGTCTGGCGTCAAATGTAAACAGCAATTGCACCATGCATGTGAGGTATCGCCGCGAAGGTCAGATCGAGGGCAGTAAGTTTAGCAGTAGACCTCCTCTGTAAATCTAAAGTGGTAACCTGTAAAGGCTTTTAAAGGCTTTTAAAAATGTATTTAGTTTGTCGCCACTGCACGTTTGTGCGCAATTTTAAAGCATGTCATGTTTGGTATCCATGTACTCGGCCTAAGATCATCTTTTTTATTTCATCAAACATTTGGGCAATATAGTGTGTTTTAGTGCATTAAAATGTAAAAAAGTGTGTTTTTTCCCCAAAAAATGCGTTTGAAAAATCGCTGCGCAAATTCTGTGTGAAAAAAAAAAAATGAAACACCCACCATTTTAATCTGTAGGGCATTTGCTTTAAAAAAAATATATAATGTTTGGGGGTTCAAAGTAATTTTCTTGCAAAAAAAAATTATTTTTTTATGTAAACAATAAGTGTCAGAAAGGGCTTTGTCTTCAAGTGGTTAGAAGAGTGGGTAATGTGTGACATAAGCTTCTAGATGTTGTGCATAAAATGCCAGGACAGTTCAAAACCCCCCCAAATGACCCCATTTTGGAAAGTAGACACCCCAAGCTATTTGCTGAGAGTCATGTTGAGTCCATGGAATAATTTATATTGTGACACAAGTTGCGGGAAAGAGACAATTTTTTATTTTTTTTATTTTTTTTTGCGCAAAGTTGTCACTAAATGATATATTGCTCAAACATGCCATGGGAATATGTGAAATTACACCCCAAAATACATTCTGTTGCTTCTCCTGAGTACGGGGATACCACATGTGTGAGACTTTTTGGGAGCCTAGCCGCGTACGGAACCCCGAAAACCAAGCACCGCCTTCAGGCTTTCTAAGGCCGTAAATTTTTGATTTCACTCTTCACTGCCTATCACAGTTTCGGAGGCCATGGAATGCCCAGGTGGCAAAAAAAAACCCCAAATGACCCCATTTTGGAAAGTAGACACCCCGAGCTATTTGATGAGAGGTATAGTGAGTATTTTGCAGACCTCACTTTTTGTCACAAAGTTTTGAAAATTGAAAAAAGAAAAAAAAAATTTTTTTTCTCGTCTTTCTTTATTTTCAAAAACAAATGAGAGCTGCAAAATACTCACCATACCTCTCAGCAAATAGCTTGGGGTGTCTACTTTCCAAAATGGGGTCATTTGGGGGGGTTTATGCCACCTGGGCATTCCATGGCCTCCGAAACTGTGATAGGCAGTGAGGAGTAAAATCAAAAATGTACGCCCTTAGAAATCCTGAAGGCAGTGATTGGTTTTCGGGGTCCCGTACGCGGCTAGGCTCCCAAAAAGTCCCACACATGTGGTATCCCCATACTCAGGAGAAGCAGCTAAATGTATTTTGGGGTGCAATTCCACATATGCCCATGGCCTGTGTGAGCAATATATCATTTAGTGACAACTTTGTGCAAAAAAAAAAAAAAAAAAAAAAAATTTGTCACTTTCCCGCAACTTGTGTCAAAATATAAAACATTCCATGGACTCAACATGCCTCAAAGCAAATAGCTTGGGGTGTCTACTTTCCAAAATGGGGTCATTTGGGGGGGTTTTATGTCATCTGGGCATTTTATGGCCTTCAAAACGGTGATAGGTAGTGAGGAGTAAAATCAAAAATGTACGCCCTTAGAAATCCTGAAGGCAGTGATTGGTTTTCGGGGCCCCGTACGCGGCTAGGCTCCCAAAAAGTCCCACACATGTGGTATCCCCGTACTCGGGAGAAGCAGCTAAATGTATTTTGGGGTGCAATTCCACATATGCCCAAGGCCTGTGTGAGCAATATATCATTTAGTGACAACTTTTTGTAATTTTTTTTTTTTTTTTTGTCATTATTCAATCACTTGGGACAAAAAAAATGAATATTCAATGGGCTCAACATGCCTCTCAGCAAATTCCTTGGGGTGTCTACTTTCCAAAATGGGGTCATTTGTGGGGGTTTTGTACTGCCCTGCCATTTTAGCACCTCAAGAAACGACATAGGCAGTCATAAATTAAAGGCTGTGTAAATTCCAGAAAATGTACCCTAGTTTGTAGACGCTATAACTTTTGCGCAAACCAATAAATATACACTTTTTGACATTTTTTTTACCAAAGACATGTGGCCGAATACATTTTGGCCTAAATGTATGACTAAAATTGAGTTTATTGGATTTTTTTTAGAACAAAAAGTAGAAAATATCATTTTTTTTCAAAATTTTCGGTCTTTTTCCGTGTATAGCGCAAAAAATAAAAACGGCAGAGGTGATCAAATACCATCAAAAGAAAGCTCTATTTGTGGGAAGAAAAGGACGCAAATTTCGTTTGGGTACAGCATTGCATGACCGCGCAATTAGCAGTTAAAGCGACGCAGTGCCGAATTGTAAAAAGTGCTCTGGTCAGGAAGGGGGTAAAACCTTCCGGGGCTGAAGTGGTTAAACATAAAAACCGCTTCCCACAGAGGGGTACTCACATTCTCCTGGTGTTGCTGTGCACCAAACAATAAACCGCTATCTAAAACGCCAGCCTGTATGCCGCAGGGTATGTGTTTGGGGAGGGGCCAGGACAGAGCAGCTGAGCTAGGAGAAACACATACCCTGCGGCATACAGGTTGGCGTTTTAGATAGCGGTTTATTGTTTGGTGCACAGCAGCACCAGGAGAAAAGGGGTACCCCTCTGTGGGAAGCGGTTTTTATGTTTAAATAAACTGGTGTTTGATAATATTACACTATGTAGTCTCTCTTCAATTTTATGATTGGATGTCTATGGAGCCTTTTTAACCTAGAGTGAGTGGAGATCGCATCTAGCATACCTCACAGAGCCCAAGGGGTGGCTACAAAGCGTGATTTGACATAGCTAGCCACTGTGTCACACGCTCTGAGGTGAGCGCAATCACTTTGGGGGGTTACCAGAATATACCACGGTTGTTTGCAGCATTCAAATTCAGCGCACTGGATATTTTGGATTCTGTTGGACACTGTTGCACATTTGATTTTGGACATATTTTGGACACTACAATAAGGATATCATTAAACGCAGATTGCATCGACTGCGTTCAAGACGCACTGGGCACTCTTTATGCTATTTGTTATTTTTCTTGCATGCTGCACTACATGCGAGTTATTGCATGTTGTTTAGTTCATCACTAGTATAAGTTTAATTTGTTATTATTGCACATGCACATTGCACTTTAATTGTTTGGTATGCATATATAATGTAGAAGATAAATATACACATTGCACATAGGAAGTTCTCATGTGGAAAGTTGGATTCATTTTATTTTTGACATTTATTTTTGACATTTATTTTTCAGTGATCTTTATATCATATTATCAAGCGCAGCACAAATATTTTTTATTTAAGCTTGGGGTGTCTACTTTCCAAAATGGGGTCATTTGTGGGGGTTTTGAACTGTCCTGGCATTTTATGCACAACATTTAGAAGCTTATGTCACACATCACCCACTCTTCTAACTTCTTGAAGACAAAGCCCTTTCTGACACTTTTTGTTTACATGAAAATTTTTTTTTTTTTGCAAGAAAATTACTTTGAACCCCCAAACATTATATATTTTTTTAAAGAAAATGCCCTACAGATTAAAATGGTGGGTGTTTATTTTTTTTTTTCACACAGTATTTGCGCAGCGATTTTTCAAACGCATTTTTTGTGGAAAAAACACACTTTTTTAAATTTTTTTTTTTTTCTTTATTATTATTTTTTCTTTTTTATCTTATTTTTAAACTGTTCCTTTCATTTTTTTTATCATTTTTATTGTTATCTCAGGGAATGTAAATATCCCCTATGATAGCAATAGGTAGTGACTAGGGATGAGCTTCGTGTTCGAGTCGAACCCATGTTCGACTTGAACATCGGCTGTTCGGTCGAATTGCGAACGATATGGGCCGTTCGCGCCAAATTCGTGTGGCGCGTCACGGCCCATAATTCACTGCGGCATTGCAGTGCATTGCTTGCTGATGATTGGCCAAGCATGCACTATGACCCGCATGCTTGGCCAATCACAGCGCCGCCTTAACAGAGAGCCGTAATTGGCCAAGGAGGCTTTGGCCAATTATGGCTCAGGGGATTTAGTACACGCCCCACACTATATAAGGCCACCTGCACGGCGGCCCTGTGCAGTGTGTTCCGGTGTGCTGAGAAATAGAGAGAGAGAGAGAGAGACAGTGTCATTTCATTTGAGTTAGCTAGATTAGGCAGGACAGTCAGTCAGTTAGCTGCACTTAAAGTGTATTGTGTATATATATATGCATCCCAGGTGTTGCATATATATATATATACACTGTATTCAGTTTAGCTAGATCCTGTTATCTTCTAGACTATTTACATTTAGTGCAGTGCGTCCTGCTCACAGTGTTCAGCTAGATCCGTTCCTGTTATCTTCCTACTGACAGGCAGGCTTGTCTTGTTACAGTATTTTGAAGAAAATTACTGGTGTTCTTTTGATCCTATTAGTACCACAGTCAGGCAGCTAGACTATTTACATTTAGTGCAGTGCGTCCTGCTCACAGTGTTCAGCTAGATCCGTTCCTGTTATCTTCTTACTGACAGGCAGGCTTGTCTTGTTACAGTATATAAAGCTACCTGAAGAAAATTACTGGTGTTCTTTTGATCCTATTAGTACCACAGTCAGGCAGCTAGACTATTTACATTTAGTGCAGTGCGTCCTGCTCACAGTGTTCAGCTAGATCCGTTCCTGTTATCTTCCTACTGACAGGCAGGCTTGTCTTGTTACAGTATATAAAGCTACCTGAAGAAAATTACTGGTGTTCTTTTGATCCTATTAGTACCACAGTCAGGCAGCTAGACTATTTACATTTAGTGCAGTGCGTCCTGCTCACAGTGTTCAGCTAGATCTGTTCCTGTTATCTTCTTACTGACAGACAGGCTTGTCTTATTACAGTATTTTGAAGAAAATTACTGGTGTTGTTTTGATCCTATTAGTACCACAGTCAGGCAGCTAGACTATTTACATTTAGTGCAGTGCGTCCTGCTCACAGTGTTCAGCTAGATCCGTTCCTGTTATCTTCCTACTGACAGGCAGGCTTGCCTTGTTACAGTATATAAAGCTACCTGAAGAAAATTACTGGTGTTCTTTTGATCCTATTAGTACCACAGTCAGGCAGCTAGACTATTTACATTTAGTGCAGTGCGTCCTGCTCACAGTGTTCAGCTAGATCCGTTCCTGTTATCTTCTTACTGACAGACAGGCTTGTCTTGTTACAGTATTTTGAAGAAAATTACTGGTGTTCTTTTGATCCTATTAGTACCACAGTCAGGCAGCTAGACTATTTACATTTAGTGCAGTGCGTCCTGCTCACAGTGTTCAGCTAGATCCGTTCCTGTTATCTTCTTACTGACAGACAGGCTTGTCTTGTTACAGTATTTTGAAGAAAATTACTGGTGTTCTTTTGATCCTATTAGTACCACAGTCAGGCAGCTAGACTATTTACAGTTAGTGCAGTGCGTCCTGCTCACAGTGTTCTGCTAAACCTACAAGTTAGTGGGGTGCATCCTGCTCACAGTGTTCAGCTAAACCTACAAGTTAGTGGGGTGCGTCCTGCTCACAGTGTTCAGCTAGATCCGTTCCTGTTATCTTCTTACTGACAGGCAGGCTTGTCTTGTTACAGTATTTACAGCTACCTGAAGAAAATTACTGGTGTTCTTTTGATCCTATTAGTACCACAGTCAGGCAGCTAGACTATTTACATTTAGTGCAGTGCATCATGCTCACAGTGTTCAGCTAGATCCGTTCCTGTTATCTTCCTACTGACAGGCAGGCTTGTCTTGTTACAGTATATAAAGCTACCTGAAGAAAATTACTGGTGTTCTTTTGATCCTATTAGTACCACAGTCGGGCAGCTAGACTATTTACAGTTAGTGCAGTGCGTCCTGCTCACAGTGTTCTGCTAAACCTACAAGTTAGTGGGGTGCGTCCTGCTCACAGTGTTCAGCTAAACCTACAAGTCAGTGGGGTGTGTCCCCCTCACAGTGTTCAGCTAAAGCTACCTGTAGAAGGTTGGTGGTGTTCTCATACTACAGGCAGGCAGTTGATTTTGCTAGCTGCAGTATCAGTACATATATATATATATATCCCAGCTTAGTGCAGCTACAGGCCATTAGTATGTCTGGAAGGCCAAGAAGGAGAGGCAGACAGTCACAAGCCAATAAGAGAGGGCAAGCAGGCTCTGTGTCTAGTGCTGGTCATGGAGACGGTGCATCCTCATCAGCACGTGGCCATGGGACACGCTTGGCCTTTTTTTCGGCAGCTGGCCATGTTGAGCCGCAACATGCGGAAGACTTGGTCGAGTGGATGACCAAGCCGTCTTCATCCTCCTCATCCTCTCTCACCCATGCCCAGGGTACTTTGTCTGGCAAAGCAGCGGCCTCTTCCCTCGGCTCAATGTCATCAGTGACTCCTTCCCTAGCCCCACCATGTCCTCCTGAGGAGTCCCTCGAACTGTTTGACCACAGTGTTGGGTACATGCTCCAGGAGGATGCCCAGCGTTTGGAAGGCTCTGATGATGATACTGAGCTCGATGAAGGCAGTGACATGAGCACGGACAGAGGGGGTGCCCAAGAAGGACAGCAATCTGGCAGTCATGCTCCTCCTGCTGCAGCATACTGCCAGGTTTGCTCCAGTGATGAGGAGGGAGGGGATGATGAGGTCACTGACTCAACGTGGGTGCCTGACAGGAGAGAGGAGGAGGAGGAGGAGGAGGAGGCGGCACATCACCGAGGCAGGATGCCCTCCAGGGGCCAGCCTAAGGGCAGCACATTGACTGCATCACACCCCAAAGCTCCACATGTGCAGGGCGCTGCAGTCTCTGCGCGTTATTCAAAAAATTCTTTGGTGTGGGCCTTTTTTGAGATGAGTGCATCAGATCGCACCGCTGCTATTTGCAACATATGTCTCAAGCGTATCTCACGTGGCCAAAACATCTCCCGCTTGGGTACCACATGCTTGACCAGACATATGTTGACCTGCCATGCAGTTTGTTGGCAAGCGTATCTAAAAGACCCACACCAAAGTACAAAGAGGACCTCTCCTTGCTCCTCATCAGCTGAGATTTCCAACCCCACTAGACCTTCAGTCCTCTCTGAGACCTGCACTGAAAAGAATGAAGGTGTAGAATTAGGTGTGTCACAGCTAAGTACTTGTGGGCAATCTGCTTTTGGTACACCGACGTCAGATTGTACCAGGCAAATTTCCCTGCCCCAGCTGCTGCATCGCCGAAAGAAGTTTGCTCCCAGCCATCCACATGCCCAGCGGTTGAATGCTAGCTTGGCAAAATTGCTAGCACTTCAACTGCTGCCTTTTCAGTTGGTAGACTCTGCCCCCTTCCGTGAGTTTGTGGAATGTGCGGTTCCTCAGTGGCAGGTACCCAAACGCCACTTTTTCTCACGGAAGGTGATTCCGGCTCTCTACCGGCATGTGGAAGGCAATGTGCATGCCTCGCTGGACAGGGCGGTAAGCGGTAAGGTGCATATTACCGCTGACTCATGGTCCAGCAGGCATGGACAGGGACGTTATCTAAGTTTCACGGCGCATTGGGTGACTCTGCTGGCAGCTGGGAAGGATGCAGGACAAGGTGCAGTAGTGTTGGAGGTTGTTCCGCCACCACGCCTCCAAAATGCTAATGATTGTGACACACCTCTCTCCTCCACCCCCTCCTCTTCTTCTTCCTCCATGGCCTCTTCCTCGGAACCAGCGGTGCTCCGTAGTCGTTCAAGTGGCTACGCAAGTACGCAGGCCAAAAGATGCCATGCGGTGCTTGAGCTGGTGTGCTTGGGGGACAGGAGCCACACTGGGGCAGAGGTTCTGTCAGCTCTGCAGGGGCAGGATCAGAGGTGGTTGACGCCACGCCAACTTAAGGCAGGAATGGTGGTTTGCGACAATGGCACCAACCTCCTCTCTGCCCTCCGACAGGGACAAATGACCCATGTGCCCTGTTTGGCTCACGTCCTTAACTTGGTGGTGCAGCGGTTCTTGGGCAGGTACCCTGGCTTACAGGATGTCCTGAGGCAGGCCAGGAAAGTCTGTGTGCATTTCCGCCGGTCATATAATGCCAGTGCTCGGCTGACGGACCTCCAAAAGGAGTTTAACCTGCCCAAGAACCGCCTAATCTGTGACATGCCCACCAGGTGGAACTCAACGTTGGCCATGCTACAGTGGCTGCACACGCAGCAGAGGGCCATCAATGAGTACCTGTGCGACTATGGCACCAGGACAGGGTCAGGGGAGCTTGTTTTTTTTTCCCCACGCCAGTGGGCCATGATCAGGGATGCATGCACTGTCCTGTCACCATTTGAGGAGGCCACGAGGATGGTGAGCAGTGACAGTGCATGCATCAGTGACACTGTCCCCCTTGTCCACCTGTTGGAGCACACGCTGCGTGGAATAATGGACAGGGCACTTGAGGCAGAACAGAGGCAGGAAGAGGAGGTCTTCCTTAGCTCTCAAGGCCCCCTTTATCCAGACAGTGTACCTGCGTGCCCGCCGATCACACAGGAAGAGGACGAGGAGGAGGAGGAGGAGGAGGAGGAAGATTGTGTCAGTATGGAGGTGGAGCCTGGCACTCAGCATCAGCAGCAGTCTTTAAGGGATCAGTCCCAAGAAACACATGGACTTGTACGTGGCTGTGAGGAGGTGGCTGCGGACCATGTCGTCCTTAGTGACCCAGAGGACTCCGGACCGAATGCCTCAGCAAACCTACGCTGCATGGCCTCCCTGATCCTGCAAAGCCTGCGTAAGGATCCTCGTATTCGTGGTATCAAGGAGAAGGACCAATACTGGCTGGCAACCCTCCTTGATCCACGTTACAAGGGTAAGGTTGCGGACCTTATCTTGCCATCGCAGAGGGAGCAGAGGATGAAACATCTTCGGGAGGCCTTGCAGAAAGGTCTGTGCAACGCGTTCCCATAGACTGGGAGGTTACAAACTCCTGTTTCTGGACAACGTGTTGCTGATGCTTAGGTCAGTCAAAGAAGGAGCGGTGGAGAAGGTGGCCATCTGACCGATGCGTTCAGACAATTTTTTGGTCCGCAGCCCCAAGGTATGATCGGTTCCAGCAACCATCGCCAGCGTCTGTTTTACATGGTGCAGGAATACCTAGGGGCAAGATCAGACTTGGACACCTTTCCCACCGAAAATCCTCTGGGTTACTGGGTCTTGAGGATGGATCACTGGCCAGAGCTTGCACAGTATGCAATTGAGCTACTGGCCTGTCCTGCATCCAGCGTTCTTTCGGAACGCACATTCAGTGCTGCTGGAGGCGTGATAACCGATCACAGGGTGCGTCTGTCCACCGACTCAGTCGATCGACTGACCTTCATAAAAATGAATCAGTCTTGGATCACCACCAGCTACCAAGCACCTGATGCTGATGTAACCGAATAATTTTTTTTAAAATCTCAGATCCCTTCAAAGACTGCCTATGCTTATGCTGAGTGACTAACCCTGAGTAATTATCCTCTTCCTCCTCAATCATCACGCTGATAGCTTGTAAGAACATTTTTGGTTCTGGGCGCCACCACCAGTGCCTAAGGCACAATTTTTCAGCCCCTGTTTAACAGGGGCGTGTAATTACAATTTTTGATGTAATACTTTGCAGCAGGGCTCGTTCCTGCATTCCAGCTAGAGTGTCTGTGAGGGGTTGCAGTGTTGTGGCACCAGCACCAGTGCCTAAGGCCTAATTTTTCAGCCCTTGTTTAACAGGGGCGTGTAATTACAATTTTTGATGCAATACTTTGCAGCAGGGCTTGTTCCTGCGTTCCAACTAGAGTGTCTGTGAGGGGTTGCAGTGTTGTGGCACCAGCACCAGTGCCTAAGGCCTAATTTTTCAGCTCCTGTTCAACAGGGGCATGTAATTACAATTATTGATCTAATATTTCACAGCAGGGCCCTGTGAGGGCTTACAGTGTTGTGGCCACAGCAACACCTAAGGCCCAAATTTCTGCTGAGTATATAGGGCAGGACCCTACTTTCAAACATCTAACTTACAAACGACTCCTACTTGCAAACGGAAGGAGACAACAGGAAGTGAGATGAAATCTACCCCTAGGAAGGGAAATTCTCTCCTGTAAGAGTTAATATAGGAAAAACATTTCTCCTTTCCACTGATACTTTCCAATCCTTGTTCCACAAAAAAAACCCAAATTTTCAAAAAACATTTTTCATTGGGGCAAAAAGTGAGGTGAAATCTTCTGAAGAGGAGGAAAGACAACAAAACAAATGTCACAGGGGTGATAACCCTTCCCTATGTTTTCCAAAAAGCTTAAAAAAGATTTTTTGTCTGGAGCTAAACACGTTAAAAATGTACTCGTTCAAAATTACAAAGAGATTCTACTTAACAACAAACCTACAGTCCCTGTCTTGTTTGCACCGCGTGTATACTGCTGTTCAGAGTATATAGGGCCTGGTGGCCCCACACCTTTCCTTATTTTAATTTGGGTGCGGGGTTCCCCTTAATATCCATACAAGACCCAAAGGGCCTGGTAATGGACTGGGGGGTACCCATGCCGTTTGTCTCACTGATTTTCATCCATATTGCCAGGACCCGACATTACATTAAACCCGCAAGCAGTTTTAAATGAGATTTTTTCCTTTAAAAATGACATTTGGTGCAGGGACTGTTCTAAACACGGGAAACACGCGTCACTTTGCAGTCATACTATAGACACCCCCCAGGTACGATATTTAAAGGAATATTTCACTTTTTTTTTTTACTTCAAGCATCATTAAAATCACTGCTCCCGAAAAAACGTCCGTTTTTAAAAGTTTTTTTTGCATTGATACATGTCCCCTGGGGTAGGACCCGGGTCCCCAAACCCTTTTTAGGACAATACCATGCAAATTAGCCTTTAAAATGAGCACTTTTGATTTCGAACGTTCGAGTCCCATAGACGTCAATGGGGTTCTAACGTTCGTGCGAACTTTCGGTCCGTTCGCAGGTTCTGGTGCGAACCGAACTGGGGGGTGTTCGGCTCATCCCTAGTAGTGACAGGTACTCTTTTTTTAAAAAACTGAGGTCTATTAGACCCTAGATCTCTCCTCTGCCCTCAAAGCATCTAACCACACAAAGATCGGTATGATAAAATGCTTTCCCAATTTCCCAATGGCGCTGTTTACATCCGGCGAAATCTAAGTCATGAAATGCTTGTAGCTTCCGGTTTCTTAGGCCATAGAGATGTTTGGAGCCACTCTGGTCTCTGATCACCTCTATGGTCAGCTGGCTGAATCACCACCTGCATTCTCAGGTGGGACAGGAGAGCCAGAGAAAAACATGGAAGACGGTGGGGGGGGATTCCCTCCCACTGCTTGTAAAAGCAGTCTAGAGGCTAATTAGCCGCTAGGATTGCTTTTACATGAAAGCTGACCGCTGGCTGAAAAGAATGATACCAAGATGATACCTAAACCTGCAGACATCATTCTGGTATAACCACTCAAAGTCCAGCAACATACCAGTACATTGCTGGTCCTTGTTGGGCATATATTGTAAACTTAATTTTCATGCAGCCTGTGGGCTGAACGAAAAAAAGAGATTATATGGTATGCCCACCATTAGAATACCTCCCTTCATTCACCCACTTCTAATGATGGGCATACATGCAGAGTATATATATATATGCCGAAGCATGGGGGGCATCCTATCTCAAAAGTTAGGAGCAAATCGCTGCCCCCACGCTTTGGCATATATGCTGAAGTATGTAACTGTGGTGGTGAAATCACCTCTGACAGCGCTGGAGTCACGGCTTTATGTATCGTGGGAGCAAACGCTGTTGCTGTCAAGATAAATAAATCCGTGCTGCAACTGAATGGCGTACCTGCTAAGCAAATGATGGTTAACAATAAAACAAAGTAACATTACAGTATAACAGTAAGACTTACCATACCTGCAAAGCAAATACAAAAAAAATAGTAAAAAATAAAACATTTAACGCAACCTGTGCCTAAAATATATATATGCCGAAGCATGGGGGCATGCTCCCACAAAAGGCAGGAGCAAATCGCTCCTCCACCCACTGCTGCCCCCACGCTTCGGCATATATGCTGAAGTATGTAACTGTGGTGGTGAAATCACCTCCGACAGCACTGGAGTCACGGCTTTATGTATCGTGGGAGCAAACGCTGTTGCTGTCAAGATAAATAAATCCGCTCTGCAGCTGAATGGCGTACCTGAAAACAAAAAAAAAGGTTACCAACAAAACACAGTAAACAGTAAAGTATAAAAAAATTGCATATCTGAAAAGCAAACATGGTAAAACATAATAATAAAACATTGCAGAGTAGAATACAGTAAAAAAGAGCAGAACAATAGAGAGAGAATAGAGAGAGAGAGAACAATAAAAGGACTATTTTTGTTTTTTTTATTTTATATTTTTTTTGTGTTTTTATTTTTTTTATTTTTATTTTTTTTACACTTTTTTTAGTAACTTTAACTTTTGTAACTGGTACCAGGTTTGGGTCTCTAAAAATGCGATGGCATCTTGGGAGACCCTGTGAAAGTGTGTCCTAGTCTGTGCAATGCTGTACCCTATGCTAAACTCAACTAGTGTATGGTAGCGTTCAAAACATTCACCAATGCATAGACCAGGATTGTCAGGACAGGAGGGACAATAATACCGGGTGTCACACCTAAATCTGCACTTGCTACAGACACGACATCTTCTTTGGGGGTCTCGTTGGGTAGGGGTTACTCGAGAGGACATAAGGAAAATGCCTCTCATGCAGCCGGCTTACTGCATTTGGTTGGGGAAGGTGAGGTGGAGCACCATCTGGAAACAGAAGGGCTCTGACAATCTCTTCCTGGAATTTAAGGAAGGATCCAGTCCGTCCTGAAGCTCTGTATAGCACATGAGCGTTCAGCAAAGCCAATTGAAATAAATAAACAGACACTTTTTTGTACCAGCGTCTGGCCTTACGGGCAACTAGGTACGGCGCCAACAACTGGTCGTTGAGGTCCACCCCTCCCATATTTTGGTTATATTCGTAGACACAGAGGGGTTTCTCCACAACACCCGTTGCCGTAGTAATTTGGGCTGTTGTGTCTGCATGAAGGGAGGTAAGAACGAAAACATTCTTATTGTCCCTCCACTTCATAGCGAGCAAATTATTACACTGCAAGCAGGCTCTCTCCCTCAGCCTAAGACGGGAATCTACAAGCCGCTGGGGAAAGCCCCGGCGATTAGGTCGCACAGTGCCACATACTCCAATCTGATGGTCAAAAAGGTGACTAAAAAGTGGCACGCTCGTGTAATAATTGTCCATGTACAAGTGGTAACCCTTTCCGAATAAGGGTGACACCAAGGCCCACACTATCTTGCCAGCGCTTCCTATGTAGTCAGGGCAGTTTGTCGGCTCTACGTGACTATCTTTGCCCTCGTAAACCATAAATCTACATGTATAGCCTGTGGCCCTGTCACAGAGCTTATACATCTTGACCCCGTATCTGGCACGCTTGCTGGGAAGGTACTGTTTGAATGACAAACGGACAGAAAATTTAATCAGGGACTCATCAATGCAGACAACTTGATGGGGAGTAAACAAGTCTGCAAAACATTGGTTGAAGTGGTTTACGAGGGGCTGAATATTGTAGAGCCAATCGTACCCAGGGTCTCCACGAGGATGACAGAGTTCATTGTCATTGAAGTGCATGAACCGCAAAATCTGCTTGTATCGTGCCCTGGCCATGGAAGCGGAGAACACGGGCATATAGTAAATTGGGCCAGTGGACCAATATGACCGCAACTCACTCTTTTTATTTATGCCCATGTTGAGAGAAAGGCCCAGAAAGATCTTAAATTCAGAGACCGTAATTGGACTCCAATCTCTGGCAAGGGGGGACTGGGGATTAGCGGCGATGTGTTGACCAGAGTATAAATTGCTTTGGTCCACAATAGATCTATAGAGATCTTCGGTGAAAAACAGCGAATAAAAATCCAGTAGCGTAAAATCAACTGTTTCCACCTGAATTCCAGGTTGGCCAGTGAATGGGGGAAGTACGGGTGCTGCAGAAGTGGTGGGTACCCAATTCAGATTGGCGAATGCAGCAGGAAGGAAACTATGGGCACGATGGGCCTGTGTTCGTCTTCTTGGTGGCAGCAGGACACTACTAGTGCTTGTCACCTCGCCAGCTTGAACTGCACTTATGGGACTCGCCACGTCACCACGTGATACTGCAGTGCTGGATATACGACCAGGGTGTACTAGGCCACTGGTGCTTGCCAGTTCACCAGAAGGAATAGCGGCGCTAGTACTTCTCTGCTCCATACGAGGGACCTGCGGTTCTTGCACTTCAAGGACAGAAGAAAAAGATTGGGGTCTGGTACGCATGACCTTAGCAGGGACCACAACTCCATCATCAGAGCTATCTGTCATGGAGCCGCTGTCTTCTACAGGTTCGTATTCTGAGCCTGAATCTGACAGATGAGTGAATGAATGAATTAATGATTTGTAAAGCGCTGCAAATGCGAACTGAATCGCCTCAAGGTGCTAGATGCATTCTCTGTTGTCAGCTTCTTAGAAAAGGAAGATCTTTAGTTTTTTCCTGAAGGCCTGATGGTTTTCTTCCATGCAGATGTTGGTTGGAAGAGCGTTCCATAGCCGAGGTCCTTGACTTCCTCTTCACTATCTGTCATGCTCAGAAACGTGTAGGCCTCTTCACTAGTGTACCTTCGATTTGACATTTTGGGCTCTAAATTTAGGGGTACACTAGTGAGACTCATAGGCAAAAAAGCTCCTGACTGTTAGCAACTGATTCAAAACGCTACCAAAAAACTGTTAGCGATCGCAGGGATCAGGCCTGACTCTGCGAACGCTGCAGTTATGTGTGCTTAGTGTTTTGTAAGTGTCAGTGATCGATCGATACTGCACTTGGGTGGGCTGGGCCGAGGGGTAAAACGCAGGTGCTAGCAGGTATCTGAGCTGATGCCACTAACACTGCATTTTTGGGAACCCTAAACTGCTGGGGATGCTAGTATAGATCTGATCGGATCAGATATCGATCGGTTCAGATACTATAGCACTAAGGGAGGTGTATGCTGCGTGCGTGGGTGTTAGCGGTACTGGCGCTAAACTGACACTGCCTGGGGCGACGCAGACCTTATCTGACCCTAAAAACGTAACTAATATCACCGCCAGGCAATTAGGGGGTTAAACCTTTATAAGGTAATAAACGGTGGGTGCCCTAAAACTATAATAAACTATAAAAACAAACTAACTAACCAGCGTCACCTCTAACACTTATACGGTGATCGCTGGTGAAAGGGTTAACTAGGGGGCAATCAGGGGGTTAAAACCTTTAGTAGGTAGTATATGGGGGTCCCTGTCACTATAAAACACTGACAGCGAACCTATATACTTACCTCCCTAACTAGCGTCACCTGTGTCACTAATATAGCGATCAGAAAAACGAACGATCGCTTAGTGACACTGGCGATGGGGGGTGATTAAGGGGTTAACCTTTATTAGGGGGGGTTAGGGGGGTACCCTGGACCTAAAGGGGGGTACCCCAGACCTAAAGGGGGCTAACCCCAACTGCCCTAACACTTATAACTGTCACAAACTGACACCAATGCAAAAAAAAAACTGCTATTGGTGTCAGTGTGACAGGGGGTACAGGTGGGTGATCGGGGGGTGATGGGGGGTGAAAAGTGTGCCTAGTGTGTTCTACTGTTAGTGTAGTGTTGGTGTAACTTACATAGATGTCTTCTCTCCTCGGTGCCGGAACGAAAAGACCGGCTCGAGGAGGGATGACATCACTTCCTCTCCCTCTGTTTACATTACAGAGGCAGAGGAAGGATTTCATTCACCGGGAGCAATTGGGAGGGCGTGGCCATGAATGGATGGCCTCCTCCTCACCTCTAATCGCCCGCAAACAAATGCCGGCCGCCTCGGGCACCGGGGGGGTCCGATTGGAAAATGTATTTGTTCAGTGCTCCACTGGCTCGTGAGTCTAATGTTATGCGTATTATCATTTAAATGATCCATATAATCTTTAAGTGTGGAATCTGAGCCTACCCACACCAGTAATAGGTCATCTATGTAACGCCTGTAGTAAAGGAGCTCTGGTCTTCTATCCCTGAACATTTCCTTATCTTCCCATTCACCCATAAAGAGGAAATATTTTTATTCCTTGAAATATCAACAAAAAGGAGGAGAGGATGAGATTTTATAATTTTGCTGAAATGCTTTGGAGTCAATAGGAAAGGTGAAATAACGTGTTTTTCCACATATCTTATTGATATTTTTCGATATTAACAAATTCAACGTACTATGCCAAAAAAAAGTATGTCTCAAAAATGTGAACATAAAAACAGTGAAAAGTACTACAGTTTGACATTGAACATTGGTTTAAAGGGCAACAATCTCTCACCCCAACTGTATGAATTTTCCCCATATACATACTGTCAGGTGGTTAGACATCCAGGGCAGCCAGAGTCAATATACCTAATGAGTCACTAAGGGCGTCAGTAAGGTATAATTTGGTGAAATGTGAGCATGCTGATTTGAATGTCCACCTTGTAAGGGTATATATAAAATGGTCACTATTTGAGGAATTTGAGGAATGGTACCAGCTGATTGGAGAAAAGCCAATGTAGCACCTATATTTAAAAAGGGCCCAAAATACATCCCTGGGAATTACAGACCAGTTAGCCTAACATCGATAGTATGTAAACTCTTGGAGGGGATGATAAGGGACTATATACAGGATTTTAGTAATACGAACAATATCATTAGCAGTAATCAGCATGGATTCATGAAGAATCGTTCTTGCCAAACCAATCTATTAACCTTCTATGAGGAGGTGAGTTGCCATCTAGATAAAGGAAGGCCTGTAGAACTGGTGTATCTGGATTTTGCAAAAGCATTTGACACAGTTCCCCATAAACGTTTACTGTACAAAATAAGGTCCGTTGGCATGGACCATAGGGTGAGTACATGGATTGAAAACTGGCTACAAGGGCGAGTTCAGAGGGTGGTGATAAATGGGGAGTACTCAGAATGGTCAGGGGTGGGTAGTGGGGTTCCCCAGGGTTCTGTGCTGGGACCAATCCTATTTAATTTGTTCATAAACGATCTGGAGGATGGGATAAACAGTTCTAAAAATACATCTCTGTATTTGCAGACGATACTAAGCTAAGCAGGGCAATAACTTCTCCGCAGGACGTGGAAACCTTGCAAAAAGACCTGAACAAATTAATGGGGTGGGCAACTACATGGCAAATGAGGTTCAATGTAGAAAAATGTAAAATAATGCATTTGGGTGGCAAAAATATGAATGCAATCTATACACTGGGGGAGAACCTCTGGGGGAATCTAGGATGGAAAAGGACCTGGGGGTCCTAGTAGATGATAGGCTCAGCAATGGCAGGCAATGCCAAGCTGCTGCTAACAAAGCAAACAGAATATTGGCATGCATTAAAAGGGGGATCAACTCCAGAGATAAAACGATAATTCTCCCGCTCTACAAGACTCTGGTCCGGCCGCACCTAGAGTATGCGGTCCAGTTCTGGGCACCAGTCCTTAGGAAGGATGTACTGGAAATGGAGCGAGTACAAAGAAGGGCAAGAAAGCTAATAAAGGGTCTGGAGGATCTTAGTTATGAGGAAAGGTTGCGAGCACTGAACTTATTCTCTCTGGAGAAGAGACGCTTGAGAGGGGATATGATTTCAATTTACAAATACCGGATTGGTGACCCCACAATAGGGATAAAACTTTTTCGCAGAAGAGAGTTTACCAAGACTCGTGGCCACTCATTAAAATTAGAAGAAAAGAGGTTTAACCTTAAACTACGTAGAGGGTTCTTTACTGTAAGAGCGGCAAGGATGTGGAATTCCCTTCCACAGGCGGTGGTCTCAGCAGGAAGCATTGATAGCTTCAAGAAACTATTAGATAAGCACCTGAATGACCACAACATACAGGGATATACAATGCAATGCTGACACATAATCACACACATAGGTTGGACTTGATGGACTTGTGTCTTTTTTCAACCTCACCTACTATGTAACTATGTAACCATGTAATTTATTTCAGTAGATTTTTTTGTTCAGTTCTGTACCCAGTTTTAACTTTCACATTAGGTTTTGGCATTCAGGAGTAACCAATGTTTCATAATGACTCTCCTTAATATTAGCAAACATGTCTGTGTCTAGCCAACTGTTGACCTCAAATCGGTGTATTCTCTTTTGTTCCTTACCTTCCTAGTGTTCTTGACCTGGGGAAATCAAGAGTTATCTCATGCTTAGAAATGTGAAAGATTTTTTTTTTTTTAGATTCTCTCCATGGCCCTCCAGAGGAATTTAGCGTATTCTTGTTCTACAGTAGTAATGTACCAATTTGTATAGATCGGGGGAGGGACTTTGGACTTTTTAGGCACAGTCACAAAAAATTCATTATAAAAATATTTATTGAAAAAACATATAAAAATACATTTGCATAAAAAACCACAAGAAATCTCGATACAAAGATACTCGATGAGATTGCTGCTGTGCATACCATACATTTATAGAGAGACACGGAAATGTGGACGTCACTCTATAGTAGAAGAAGATGCGAGAGTATGGCTGAACAGCAGACAGACGGTAAGATATTTCAACATAGAAGTGTGCTCAACATGTTGCACGCGCATACACGCTTCTTCAGATGCATAGAGTATTGTGGCTAACAAAAGTATAAAAGATTATACAATTAGTATAAAATAAAATAATCAGTCAACACTACTATATACCCTGTGATACAAAACTCAACCAGTGCACGATAGGCCCTTTCGATCGGCTGAGGGCGACGGAGGCCATCGCCCGTCCCTTCCAAACGGCGCTCGCCTATCTCTCAGGACCAACTGACCCATGTTCAACTGTTGTTCACATGGAACCCTTCTCCACTTCGGTCTTAACAATCATAGTCACTACGGGGCGTATATAACATTGTAGCAAGATATAGAGATAAAGGGTTAATTAATTAACTGGTTACTTAATAGGATTTTTTAGGGTGGTCAGACATTACATAATTACACAATAAAATCATGTAAAATAAATAATAAAAATAAAATAAAATTTAAAAATTAAAATTTAGAAAACGATAATACTTACTATGCATTGAGTATTAAAGTGGGAAAATTTTAAAAACAAATATTAGGACAAGGACATCTACAGAAACAGTCACAAAGGCGCTAGGTAATGGAGAAAGTATGTATAGTGCAAGGTTGAGGATCAGCACTATATAGTAAGTATTATTGTTTTCTAAATAGATTACTACTATTGACTATGTAATGTCTGACCACCCTAAAAAATCCTATTTAGTACCCAATTTATTTATTAACCCTTTATCTCTATATCTTGCTACAATGTTATATACGCCCCCGTAGTGACTATGATTGTTCTCTTTGACCTATCGTGCACTGGTTGAGTTTTGTATCACAGAGTATATAGTTACCGTATATACTCGAGTATAAGTCGTTCCGAGTATAAGTCGAGACCCTAATTTACCACAAAAAAATGGGTAAAACTTATTGACCCGAGTATAAGACGAGGGTGAGAAATACACAGCTACTGTAAGTGGAAAAGAGGGTCAACAATGCCAACTTGCAGCATCACTGTTCCCATTTGCATGCCTCACTGTGCCCACTTGCATGCCTCACTGTGTCCATTTGCAGTCATAGGTCCCCTGAACTTCAAACTCGGGTACCTAGATGCCCCCTAGCTGCAGCCAAAATTTGGGGTCTCTGAACCCAAAGGGTCCCGAAATGACATTGCTGCAGATGGACACAGTTGACTGAATGTGGGGCCCCATATCTCGGGGCCACTAAGTGCTAAGAACGCCAAATTTAGTATGCAAACCCAGTGGAACATAACATTTCCAAAGTTGGGGTTTCTAGCACCAAGTGGCTCCGAGATACAGGGCCCCAAAAATCAGTTCAGAAAATCTCAAGCACTTTTTTGCAGCAGAGAATGACATTTTCCGAACCGGTTTTGGGGCCCCGTATCTCAGGGCCACTTGGTGCTAGGAACTTCATCTTTGGATATGTTATGCCACCAGTTCCACTGGGTTTGTACACCAAATTTCCAAAGTTGGGGTTCCTAGCACTAAGTGGCCCTGAGATACGGGGCCCCAAAGTCGGTTCGGAAAATGAATTTTTTTGCTGCAGAAAAGTGCTTGACTCGAGTATAAGTCGAGTGGGGCACTTTAAGCACAAAAAAATGTGCTGAAAAATTCGACTTATACTTGAGTATATACGGTATGTCGACTGATGATTTTATTTTATACTAATTGTATAATCTTTTCTTCTTTTGTTAGCTACAATACTCTATGCTCCTGAGGAAGCATGTATGCATGTGCAACATGTTGAGCACACTTCTATGTTGAAATATCTTACCGTCTGTCTGCTGTTCAGCCATACTCTCGGATCTTCTTCTACTATGGAGTGACATCCACATTTCCATGTCTCTCTATAAATGTATGGTTTTGCACCGCAGCAATCACATTGAGTATCTTTGTACTGAGATTTCTTGTGTTTTTTTAATGCAAATGTATTTTTTTTTAATGTTTTTTCAATAAATATTTTTGTAATTAATTTTTTTGTGACTGTGCCTAAAAAGTCCAAAGTCCCTCCCCCTATCTATACAAATAATGTATAGGACGTGGCACTTCCTTACCCCTCATGTATCCACAGTACCACTCTGTGTGATGATACATTCTAACCTGTTCAGAAATGTACCAATATTTGGGAAGCAATGGTATTGTTTGAAATGGGTATAATAATAGTAATAGCCTGTTAAAGTTTTCTATTTTAGGTTGGGGTATCCGACAAATAAACACAAAGATCAGACCAATTCCTCAGTTTACTCAACAATTAAAAAAAAAACTTATACAGCATGGAAGGAAACCTGCCATTCTGATGTCTGGCTAGGTTATATGGCTATTGGTAACTTTAAAGCCATCTGTCTGAATTGCAAGGTGAAATACAATTTTGATATAGGAAGAGGGTTCCCCTCCTGTGTAAATTAACACAATATCCCGAGAATGCTCCGAATTGAGTTAAAATGTCTTGAATATCCAGTGCATCTATAGACATCGGAGAAGGTTGTCTGAAAAAAGGGCTATTCTAACCTTTTCAGTGTCTACTTGAATGCAATGCAGTTTGGGGGTGGTAAGTAAAACTGATACAGAAGCTCAGTTGCTAGATTAAATAAGAAAGGCTTATAGGGTAATAAGAAACCCATAGTTGGAGGGAGTGGTATCTTTAAAGTCATGTGCTTGAATAACAGATCAGATCAGATCCAGATCAAATGGAGTTTTGATATAGGAGGGTTTCCCTCCTATGTACATTGACATGATATCCAGAGGATGATCTGAAATGAGGTAAAATGTCTTGAATCACCAGAGCATCTTTAGATGGTTAAGATGTAAAATGTAAAACATTGTTTGCAAAAAGGGCTGATCTGGCCTCCTCAGGGATTATGTAAATGACATGGGAGTGTTAAGTAAAACTGGGACAGAGGCTCAGTTACTAGATTGAATTACAAAGGCATATAGGGTGACAATAAACCTGGCATATAATCTCTCACTTTTGGGAATTTTTTACATGGTCCAGAGAAGAAGAATAAATTGGACTGGAATTCAATACCAACCAAAACCCTAAATAACTTCTTGGCATCAATTGATATGATGGAAGCAAAGTACAAAAAATTATGAGCAAATATACAAAAAGCATAAAAACCCAAATGCAAACACTGAATGAATTAAACTAAAATTACCCTATATACCGAAAACTACAGTGACTGAAAGAGGGGAGAAAATAGTAGAACTTTCAAGCAACTCTAACCACTTAAGGACCAGCCTAGTTTGGGAACTTAGGTGTTTACATGTTTTAAACAGTTTTTTTTGCTAGAAAATTACTTAGAACCCCCAAACATTATATATATATATTTTTCTAACACCATAGAGAATAAAATTGCGATCATTGCAATACTTTTTTTTCACACCGTATTTGCGCAGCGGTCTTACAAGCGTGCTTTTTTTTTTTTTTAAATAATTTTTTTGAATAAAAAAATAAGACATCAGTAAAGTTAGCCCATTTTTTTAATATTGTGAAAGATAAAGTTACGCCGAGTGAATTGATAGCCAATTGATAGCCAACATGTCACGCTTCAAAATTGTGCTCGCTCATGGAATGGCGTCAAAATTTTACCCTTAAAAATCTCCATAGGCGACGTTTAAAAAATTCTACAGGTTACATGTTTTGCATTACAGAGCAGGTCTAGGGCTAGAATTATTGCTCTCACTCTAACGATTGTGGCAATACCTCACATGTGTGGTTTGACCACCGTTTTCATATGCGGGCGCTACTCACGTGCGTTCGCTTCTGCGCATGAGCTCGTCGGGACAGGGGGTTTAAAAAAAAAAAAAAAAAAATTATTTTTATTATTTATTTTACATGATTTTATTTATTTTTACACTATTTAAAAAAAATGGTGTCACTTTTATTCTTATTACAAGGAATGTAAAAACATCCCTTGTAATAGAAAAAAGCATGACAGGACCTCTTAAATATGAGATCTGGGGTCAAAAAGACCTCAGATCTCATATTTACACTAAAATGCAATAAAAAAAAAAGTAATTCAAAAAATGACATTGAAAAAAATGTGCCTTTAAGACGTATGGGCGAAAGTTTTGACGTCGCTTCCGCCCAGCAGTGTCATAGAAATGAGCGGGCGCCATCTTAGCCTCACTCGTCTCCAGGCACAGATATCGACGGCTCCGGTAAGCGACGGAGGGCACCGGATCGTGGTGGGAGGGGGGCGATAAAAGTGATCTTGCGGCGAATCTGCCGCAGAGGCCACTTTTATCTGAAAGCCGATCGCCGCACGAAAACGGGGATACCCGGGTTATGGCAGCTAGCTGTTGCCATAACAATGATATCCGCAGCCAAACTTTGGACGTACATTGGCGTGCGGCGGTCAACAAGTGGCTAATCTAAACCGCTCAAAGAGTAAAAATGTACAATTTGCAATGCAGGTGTTTATGCATTGAAAGATTTACCTTAATCACTTCACTAATTCCTATTGGTCATGTTCGTTGCAATGTAAAATCATTTATTGTTCAAGGTATCAGAGTTTGGCATCATACTTTACAATATGTTATCTCCAGTTTTACTAGGGCTCCATTATGTTTTTTTCACTTTGTCATCTATATATAAATATTCTTTCTCTAATTTTAAATAATGTAATCAGGGTGATTGGAGTCAACTGTTTGAATACAATCAACCCTGATTTGTGTCAGCCATGTCCAATATAATTTTTTAGCAATATAAGCCTTCACCAGCAAAATCAATTGAATGAAATAGAAATCTATGGAGAAACATCACAGGGTAGTTAAACAAAAATGTTACACAGTTATTCCAGGGTTTCTTACATAAATAGAAAGATTGTATTAAAAGCATGCATTGAACATTGTCAAGGTGGGACCAATGTTCTAATGTAACACCTTGACTACAGTAGGTCAAAACAACAACAAATTTCAGTGTTCAGTACACTGATTAATTAAAAGCTGAATTATTATACTGAAATCAATATATCAAAAACCTAATCTATTATTTTACGGTAAAAAAAGAACAATGAAGCATATTGATGGCAGAATGTTAGTCTGCAGATTTTCTGCAACCACTGAACCTGAATACACTGCTGTTTTTGAAAAAATCATGATTTTCTTTATTTTAGGAAATTTTAAAGTAAAAGGCCATGAGTGTGGTACATGACAAAAATTATTACCAAGATATACATGACAAAGCTGACTGTTATCACTTTAATGTTTATTCTGATAGAGTGATACTGCCTGGAGCCCTCCCAAAATGGCTATGCAAATAACATCTTCTTCTGGTCACTATTTAAATATACATTAGAACACCCACCATGTGACAACAGTAGGACTTGATGGTGGGTTGCAGAAGGATCAAGCATAGCATTATGGAATGGACTTTGTCAGATTTGTCATTTATATTTTAGTTCATAACTTCATAACTGCTTTAAGTGAAAATAAATAGAAGAATAGCTAGAAAGAAAAGTAATGGGAAAATGCTAACCTGAAACCTCTGTTACTGGACACAGTAATTGAACTGCAATATCCCCATTGGAAATGCAAAAAAAAACTCTATAAATAATCTTCTCCACTCCATTAAAAAAGTGTGGTGTCTGCTTCTTCATTTGAGAGCTTTTCCTGCTTACTTCCTCCCCGGGTCACATGACAGCAGGGGCATTGCTAGGTCAGCAAAAGATCTGGGGCTAGAGACCATAACAGCGGTCACTAACCTTTTTGCAGGCCTGGGGGTAGGAATTTTTTCACAGGCAATTTGTTGGGGCAATGGCTGGTGTTGGCGCTTCAATCATCACAGCTCCATTGGTTTATATGGTGTCAGGGTGATTAAAGCACATTATTACTATTGTTACATTGTATAATGTATATAATGAAGTGGTTCAACTCAACATAATGCAGAATTAGTGGGAGCCTTGGGCTTGTCACTTGCCACATCTCCTGCCACCAGATCAGCTTGTCACTTGCCACCATAACCTGGCACCAGATGTGGATTTTCACTTGCCGCATCACTTGCCACCAGATGTAGTTTGCAACTTGCCACCATCACCTGCCACCAGATGTGGATTGTCACTTGCCATGTTGCCTGCCACCATATGTGGACTGTCACTTGCCACCATCACCTAGCACCAGATGTGGATTGTCACCTGCCACCGTTGCCTGCCACCTGATGTGGACTGTCACTTGCAAAGTCACCTGCCACCAGATATGGATTGCCATTTGCTAGGTTGCCTGCCATCAGATGTGGATTGTCACTTGCCACATCGCCCACCACCATTTGCGGATTGTCACTTGCCATGTCACCTGCCACCAGATGTGGATTGTCACTTGCCAGGTCGCCTGCCACCTGATGTGGATTGTCACTTGCCACGTCACCTGCCACCAGACGTGGATTGTCTCTTGCCACATCACCTCACCTGCCACCAGATATGGATTGTCACTTGCCACGTCGCCTGCCACCAGATGTGGATTGTCACTTGCCACATCGCCTACCACCGTTTGTGGATTGTCACTTGCCACGTTGCCTGCCACCAAATGTGGATTGTAACTTGCCATGTCACCTGCCACCAGATGTGGATTGTCACTTGCCACGTTGCTTGCCACCAGATGTGGATGATTGCTTGCCATGTCACCTGCCACTATTTACAGATTGTCACTTGCCATGCCAGTCAGTGCCACCAAATGTGCATTGTCGCTGAATTGGTGGCAGCACTGGTCCAATTAGCACAGAGGCATATGCAGTTGTCAGTTCTGAGTGAGGGCAGGAGAGCGGTGATGTGGGCGGCAGTGAGAGGTGATGTCATCTCGCTGCTCCCCACCCCACCTCTGACATTGAAGAGACCAGGCTGTGAGGGCAGAAAAGTAGTGATGTGCGGCAGGCAGAGAGAGATGATGTCATCTTTGCTCACCCGCTCGCTTCTCTCATCCGCCTGCCCGGCTCTCTCATGCAGCCCGCCTGCCGCACCCGAGGCCCGGCTGCAGAGAGCCATGGCCCGGTGGTTAGGCAGGGATCCCTGTGGTAAAAGACTTGGGGCTATGGGCCCCAGATTCTGGGCTGTAGCCCCAATAGCCACCCCCTACCTACTCCACTACATGACAGGAAGTGAGAACACAAACAACAATAAAATCCTGATAGATTTAACCATATTCACACATGTATTAGTGTAATGCTTCCAGATATTTGTCACCGTTTTCAGAGAACACAATATCCCCCTGACAATATCCTGCATCTGCTCTTATCTACATCCTTGCTCAAGTATCATCCAAGGTCAACAGATACTTCCTGGACAAAGATGCATCTCAAAGATGTTAAAATCATGTAAATCTTGGTACCTCTGCAGGAAATGCTTCCTTCTGTCTTCAGCAGACTCATGACCTCATCTCAGCCAAAGCAAAGTGACTTACATAAAGTACAGACTTTTTGAATAATTATGTTGTTGATTTTTTATTTACATGCTACAAATGTATTCATGAAAATATGTAAAGTTATTGAGAGGTCCACTTTTAACTATACAAACAGTTATTGTGACATGACAGTTACTCATATTAAATATATTATTACAAATGTAATTATCTTCCACATTAAGCAGATGACACATGATCAATATTAGGATATTAATTATGAAGAAAGGTTGCAAACACTGACCTTATTCTCTCTGGAGAAGAGATGCTTGAGAGGGGATATGATTTCAATTTACAAATACCGTACTGGTAACCCCACAATAGGGATAAAACTTTTTCGCAGAAGGGAGTTTAACCACTTCAATACAGGGCATTTATACACCCTTCCTGCCCAGACCAATTTTTAGCTTTCAGTGCTCTCACACTTTGAATGCCAATTACTCAGTCATGCAACACTGTACCCAAACAAAATTTTTATCATTTTTTTCATACAAATAGAGCTTTCTTTTGGTGGTATTTAATCACCACTGGGTTTTTTATTTTTTGCGACATAAGTGAAAATAAACCGAAAATTTTGAAAAAAAAAACACTTTTTTTAGGTCATATGATAAAATTTTGCAAATAAGTAATTTTTGTTCATAAATTTGGGCCAACATTTATACTGCTACATCTCTTTGGTAAAAATAACCCAAATTAGTGGATATTATTTAGTCTTTGTGAAAGTTTTAGAGTCTACAAGCTATGGTGCAAATCATTGAAAATTGATCACACCTGATGCACTGACGGCCTATCTCATTTCTTGAGGCTCTGAAATGTCAGGAAAGTACAAATACCCCCCAAATTACATTTTGAAAAAGTAGACAGTCAAAGTTATTTAGTAAGGGGCATAGGGAGTTTTTTGAAGTTGTAATTTTTTCCCATAATTCTTTGGAAAATGAAGAATTTTTATTTATTTATTTATTTATTTATTTTCACAAAATTGTCATAATAACAAGTTTTTTCTCACACACAGCATATGAATACTTCCAATTACACCCCAAAATACATTCTGCTACTCCACCCGAGTATGGCGATAACACATGTGTGTGACTTTTACGCAGCCTGGCAACACAGAGAGGTCCAACACCTATTACATTTTTGAAGGCTCTGGAGCACCAGGACAGTGGAATTACCCACAAAATGACCCCATTTTGGAAAGCAAACACCCCAACATCTATTCTATGAGGCATAATGAGTATTTTGAAAGGTTCAGTTTTTTTCCACAAGTCTTCGGAAAACGTGGAAAAAAAATTAAAACGTATTTTTTTACACAAAGTGGTCAGTTAATAAGATATTTCTAACTCAAAGCATGTATATAGCAAAAATTACACCCCAAAACACATTCTGCTACTCCTCCTGAGTATGGCAATACCACATGCGTGAGACTTTTACACAGCCTGGCCACATACAGAGGCCCAACATGCAGGGAGCACCATCAGGCATTCTTGGAGCATAAATTACACCTCTAATTTCCTAACAATCTATTACACTTTTGAAGGCCCTGGAGCACCAGGACAATGGAATTACCCACAAAATGACCCCATTTTGGAAAACAAACACCTCAAACTATAATCTATGAGGCATAATGAGTCTTTTGAACGGTTAATTTTTTTTACACAAGTCTTCAGAAAACGTGGAAAGAAAATTAAAACTTATTTTTTTTACACAAAGTTGTCAATTTATAAGATATTTCTAACACACAGCATGTATATAGCAAAAATTACACCCCAAAACACATTTTGCTACCTTCATGCGTTCTAGGAGCATAAATTATACATCTCATTTTATTCCTACCTTTCACAATTTGAAGGTCCTTGAGCACCAGGACAGTGGAATTACCCACAAAATGACCCCATTTTGGAAAGCAAACACCCCAACGTATATTCTATGAGGCATGGGCTGCAGATAGGTACTTGGTTACTCTGATGGCCTGGTGACAGGTACTCAGGTACTCTGATGGCCTGGTGACAGATCATCCAGTACTTTGATTACTTTGATGGGCAGTAACAGGTACTCAGATGGGCAGTGACAGGTACTCAGATGGGAGGTGACAGGTACTCAGGTACTCAGATGGGCTGTGAGAGGTACTCAGATGGACTGTGACAGGTACTCAGGTACTCAGATGAACTGTGACAGATACTGAGATGGGCACAGGTGCTCAGGTACTCGTGTACTTAGATGAACTGTGGCAGGTACTCAGGTACTCAGATGGACTGTGACAGGTACTCGGGTACTCAGATGAACTGTGACAGGTACTCGGGAACTCAGATGGGCTGTGACAGGTACTCAGGTACTCAGATGGACTGTGACAGGTACTCGGGTACTCAGATGAACTGTGACAGGTACTCAGCTACTCTGGTGAACTGTGACAGGTACTCAGTTACTCGGGTACTCAGATGGGCTGTGACAGATACTCGGGTGCTCAGATGGACTGTGACAGGTACTCAGGTACTCAGAAGGACTGTGATAGGTACACAGGTACTCAGATATACTGTGACAGGTACTCGGGTACTCAGATGGGCTGTGACAGGTACTCAGATACTCGGGTACTCAGATGGGCTGTGACAGGTACTCAGGTACTCAGATGGGCTGTGACAGGTACTCGGGTACTCAGATTGACTGTGACAGGTACTCAGGTACTCAGATTGACTGTGACAGGTACTCAGGTACTTGGGTGCTCAGATGGACTGAGACAGGTACTCGGGTACTCAGAAGGACTGAGACAGGTACTCAGGTACTCAGATATACTGTGACAGGTACTCAGGTACTCAGATGAACTGTGACAGGTACTCAGGTACTCAGATGGACTGTAACAGGTACTCAGGTACTCAGATGAACTGTGACAGGTACTCAGGAACTCAGATGGGCTGTGACAGGTACTCAGATGGACTGTGACAGGAACTCGGGTACTCAGATGAATTGTGGCAGGTACTCGGGTACTCTGATAAACTGTGACAGGTACTCAGGTACTCAGATGGGCTGTGACAGGTACTCAGGTGCTCAGATGGACTGTGACAGGTACTTGGGTAATCAGAAGGACTGTGACAGGTACTCAGGTACTCAGATATACTGTGACAGGTAAAAACCAAAAAAACTGCGCTAGAAAATTTAAACACAGCAGCGGCAATCAGTGAGGCAAACACAACAAACAGAAACAATATACAAATGCCGCGCTTAGAAATTATATAAATAAATAAATAAATGATCTATGTGAAAAATGAATGGTAAAAAATTAAATATATAAATATTAATAATTAGTCCCAACGGTTGAAATTCAGTAAATATTGTGATTAAACAAAGTGAATAAATCAAGTGAATAGATCAAGTGGTGATATTAATGTTGATAATTGAAGTCCTAAAAATATTCCCAACAGTCCAATTGATGGCACTCAATGATAGGTCAGAGCAGAGTGTGTGTAATCTCAACAAATGAATGGCCTGCTTACCAGATGCAAGCCAAACACGGGCGGGTGACTTAAAGTGGTGTTCGGCTGAAATTATACTTTTTAAATAAAAGTACCCCTATAATACACAAGCTTAATGTATTTTAGTAAAGTTAGTCTGTAAACTAAGGTCTGTTTTGTTAGTTTATAGCAGTAGTTTGTTATTTTATAAACTTACAGCAGGCTGTAGCCATCTTAAGTGTGGGCATCTGAAGCCAGACTGTATTTCTTCCTGGATCTCAGCCTTGCAGATCTCGCACATGCTCAGTGCAGCACAAGCAGTGTAATAGGTTTCAGGTCAGGTTTCCATAGCAACAGCAGTTTCAGAGGAAGTTGCCGCCCCTTCCCAGAAGGCATTGCAAACAGGAAATGATGCGATGGGCCACGGCCAGGGAGGAGGAAGTGAAAAATGAATACAGCAGATATACAGTAGGTGCTGAGAAAAAAAAAATATCCAATTTGTCTACAGTGCACAGTTTAGTGAGGGGTGCTGAAGAGTTGTAAAAGTGGGTGGAACTCCACTTTAACCCTGCCTGGGCCTTGATGAAATACCAATCACAGAAGAATAGGATGTTCACACTCGCGTTGGATGTACGTTGGGTCCACAGAAGAGTATTTAACCCAAAAAATAAAGTGACAACATAGCGTAATACTGACACAATAAATTATGATGAAATAAAAGAGTGACACTCACATGGCGAGAGAATATAAACTCCAATGAAGTAAACACCCAGTGTAATAAATTAATAACCACAGATGCCACAAGGAAGACCTCCTTACCAGATGGTAATTATTAAGTGCAAAACATGAAGGTGGATATGCCCTCTGCAAAGGAAAAGTAGTAGTGCACCCACCACCTCACAAAGATCCTGCTTACCAAATGGTAAATAACAAAAAGTGAATCCCGCAGTTATGTGAAAAATCAACCAAACTTCTACAAATGGAAAAGTGGCTCAGAACACCAACACCACACAAAGGACCTGCTTACCAGATGTCAATTCCAGAAGGCAAATTGATTATCAACCAGACGAAAAACCAGCTTAGAGGTAGAAGCATAGATAATGCGTCCCCGCAGCGTCAGCCGAGGACTCCAAGATTCACATGATGTAGAAGGAGCAATACCCAAAAAAGATGGAATAATACCAGAATAGTGTAATAACATATATACTATTTATTTCGGAATATCACCACTTGATCTATTTACTTGATTTATTCACTTTGTTTAATCACAATATTTACTGAATTTCAACCGTTGGACTATTTATTACAGTAATATTTATATATTTAATTTTTTACATAGATCATTTATTTATATAATTTCTAAGCTCAGCATTTGTATATTATACTGTGACAGGTACTCAGGTACTCGGGTACTCAGATGGGCTGTGACAGGTACTCAGATACTCGGTTACTCAGATGGGCTGTGACAAGTACTCAGGTACTCAGATGGGCTCTGACAGGTATTTGGGTACTCAGATGGACTGTGACAGGTACTCAGATACTCAGATATACTGTGACAGGTACTCAGGTACTCGGGTACTCAGATGGACTGTGACAGGTCCTCAGGTACTCAGGTACTCAGATGGGCTGTGACAGGTACTTTGATGGGCGGTGACAGGTACTTTGATGGAATGTGACAGGTACTTTGATGGGTGGTGACAGGTACCTTGATGGGTGGTGACAGGTCCTCTTTATTAGGGGGGCAATCAGTGTGTGTTGGTGTACACTGAAAGCGGTAACAAGATGTTACTGCAATCTCCTTTTCACACATGATCATTGTGTGAGGAGGAGAACCCGGTAAAATCTTGTTACCACCGTTTACTGACATTCTGTGACTGGCTGTGATTGGACACAGCCGGTCACATGGTAAAGAGACAATTTCATTGGCTCTTTACTGCGATCGGGGTTGGGCTGTGTCAGGGTGTCAGGGAGTGCACAAGCACCGTTCACTTGGACAGTACATGTGACCGGCTGTGATTGGACACAGCTGGTCACGTGGTAAAGACCCATTTTTTATTGGCTCTTTACATGGATCTGGGATGGGCTGTGCCCGAGGGACACACCTCATCCCTGATCACCGCACTGCGGGCCCCCGGGAGCATGCAGGAGAGGCGAGAAACAGTGGACATCATATAATGCCCGCCCAGGATGGGAGATCCCATCTGCGGACATCATATGACTATAGCCCAGTATTGAAGTGGTTAATAAGACACGTGGCCACTCACTAAAATTAGAAGAAAAGAGGTTTAACCTTATACTGTGTAGAGGGTTCTTTACTGTAATACCCTGTACACACGGTCGGACATTGATCAGACATTCCGACAACAAAATCCATGGATTTTTTCCGACGGATGTTGGCTCAAATTTAGAGGTAGATAGGTCCGCGCTTAGGACAGTGTGAGAGCTGCTGCCTATCCCCAATTGGTACCCCAGGGGGTTCAATTATTGAATAAGTAAATGATATGAGAATAGAAACGGTGCTGCCCTCTAATTTAATGAGTGCTATATACCAGTGTGGTAAGTGAATCCTAATGATTAAATTGTATGAGAGCTCAGTTAATAGCTGTCAATGGTGCAGTCTACACCAAATATTCAGAGGTAAATGAAAAAGGCAATAACACCAGTATATTAGACACTGCTAAGTAAGTTATATCCCCCCAGTGGGGTAAATGTATCAGCCAAAGTAGAAAATAAAGTAAAGAGTGAAAAAATAATATGGTGAACTGTGTGGTTAAATAGGAATAAAATGATAAGTTTCAACAGAATTCAAAAGTTTTGGGACAAGATGGCGCCACGGATAATGTTGATTGTGTAATAAAAAATTATATGTGCATATAGTGCTGATGTAATGTCAGTGTTACCCCTGACATTACATGTACAAAATATTAATTTGGGTCGTGAGTTACCCCAATGTTCAAAAATATTGGGACACCGTGGCGCTTGTGAAACATGAAATATCTTACTGTGACACACTATTATAAAACTCCCTATGTGTTAAATACAAAAAATATATAAAAACATACATCAACCATAAATTTCAATTTCTTAAGTGTGTGACAGACAATCGTTAGCTTCTAAAAGGTTGGATAAATAGTCCATGCAAAGAGTTGTGTATTTATAACCAGGTGGAAAAAACAAAGTTCAAGTATAAATGCTGTTTATTTCATCCTATTATTTCCATAGCAACCTGTTAGATTTCATCTTTCTTTGATTCCTTAATTTCAGAAGTGAAACATAATGAAACAACTCAAAGCAGCCAGTCAAAATGTATATTTCTCCCAAAGACAGCTAATATGTTTTATTTTTGGTTGTGCTATAGAAGATATGAGCGTTTTTATTCTCCATATTTACTAAAACTATGCTTATATTCAACATTTTCATTGACTACGATTTTAATTATGTAATTTTGTTTTATACTTAATAACTTTCTGCCACCAGTATCCCTTTGCTTGTGTATTTTATTAGACGATTATCTAAAGGGAATCATTTCCCCTTATACCTCATATTTTGCAATATTGAAGCCTGAGCAAAGTCTTCCATTGCTAACCATGAGGAGCATTATTGTGTAAATAAAATGAAGCTCTGGGCTCTTGTGAGCACTAATTTGTTGATGGATAGCCTTGTTTATTCAGCTCTCTAACTCAATAAATCACCTGTCAATTGTCCTTGATCCTACAGTCTTACAGCAATTCATCCCCATAGATGCTGTACATATAGCGTATGTGCATCATAAATTTGGCAAACACAAATTGCATAAGATATTGAATTACAGGGTAACTAGTAAATATAACTTACATCCTAAGGCCATACTATCCCCAGATGTATATGTAATATGTTTTAGTAAAGACTAGAGTTGTTCTAAATAGTTGTATATGTATGATACATTACCTCTCCAAAACTAACAACATAACTGGCAGTATTTTCATGAAAATAAACTCCTTAAAAAGCGTGAGAGTGATCTAGGAAAAATCTCTTGCATTGCATTGCATTACACTCAGTTTGGGCATAAATGTACCATATGTTAAAACTTAAGACTGTTCATGCTGCATCCAACTGTAATTAATTCAGACATATAGCCCCTGGAATAAAAGAGTAGATTGTGTGATGACCTCACATTCTAATACACATAATAATTGCATGCAGATATATGCCCCATACTAGTTTTTAATAGTTTTTGTAGCCGATCAAATATCAATTATAAAATAACTAGATCTACTGTGTGAATTGTAAAATGTGGGGGAACCCTAAAGGGGGAAGTCAGTGAGCACAAGGAAGAATATGAGAAGAGTACTGAATATATATTATACATTTTGACACAGAGCTGTTTGTTATCAGCAAGAGTATGCCACAGAATAAGGGTTAGTGTTTGGGCTTAGTTCAGTTGTAACATTAATGCCCCGTACACACGGTCGGACATTGCTCGGACATTCCGACAACAAAATCCTAGGATTTTTTCCGACGGATGTTGGCTCAAACTTGTTTTGCGTACACATGGTCGCACAAAGTTGTCAGAATTTCCGATCGCCAAGAACGCGGTGACGTCAAGCACGTACGACGAGACTAGAAAAGGCCAGTTCAGAACCAAGCGCGGCACCCTTTGGGCTCCTTTTGATAATCTCGTGTTAGTAAAAGTTTGGTGAGAGACGATTCACGCTTTTTCAGACTCGTGGTTTTCAGATCGTTTTCTGCCGTTCAGTTTGTGCTTGTAGGTTTGTATCTGCTCTTCAGTGCGTGCAAACAAGTTCCGCGTGACTTAGTCATTGTATTCTTGTTCGTTCGTTACTGTTTTTCAGGTCGCTCTTCACAGGCCTTGCTGTTCTTCAGTGCGTTCTGTTACTTCGTTCTGAGCAGTCAACTGTTTTCTAGCCATGTTGCGTATGCGTACTCCTCGTAGAGTTCGTGCTGTGTGGGGGCTTGGTGTTGGGGTCCTGACCTTGACACAAGTCCAGTCCATAAACAGGGTGGGGAGGAGTTCATGGACCAAGAATTGGTTGCTTCAGCGTGACCAGTTCTCTCATATGCCTTTGCTCCGTGAGATCCGTGAGATTAATCCTGATGATTTCAGGAACTTTCTCAGGATGACGGACCCCGTGTTTCACCGTCTGTTGGCTTCGCTGACCCCTTATATTAGCAGGCAGGATATCTGCATGAGGCAAGCCATCACTCCGGAGCAGAGGCTCGTCGCTACCCTGCGGTACTTGGCGACAGGGAGAAGCCTGCAGGACCTCAAGTTCTCGATAGGCATCTCCCCCCAGGCTCTGGGTATCATTATCCCAGAGACCTGTTCTGCCATCATCAAGGTCCTGCAGAAGGAGTATATGAAGGTAAGATTTTTATCCTTTAATATCACATTTTATTGTATTTAATGTTTGATAATATATTGTATTTCTTTCCTCATTTCCTAATTACCATGATTGTAATATGCTGTGAATGTCCCCTTTGTCCTCATGCATGCTGGATTTTTATGTAATTATTTTTTTAGGTCCTTCATACAGATTGTCCTTCACTAACCTCCCCAGCATGTTCTCTCCTGGCCCTATATTCACCGCATGTAGTCACGTAAAACAATGTATTTTATCAGCTCCATAGTAGTGCTTTACCCCAAACACCACCTAAAATGTTTTGAAATGTTATTTTAGCTTTAAATTCAGGCAGAGGCTTATTTTTTGTGGTGTCCCCAAATCATTTTTAGTAACCCTCCCTCCCCCAACTGCTAAGTCAGCTGATACCAATTCTCTATCTATCCTCAATCATCTATCTGCTGACTTTGCCAAACCCATATACACTATACCCATCTCTTTTGTGCTCCGATTTATGGATGAATTCCCCAAAGCATGTAGTGCAAGGGCCTGCCTGTATACTTTCAAATGGTACTGTTAAAAGTTTTTGTATCCTATTATTATCTTGACAGGTAATAGCAGAATGTCCAAATGTCCTCAAATGTGTACAGTGTGTATTTATATCTTTGTATTATGACACTTCTTACCTGTCCAGTGGGCTGCCAATAGTGTAACTAAGGAGGGGCTGTTCCAAGTAATACCCTGTATTTAGGCATTCATCGCTCAATGAAGTGAAGAGGGTTACCTGTCCAAGATTTCCACACACCCCATAATGTTAGAAATGGCCCATGAGAGGGGGGGGGGGAATATGATAGGTGTACCTTATACTTTGGCGTTGTTAAATTCCCCTTAATAAATGCTATCTGGAGGTTGGCCAAGAATGTTTGTGTCTAATCTGCTTCCCATGTTTATGTACAAAAATACAAATTTTTTTTTTCCTCTACAGTTTCCTTCCACGCCACAGGAATGGCAGACTGTGGCCTCCCACTTTGCCCAGCGGTGGGACTTTCCTAACTGCGGAGGGGCAATTGATGGGAAACACGTCCACATCGTCCCACCATCCAACTCGGGGTCGTACTATTTCAACTATAAGGGGTTCAATAGTATAGTGATGTTGGCGGTGGTGTTGGCTAATTACGACTTCTTGTATGTGGACGTGGGGAAGAATGGCCGGATGTCCGATGGTGGAGTCATTGCCCAGACGGAGTTCTACAGGCGTCTCCAGAATGGCAGCTTGGACTTGCCAGCTCCAGAGGACAATGTGGAAGGACTCCCATCTGTGTTCGTTGCTGATGAAGCGTTTGCGCTGGGGGACCATCTTATGCGGCCATTCCCTATGAGGACCCTCACCCCGGAACAGAGTGTTTTTAATACCGGCTGGCCAGAGCCCAAAGAGTGCTGGAGAACACATTTGGAAGCCTGGCCAGCCGGTTCCGCCTATTTCTGACACCTATCCATATGGCGGAGTATAAACTTAATCATATCATCTTGGCGTGCTGTATTCTCCATAACTTTTTAAGGAAACATTCGGCCAACTATGCTGGCTCTGTTGGGCCTGAGGCCGGAGTGATAACTGAAACAACACTGACGGCGCTTGAAAGCGGACGTCCTGGCTTGCCCTTCCTGAGTGCCCGTGATGTCCGGTTACGATACCTGGAGTTCTTTGCGGGTAGGGGGGCCATCAATATGCCAGCAAATATGTGAAGCCTTTTTCTAATAAAAAATCAAAAAAAAGAAATTCTTTGTGGACATTTACTGCTTGTGTTTGTTTTAGCTGACCCTGACAGAAATGTGTTGAGTCCAGAAAGTGGCGTGATTGTGTAACCTTATACAAAGCACTGTTGGGTGTTATTGACTAAATGCAAAGACACTTTTCATTACAAGTGCACTTGCAACTGCACTGAAACTGCACTTGTAGTGCCAAGAGGATTTGCCCTTAGGAAATAACCCCCATTTTCACAGAAAACACCAATTACATCACCACCAAAGTGTTTTAGCGTTGACACAATAATCCACACATTCTTGATTAACACACTTTTTAATACCTGCACAATCACATGTGCATTTACCAAAGGGTTTTCAAACAAACCAACATGTTTGTTGTATAACAATTTTTGGGGTAGCATTATCAAAAATAGAAATGTCCATTTAAGATAAAACAGACATGTGTAAAACCAACAAGAAAGACACAAATCTTGAACTTACAAAGTTCACATTTGCTAGAAATTGAAGGCAATATCACACATGAGTATTTAGGAACTGTGTTTGATATTGTGTTCAGATGGGGTGAAGTCACCCAAGGAAAAGCCAAATTTGGAAGATGCACACCAATTTATGAATTTCAACATGTGCAACCTGCCATCACGGGGGATCAAGGGATGTGTTTGGGATGAGAAACCCCTTCCTCTCAGCTACTTTATTATTGAGGAAGGGGTTGCACCCCCAAAACGCGTCCATTGATCTCCCGTGATGGGAGAGCACATGTTGACACACTGTGTGCATCCTCCAAATTTGGCTGTGTGAAAAATCACAAAAACATTTTGCACATTGTAGCACACCAAAAAACAAAGGGTTTTGGAGGGGCTTTAAACTCGCCCCAAAACATCAATGATGTTTTTATTTTTTTGAATAACATCATTGATGTTTTTCTTGAGGTTTTCCAATTGTAAATTACACCCCATGATCTCCCCGATCAGGATCTGGGCACTTTCGGATGTGAAAGGATCTGGATCCACAACATCACGATCACCTAAAAAGAGAGGAACCCCCCAAAAAATTAGGTCTCAAAAATATGCCGCCATCCATCTCTTACCTGAGCCTGTGGTCGCAGACACTCACCTGTTGTGGTGACTAGTTTCACCACGTCTTCTTCCTCCTGCTCAGCTTGTGTTGGGGAGATTTCCCCTTCTTCCAGAGGGGGGTGGGCTCTGGTCTCCTCGGATGAGGGGTGTCCTCCGAGTATTTTATCCCCTATGTAAAACAAAAAGGTATAATTAGCACATATTTGATGGCAGAACTAGAAATAGTAAACATTGCTTGGAAGTGGAGTACAATTGTCAATTTTAGCAGAGTTCCAAAATGTAGCATTTTCAGTGTCCTTTGTCAAGCTTCAATACTTTACCTGTTTGGTACAAGCTTCACAGATGGAGACCCCCCTATAGTATACACTGGAGCACCTGTGTGGCCCCCTAATAAAAATGGTGTTCTTGTGTCCCACACTAGTGCTCCAGTTTCCAGATGTGAAAACAGCTGCTGATTGTCCTCTCCTTACACAGAATCTAGTTTGCTTTTCATTCTAGTAACAAAGCCATCTACACAACCAAATTCGTTTAAGACAAGTATAGTGCGTAAAAATGGTGGCCAAATGCATATGGCCTAAACAATGGTATTTTATAGGCCGAAAGAAAAATGTTTGATACGAATGAATAATGTGCCCATGAACATGAAAGTTGCCATTTTAAACTGTACAACAGTTCCTAAAAGCACATAGAGCAGCACGAACGTAATAAACATCAAAAGAATAGGAACACAGCACAACTACTTACTTTTTTGCAGCACTCTCCGGATCTTTCTGTACTGCTCATGTTCTCTTAATTTGAGATCCGACCACCGATTCCTGAGCTGATCTTTCGATCCAAGTACCCCAAATTTCCGGTGCAGACTCTTGACTACTTTCGCAATGATCTTGGCCTTTCTGACATTGGAGTTGGGGTAAGGTCCATACTTTCCATCATAGTCGGCCTTCTTCAGGATGTCCACCATTTCCAACATCTCCCCAAAGGACATATTTGAGGCCTTAAATCTCCTTCTGGATTGGGACGTTTCCGGATCCGGGCTTTCCTCCTCCTCCTCCTCGTTGCTACAATTATCACGATCCTGCTGTGTATCCGCCATGTGCTCTTCCCCTATTGCGCAGAACAAAAAGGGGCGGGGAATAGACTAGAAAGAACGTCAGGGGCGGGCGGAGTTACACGCATGCGCGGTGTGTATAAAGCGTAACACGCGTGCGTCTTGCGTGCGATCTGTGAGCGGAGGAAGGAGCATCGGAGGCGTCGATCGTGATAACGAAGGTAAGATCTAAACTTGCGCCTATACTGCTTCGAAATAGAAGCCTATGTCTTGTGTTGTGTCTTGCAGAGAAAATGGATGGGTTCAATGACCACAATTTCCTCCCCCTGTTCATAGACAAGTACAGGGAACTGCCCTGTCTGTGGCAAGTGAGACATCCTCATTACAACAATAAACAAAAGAGGCAGGCAGCGCTGGAGAAACTGCTGGAGTTGGTGAAGCCGGTGGCCCCCACAGCAACCATCCCTTATTCAAAAACCAAAATTGGTGGCCTAAGGAGCACTTATCTTAGGGAGCGCAAGAAGGTCACAGATTCCCAGAGGTCCGGAGCTGCAGCAGATGACGTTTATGTCCCCAGGCTGTGGTACTATGAGAGACTGCGATTTCTGTCAGACCACACTGAAGTCAGGGAATCCCTCTCTACTCTTCCTTCCACGCTTCCTTCCACCCCAGCTGAGGCTTCCAATGTCCAACCTGGGCCTTCCAGCCAGGAAGAAGTGGAGGAGCCCAGCTGGAGTCAGGTATAGCATTGTTCTACAGATTTCAATAAAGAAATGATGTTTACTATAGATGTTATAATTGATCACTAATTGGTGATTGAAAAAAAGTGTTTTACATATCAATAGACAGTAGTGGGCACCCAAAATTGTTAAAAGAAACAAAAATGCTGGGCTCAGAATGATAGTCTGTTATATTTGTTAACATTCCATTTGCAACAGTCAGGAGGTTAAAATTGTGTGTGATTGATGAATAAAAAACTAAAACTATGTCCCTTTTTCATACACAGGAAGACCTCAGCCAGGAGGAGGTTGTGGAATGTGTCAGCCAGGAGGAGGCGGGGATTAGTGGCAGCCAGGAGGAGGCGGGGCTAAGTGTCAGCCAAGAGAAGCCTGGGACCAGTCGCAGCCTGACTGAATCGCAGGTTCCTCCCCTCCGCCTTCCATATAAAAGAGCGAGGAAGATGACTCCCGTGCAGGATTCAGCACTCAGGCTAATTCAGGAGGCTTCTGCGTCCCTCTGAGCCTTACCCACTCCTGAAGAGGCCTTTGCCTGCATGGCTGCCACCAAACTGAAGGGCATGCAGGAGCGTCAACGCAAACTATGTGAGGACCTGCTTTATAAAGTCCTAAGTAAGGGGGTGAGTGGGGAACTAACACCCAAGACCAACGTGATTGAGTTGGACCATCCTCCTCCTCCTGCTGCCACAACTCCACCACCACAGCCACAGCGTGGAAGGAAGCGTGGAAAGAAGACCTGAGAGTGATGACCCTGGGTTCAGTCTGGTCTGACAGAAGCTGCAGTCTCTCGTATGACCACAGCCTGGGAACATAGATGTCATCTGCTGCTTTCTGGATCTCTGGGACTGATGGACCAGACTGCCCTCCATTAGATATGGACTCCTCAGGCCACCAATTTTGCTTGAAAATTAGTGATGTCTGCCCTGGGGGTCCAAGGCTTCGCCAATTTCTGCTGTTTCTCCAGCGTTGCCTCCCTCTTTGTTTAGTTGTGAGCCCTTAATAAAAAATTTATTTTGGGAAATTATACTCTCCTGTGTGCGTTTTAATCCAAAAAGGACAGTTTGTTGGTGACGATTCAGGTACATTTCTAACATAAAATGTGAAATTAACAAGGGGCAACAACACCAAACAATCTCCTACAGATTAAATCGAACAACATATCAATGGTGTTGTGGTAACTTGACACAAAAAACACACACAAACATTTTCGGGAGTACAAATAAAAAAACAAAAAAAAAAAAAAAACACCCTTCAAAAAAATACAAACACAAAAAAAAAATCTACATTAAAGCCAAAAAAAAAAATACACCAAAATAATGTTGTCAGATGTGAGAAATCAAAATATATTGAGTGAATCACGATAAATAATAACAAAATAAGTTTGTGAGAAGTGTGTGTGAATATGAGCAGCAAAACTACTTAATTCTTGTCACATTATAAAGAAGAAGAGAGTGCGCTGTATTAAACCATTTTTAACATTGCAGCGTGACAAAAGTGCTGTATCCATTGCGAACGCTAAGTTTACCAGAACGAGCTGTTCCGTCTTGGAATTTCTTCTGAGCATGCGTGGCACTTTGTGCGTCAGAACAGGCCACACACGGTCGGAATTGACGCGATCGGATTTTGTTGTCGGAAAATTTTATCTCCTGCTCTCCAACTTTGTGTGTCGGAAAATCCGATGGAAAATGTCCGATGGAGCCCACACACGGTCGGAATTTCCGACAACACACTCCGATCGGACATTTTCCATCGGAAAATCCGACTGTGTGTACGGGTCATAACTGTTAAGGGGAAAAAAGAGTGTATTGTGGTTTGTATATAGTTTTTATTTATTTATTATTGAGTAATAAGGAGTGGTGGATTGATCTCCCAACTAATGGAGCCTGCATAGTTCTGACACCAATGTCAATGGGCAAAGCCACAAGAGGAGGGAGCCTGAAGTTTGCATGTTCTCCCTGCGCCTGCGTGGGTTTCCTCTGGGTACTCCGGTTTCCTCCCACACACCATAGACATGCTGGTAGGTTAATTGGCTTCTGTCTAAGTTGACCTCAGTATAAAAATGTGAGTTAGGGACCCTAAATTGTAAGCTCCTTGAGGGTAGGGACTGATGTGAATGTACAATGTATATGTAAAGCGCGGCGTAAATTGACAGCGCTATATAAGTACCTTAAATAATTACACTCACCACCAATGTAAAAGGCATTTTATCACTTAACCACCAATGTAGCAAGGCTTAAAAGCAGATTTCTTCATAAATTCCAAATACGTGTATATTAATTGGTTTGTTTGAAAGTTACAAACTATGGTATATATATGGAATTTACTCAGCTCTGACTTTCTGACTGCCTATCACATTTCTGGAGTCTCATAAATGTCAGGACAGTACAACCCCCTAAATGACTAATTTTTGGAGAGTAGACACCCCAAGGTATGTGCTGAGAGGCATGTTAAGTTCATGGAAGATTTTATTTTTTGGCACAAGTTTTTTGACAATTACAAAGAAAATTATTTTACACAAAGTTGTAATTTTAATGAGATATTTCTCATGCATGCCATGGGTATATGTCAAATCACACCCCAAAACAAATTAATGCTACTTCTCCTGAGTATGGGGATACCACATGTGAGAGACTTTTTGGCCACCTAGCCACATATAGGGGCCCTAAAATCCAATGACCACCTTCAGACTTTCAAGGAGCATTAATTATTATCACGTACCTGGTGATGACTGCATTGTTGTGGAGGCCTCTTTTACACCTGCCAAACACTCCTGAAGGTGGAAACAGAGAGTGTGAGGGCACGGAATGGCACGAGTGATGGAGTAGCTGGCTGGTGAAGTCCACACTTAGCAGACAAAGCAAGTCCAGGAAGCAGGCCAAGGTTGGTAACAGCCAGGCAGCGCAGTACATAATCTGCAGGCAAAGACAAATACAGTAAACAAGCCAAGGTCAAAGCAATCATCTGAACTTGGTTAATGCAGGAGCAAAGGCAGAGTCCAGGAGGAAGCCGGGTCATACACAGGTAAACAGGTTCAATGGACCAGGTCACAAGAATACTTACAAACCGAAAACCATTAAGCAACTGCTCATGGTGACAGGCCACTTTAAATAGGCAGCTGGGCGCCAAATATACACGCTAATTCGTTATGTGCGCATGTGCAAGTGCGTGCACGAATTCAAGCACATTGAACAGGAATAGTACATCTTTCCCTAGAAGTATTTGCACGTGAACAATGTGCACGGGCACGAATATTAGCATAAGCTCGCAATGGTTTTCTGGTGCTGGGAGTCTGGTTTAACTTACAATTATGCATTGGACTTGTAAGTAAGTTGTAATGTTAATTAGATATTTCTCAAATACATCATGGGTATACATGGCATTACACCCCAAAACACATTCTGCTGCTTCTCCTGAGTATGGGGATACCACATGTGTGAGACTTTCTGAGAGTTTAGTCGTGTACGGGGGGCCAAAATCATTATGAATACAACTTGGGGAAAGCCCCTGCGATTAGATCACATGGCAGCCATTTTTTTATGAACAAACTTCTAAAAAAATGGCATGCTTGCAAAAACTTTTCCACATACAAATAGTACCCCATATTGACCAAGTAGTAAGGTTTATTAATTATATATGTTCCCCCTGTTTTACTGAGGCTTTTTTTAACCAGCAGTGGACTGGTAGAGGACTACAAGATCTTCCTGCTGATGTTTACCAGCAGATGGACTGGGAAAGAGCTGGGTCACAGCTGTATATCAATTATCAAAAAAGGTACTTACTTGTTTTTTTTTTTAAATTAAAATAAATACAGTGACATCATCCATAAAGAGAAGGTATACTATAAATTAAACAGTGTGTGTTTAGTACCACTTAAGTTTTCCATCCTACATTTATTTACTTTATACCTGTTTCAGTTTGTTACTCTTAGTGCTTCTTCTGGTTTGAAATGGTCATCTGTGTTCAACCAAAAATATCCTTAAACTAGTATAATAACATTAGAACCAATTCTTACCATCTATTCATTCATTTGAAACTAAATTCCTTTGCTCAGTTCACATTGTTCCAAGTGTAATAGAGATGCACTGTAATTCATTTTTTTTCTTCACATGATGGCAAATTGACACAATCCAACACCCTTTGACCTACAAACACACTGGAAAGCTGCAGCAGCACGTTCACTGAGCTGCAGTAAATTGATTTACTACACAAGCTTACTGTGGAACCCAGAGAAAGATGTGTCAGGCTGCATCTGGGTACAAATTGTTCCAACAGTTGGCTTTAGTTTGGAAGTGTGATTGGTATGACAGTTTAACAACAATTTATCTGCTTCTCCAGTAATTTGTAGCTTACCATTATATCCTACAGCTGCAGAAAGAAATTATGTACCAGTGTAATACGCTTTTAAAATGAGACCTTCCCTACAACTGGAGATATACTTACTATCCATTTTTATGGCTAATTGCTATAGAAAAATAATAATAGTATATATTTTTCTGTTTAGATCTGTGAACAAATGGACTCAGAGGTATTGTACAAATTATCAGAATATTTTTATTAACATTGTAATCAGCAACCTACCAATGCAAATAATAACCCTGTTAATAATAATAATAATAATAATAATAATAATAATAATAATATATAGAAAAGGAATATGTATTTTGTTTTTCGTTTCTTTATTTATTATGGTTAGGACTCAAGTATGACATTTTGCATGTGAATATTTTGTTTTTTAATATACATTTAGAAGATAGCATTTTAGGCTCCTTTTCACACGTTTGTCAGACGAGTCTTATCTGTGGTAATGAAAAAAAGCCTGTTTACATAGTTCAATAGCTTAGGTTTAATTAGTCAGAGGAGTGACTCATAATCCCTCTGTCCCCCACCCAGTCTGTTCTGTTCATAATATTCAATATGGAGTTTCATTAAAGGAGAAGTCCAGCCAAAGCTTGTTTGGCTGGGCTTTTCCTATGGATCACAGGAGTGCAATTAGTTTTGTACTAGTTTTGACCCGTTTTCAGCAAAGAGCACACTGAAATCCGCTCTCTGCTGAAGTCACAGAAATCAGTCCAGGCACTGTGTCATCACGACAATAAAGTCTGGATCCGCCAGGTGCCTGGACTGATACCCATCTCAGCCTCTCAGCAAGCCGCTGAGAGCCTGAGAGGGCCGCTCCCCGCCTCTCCACAGTTCAGCAGAGCAGAGAGCTGCTGATTGACAGTCAGCAGATCTTTGCTTGAGGAGCTGAGAGAACTGAGCCATCGGCAATGTTCGATCGCTCAGTTCTCAGTGCAGACCTAGGTAAGTATGATTCTGAAAAAAAAACAAAACATACTTCTCTTTTAAGACAGAGACACTCTCTGTGCCTAGGTTCACACTGAGTGCGGGAATGAATTTGTGCGAGTTCAGCTAAACTTGCACGATTTCATTCCCGCATGTCAGTCCAGATTTCGGGGACAATTTCAGAGACTTCCTTGCAGGTTTCTGTACAGATGTTAATGGAAATTGCATCCCGAAATCGCCAAAAGTAGTACAGAAACTACTTTTGGAAATCGATGCAGCGCCAACATGTCAAATCGCATGCCACATTGTACCAATGTGAACCAGGGCTTTCACTTTTTCACTTTAAAAAACCCTCATTGCTTACAGGAAATGCAACATAAATTCAAATCATCAAGAGATAGCTGTAGTTCATGTGTCAGAATTATCAATATCAAATGTATTCAAATGTATTCAAAACTATTAGAGAAAAAAATATAACAAATTATATTTATGCAAAAACCACCTCCTCCTTGCTCCTTTGCTCATTGTTATTCAGCTAGAACAGTGGTGCCCAAACTTTTGAGGAGCGAGGGCCACTTTAGTGAACTGGTGAACGGTCGCAAGCTACAGCGGAGTGGACAGTTGACAGGTCCGTGTCCACTCGGCATATGCAGAGCAGACACGCACACAGCCCATTTTACTCTATGGGCCCTCCAATCTAATCCACCCAAATAGAGGGGGATGGATCCCCTTCCTTTTTTTTAAGTGGATCGGATTGGGGATAGGCGGATGTAAACAGACACAAGCTCATTTACATCTGCCTCTCTATTGAGGTGAATTGGACTAATCGTGTGAAAGGGGCCTAAGGCTGCTTTCACACTGATGCACTGCAGTTTACCTGCACCTCAACTGACCTCAATCTTCACTTCTTCCTCAGGATTTCTGCAGGTATCGTTGGCTTCTGCTGTCCCCCAGGTAGGTATTGCTAGTGGCTGCTGCTGGCTGTCCTCCAGGGCTGGTACTGCTGGTGGGTACTACTAGCGGGTACTGCTGACTAGTATTGTTAGCTGGTACTGCTGGTGAGTACAGCTGGAGGGTACTGCTGACTGGTACTACTGATGAATACTGCTGGTGGGTACTGCTGGTTGGTACTGCTGGTGGGTACTGCTGGTGGGTATTGCTGACTGGTACTGCTGGTGGGTACTGCTGACTGCTACTGCTGGCGGGTACTGCTGGCTGGTACTGCTTGTGGGTACTGCTGGCTGGTACTGCTGGCTGGTACTGCTGACTGGTACTGCTGACTGGTACTGCTGGTGGGTACTGCTGACTGGTACCATTGGTGAGTACTGTTGGTGGGTATTGCTGGCTGGTTCCTGATCCACAACCCCAAAGCATCAGTGTGACAGGAGCCTGCACTTGAGGAAGCATGCGGCTGCAGTAGAAAGCAGAGCCGATGCTTTCTGTGTCACTTCTGTCACAGACTGAGTGCATTTGGTATCATTCCACCTGTGACAGGAGCCGGTGCTTTATAGGAAGCATCAGTTCTTCTTCCTCTATCGCTGGCTCAGTTTTTCACACTGATGCTCAGGGATGGAGGGTCGGGAACCCACAATCTGGGCTTGCCAACCCACCATCCCAGAGCAGGAGGGGGCAGGCCACATCAGAGGGCACCACAGGCCAGCGGTTGGGCACCCCTGAGCTAGAAGAACATAATACACATAATTTGTGCAATATCTATTTTGTTTTGGATATTGGGGACTGCAGATGTATAATCAGATGCTTTTGACTAAGCAGGGTCCCGTTATGTTTTTAAGGGCCTATTCACACTTGCCCGACTTGTCATGCGACTTTAGACATGGCAAGTCACATGACAACTTGCAGCCCATTGTTTGTAAAGGTACCTGTTCAGATCGGTGTGGCTCAATGTCACAACAATTTTAAAATGGTAACTGCACTACTTTGGTGCGATGGTCCAGAGAATGTAAAGTTGGATCAAAGTCGCATCAAATGTCGAATCCAAGTCACTCTCCAAAGTTGCAGTGGAAGTCGCTAATGTGAATGGAGCCTTTAGGGTGGGCAAGAGGTTATTGATTTCTAGCAAGAAAAAATGTTTCTTGATAAATACAAATTGTACCTGTATATATTTCCTCTAAATGTTTTGTCCAAATTTGATGATGTTGATTCAGACATGTTCTCTAGAAATGGTTCTGCTGAATATTGTTTATATTTACTACCTACTACAGACTTGAGCAACTTGAGCAACTTTCTTTAATGCTCAATAGCTATTTGGCATGCAAACCAGCTAAATTCAAACCAGTTGTATAGATTTGCGGAAAATTTGCGCAATTTGAAAGCGCTAATGTGTGAATGACAAATCGTGGGACTCACATTTGAGATGATAGATCACGATGCAATTGCGGCAACCCACATCGGGGGAAGTATGTCTCAAAAGTAGCATCTGAACTTTGCGGGTTGCCACAATTGCAGCGCGACCACACCATGACTTGAGGTGTCATGCAAATGAATGGCATCCCAAATGCGCAATTTGTCATTCACACATCGGCACTTTCAAATCACGGCCAGATTCATGGAAAATCTACCCGCCATTCAAATCGCTGAAGTGTGAATGCAGCCTTCATGAGACTGATGATACAAAGGTAGAGTGGGAGGAAGATACACTGCCTATTTATCATAGAGTACCCCATGAGCCCTCTTACTGACCCTATATTGTCCTTTTTTAGCCAAAAGGATTACACAGTGCCTATAGTAAGTTAAAATGAGCAAACTTTCTGACTTTGGCACAATTGCTGTGTTTACTTGCTAGCATAAGTAGTTGAGGAGATGCTTTTATATGGTGCCGGTCATAATTGGTAACTGATTGACCAATATGTATAATTATCTAACTATTAGTAAGAAATGCTATTGTATCTGTGCTGTTCTGTTGTTACCTATTATCTGAAAGCAGTTTGTTAAAAAGTGTGTCATGAATAATGATGGATCCTGTGTAATTCCAGAAACAGAGGTAGGCTGTTACCAAGGTTCTGAAATCATGCAGTTCCTGGTTTCCATAGCTTCTACCAGGTTACATCCCTAGTAGGGATGAGCTTCGTGTTCGAGTCGAACCCATGTTCGACTCGAACATCGGCTGTTCGGTCGTTCGCCGAATTGCGAACGATATGGGCCGTTCGCGCCAAATTCGTGTGGCGCGTCACGGCCCATAATTCACTGCGGCATCGCAGTGCATTGCTGGCTGATGATTGACCAAGCATGCACTATGACCCGCATGCTTGGCCAATCACAGCGCCGTCAGTAGAGAGAGCTGTAATTGGCCAAAGCCAGGGTGGCTTTGGCCAATTATGGCTCAGGGGATTTAGTACACACCCCACACTATATAAGGCCGCCTGCACGGCGGCCCTGTGTAGTGTGTGTTCCGGTGTGCTGAGAGATAGAGAGAGAGAGAGACAGTGTCATTTGATTTGAGTTAGATAGATTAGGCAGAACAGTCAGTCAGTTAGCTGCACTTACAGTGTATTGTGTATATATATGCATCCCAGGTGTTGCATATATATATATACACTGTATTCAGTTTAGCTAGATCCGTTCCTGTTATCTTCTATCTAGACTATTTACATTTAGTGCAGTGTGTCCTGCTCACAGTGTTCAGCTAGATCCGTTCCTGCTATTTACATTCAGTGCAGTGCGTCCTGCTCACAGTGTTCAGCTAGATCCGTTCCTGGTATTTACATTTAGTGCAGTGCGTCCTGCTCACAGTGTTCAGCTAGATCCGTTCCTGCTATTTACATTCAGTGCAGTGCGTCCTGCTCACAGTGTTCAGCTAGATCCGTTCCTGGTATTTACATTTAGTGCAGTGCGTCCTGCTCACAGTGTTCAGCTAGATCCGTTCCTGCTATTTACATTCAGTGCAGTGCGTCCTGCTCACAGTGTTCAGCTAGATCCGTTCCTGCTATTTACATTCAGTGCAGTGCGTCCTGCTCACAGTGTTCAGCTAGATCCGTTCCTGGTATTTACATTTAGTGCAGTGCGTCCTGCTCACAGTGTTCAGCTAGATCCGTTCCTGCTATTTACATTCAGTGCAGTGCGTCCTGCTCACAGTGTTCAGCTAGATCCGTTCCTGGTATTTACATTTAGTGCAGTGCGTCCTGCTCACAGTGTTCAGCTCGATCCGTTCCTGCTATTTACATTCAGTGCAGTGCGTCCTGCTCACAGTGTTCAGCTAGATCCGTTCCTGCTATTTACATTCAGTGCAGTGCGTCCTGCTCACAGTGTTCAGCTAGATCCGTTCCTGGTATTTACATTTAGTGCAGTGCGTCCTGCTCACAGTGTTCAGCTACATCCGTTCCTGCTATTTACATTCAGTGCAGTGCGTCCTGCTCACAGTGTTCAGCTAGATCCGTTCCTGCTATTTACATTCAGTGCAGTGCGTCCTGCTCACAGTGTTCAGCTAGATCCGTTCCTGGTATTTACATTTAGTGCAGTGCGTCCTGCTCACAGTGTTCAGCTAGATCCGTTCCTGCTATTTACATTCAGTGCAGTGCGTCCTGCTCACAGTGTTCAGCTAGATCCGTTCCTGCTATTTACATTCAGTGCAGTGCGTCCTGCTCACAGTGTTCAGCTAGATCCGTTCCTGTTATCTTCCTACTGACAGGCAGGCTTGTCTGGTTACAGTATATAAAGCTACCTGAAGAAAATTACAGGTGTTCTTTTTGATCCTATTAGTACCACGGTCAGGCAGCTAGACTATTTACATTTAGTACAGTGCGTCCTGCTCACAGTGTTCAGCTAGATCCGTTCCTGTTATCTTCCTACTGACAGGCAGGCTTGTCTGGTTACAGTATATAAAGCTACCTGAAGAAAATTACAGGTGTTCTTTTTGATCCTATTAGTACCACGGTCAGGCAGCTAGACTATTTACATTTAGTACAGTGTGTCCTGCTCACAGTGTTCAGCTAGATCCGTTCCTGTTATCTTCCTACTGACAGGCAGGCTTGTCTGGTTACAGTATATAAAGCTACCTTAAGAAAATTACAGGTGTTCTTTTTGATCCTATTAGTACCACGGTCAGGCAGCTAGACTATTTACATTTAGTACAGTGCGTCCTGCTCACAGTGTTCAGCTAGATCCGTTCTTGCTATTTACATTCAGTGCAGTGCGTCCTGCTCACAGTGTTCAGCTAGATCCGTTCCTGGTATTTACATTTAGTGCAGTGCGTCCTGCTCACAGTGTTCAGCTAGATCCGTTCCTGCTATTTACATTCAGTGCAGTGCGTCCTGCTCACAGTGTTCAGCTAGATCCGTTCCTGCTATATACATTTAATGCAGTACGTCCTGCTCACAGTGTTCAGCTAGATCCGTTCCTGTTATCTTCCTACTGACAGGCAGGCTTGTCTGGTTACAGTATATAAAGCTACCTTAAGAAAATTACAGGTGTTCTTTTTGATCCTATTAGTACCACGGTCAGGCAGCTAGACTATTTACATTTAGTACAGTGCGTCCTGCTCACAGTGTTCAGCTAGATCCGTTCCTGTTATCTTCCTACTGACAGGCAGGCTTGTCTGGTTACAGTATATAAAGCTACCTTAAGAAAATTACAGGTGTTCTATCCCAGCTTAGTGCAGCTACAGGCCATTAGTATGTCTGGAAGGCCAAGAAGGAGAGGCAGACAGTCACAAGCCAATAAGAGAGGGCAAGCAGGCTCTGTGTCTAGTGCTGGTCGTGGAGACGGTGCATCCTCATCAGCACGTGGCCATGGGACACGCTTGGCCTTTTTTTCGGCAGCTGGCCGTGTTGAGCCGCAACATGCGGAAGACTTGGTCGAGTGGATGACCAAGCCGTCCTCATCCTCCTCATCCTCTCTCACCCATGCCCAGGGTGCTTTGTCTGGCAAAGCAGCGGCCTCTTCCCTCAGCTCAATGTCATCAGTGACTCCTTCCCTAGCTCCACCATGTCCTCATGAGGATTCCCTCGAACTGTTTGACCACAGTGTTGGGTACATGCTCCAGGAGGATGCCCAGCGTTTGGAAGGCTCTGATGATGATACTGAGCTCAATGAAGGCAGTAACATGAGCACGGACAGAGGGGGTGCCCAAGAAGGACAGCAATCTGGCAGTCATGCTCCCCCTGCTGCAGCATACTGCCAGGTTTGCTCCAGTGATGAGGAGGGAGGGGATGATGAGGTCACTGACTCAACGTGGGTGCCTGATAGGAGAGAGGAGGAGGAGGAGGAGGAGGAGGAGGTGGCACATCACCAACTAGGCAGGATGCCCTCCAGGGGCCAGCCTAAGGGCAGCACATTGACTGCATCACACCCCAAAGCTCCACATGTGCAGGGCGCTGCAGTCTCTGCGCGTTATTCAAAAAGTTCTTTGGTGTGGGCCTTTTTTGAGACGAGTGCATCAGATCGCACCGCTGCTATTTGCAACATATGTCTCAAGCGTATCTCGCGTGGCCAAAACATCTCCCGCTTGGGTACCACATGCTTGACCAGACATATGTTGACCTGCCATGCAGTTCGTTGGCAAGCGTATCTAAAAGACCCACACCAAAGAACAAAGAGGATCTCTCCTTGCTCCTCATCAGCTGAGATTTCCAACCCCACTAGACCTTCAGTCCTCTCTGAGACCTGCAGTGAGAGGAATGAAGGTGTAGAATTAGGTGTGTCACAGCCAAGTACTTGTGGGCAATCTGCTTTTGGTACACCGACGTCAGATTGTACCAGGCAAATTTCCCTGCCCCAGCTGCTGCACCGCCGAAAGAAGTTTGCTCCCAGCCATCCACATGCCCAGCGGTTGAATGCTAGCTTGGCAAAATTGCTAGCACTTCAACTGCTGCCTTTTCAGTTGGTAGACTCTGCCCCCTTCCGTGAGTTTGTGGAATGTGCGGTTCCTCAGTGGCAGGTACCCAAACGCCACTTTTTCTCACGGAAGGCGATTCCGGCTCTCTACTGGCATGTGGAAGGCAATGTCCATGCCTCGCTGGACAGGGCGGTCAGCGGTAAGGTGCATATTACCGCTGACTCATGGTCCAGCAGGCATGGACAGGGACGTTACTTAAGTTTCACGGCGCATTGGGTGACTCTGCTGGCAGCTGGGAAGGATGCAGGACAAGGTGCAGTAGTGTTGGAGGTTGTTCCGCCACCACGCCTCCAAAATGCTGATTGTGACACACCTCTCTCCTCCACCCCCTCCTCTTCTTCTTCCTAAATGGCCTCTTCCTCGGAACCAGCGGTGCTCCGTAGGCGTTCAAGGGGCTACGCAAGTACGCAGGCCAAAAGATGCCGTGCGGTGCTTGAGCTGGTGTGCTTGGGGGACAGGAGCCACACTGGGGCAGAGGTTCTGTCAGCTCTGCAGGGGCAGGTTCAGAGGTGGTTGACGCCACGCCAACTTAAGGCAGGAATGGTGGTTTGCGACAATGGCACCAACCTCCTCTCTGCCCTCCGACAGGGACAACTGACCCATGTGCCCTGTTTGGCTCACGTCCTTAACTTGGTGGTGCAGCGGTTCTTGGGCAGGTACCCGGGCTTACAGGATGTCCTGAGGCAGGCCAGGAAAGTCTCTGTGCATTTCCGCCGGTCATATAATGCCAGTGCTCGGCTGACGGACCTCCAAAAGGAGTTTAACCTGCCCAAGAACCGCCTAATCTGTGACATGCCCACCAGGTGGAACTCGACGTTGGCCATGCTGCAGCGGCTGCACACGCAGCAGAGGGCCATCAATGAGTACCTGTGCGACTATGGCACCAGGACAGGGTCAGGGGACCTTGGTTTTTTTTCCCCACGCCAGTGGGCCATGATCAGGGATGCATGCACTGTCCTGTCACCATTCGAGGAGGCCACGAGGATGGTGAGCACTGACAGTGCATGCATCAGTGACACTGTCCCCCTTGTCCACCTGTTGGAGCACACGCTGCGTGGAATAATGGACAGGGCACTTGAGGCAGAACAGAGGCAGGAAGAGGAGGACTTCCTTAGCTCTCAAGGCCCCCTTTATCCAGACAGTGTTCCTGCGTGCCCGCCGATCACACAGGAAGAGGACGAGGAGGAGGAGGAGGAGGAGGAGGAAGATTGTGTCAGTATGGAGGTGGAGCCTGGCACTCAGCATCAGCAGTCTTTAAGGGATCAGTCCCAAGGAACACATGGACTTGTACGTGGCTGGGAGGAGGTGGCTGCGGACGTTGTTGTCCTTAGTGACCCAGAGGACTCCGGACCGAATGCCTCAGCAAACCTACGCTGCATGGCCTCCCTGATCCTGCAAAGCCTGCGTAAGGATCCTCGTATTCGTGGTATCAAGGAGAAGGACCAATACTGGCTGGCAACCCTCCTTGATCCACGTTACAAGGGTAAGGTTGCGGACCTTATCTTGCCATCGCAGAGGGAGCAGAGGATGAAACATCTTCGGGAGGCCTTGCAGAAAGGTCTGTGCAACGCGTTCCCAGAGACTGGGAGGTTACAAACTCCTGTTTCTGGACAACGTGTTGCTGAGGCTTCGGTCAGTCAAAGAAGGAGCGGTGGAGAAGGTGGCCGTCTGACCGATGCGTTCAGACAATTTTTTGGTCCGCAGCCCCAAGGTATGATCGGTTCCAGCAACCATCGCCAGCGTCTGTTTTACATGGTGCAGGAATACCTAGGGGCAAGATCAGACTTGGACACCTTTCCCACCGAAAATCCTCTGGGTTACTGGGTCTTGAGGATGGATCACTGGCCAGAGCTTGCACAGTATGCAATTGAGCTACTGGCCTGTCCTGCATCCAGCGTTCTTTCGGAACGCACATTCAGTGCTGCTGGAGGCGTGGTAACCGATCACAGGGTGCGTCTGTCCACCGACTCGGTCGATCGGCTGACCTTCATAAAAATGAATCAGTCTTGGATCACCACCAGCTACCAAGCACCTGATGCAGATGTAACCGAATAATTTTTTTTGAAATCTCAGATCCCTTCAAAGACTGCCTATGCTGATGCTGAGTGACTATCCCTGAGTAATTATCCTCTTCCTCCTCAATCATCACGCTGATAGCTTGTAAGAACATTTTTGGTTCTGGGCGCCACCACCAGTGCCTAAGGCACAATTTTTCAGCCCCTGTTTAACAGGGGCGTGTAATTACAATTTTTGATGCAATACTTTGCAGCAGGGCTTGTTCCTGCGTTTCAACTAGAGTGTCTGTGAGGGGTTGCAGTGTTGTGGCACCAGCACCAGTGCCTAAGACCCAATTTTTCTGCCCCTGTCTAACAGGGGCGTGTAATTACAATTTTTGATGCAATACTTTGCAGCAGGGCTCGTTCCTGCGTTCCAACTAGAGTGTCTGTGAGGGGTTGCAGTGTTGTGGCACCAGCACCAGTGCCTAAGGCCCAATTTTTCTGCCCCTGTCTAACAGGGGCGTGTAATTACAATTTTTGATGCAATACTTTGCAGCAGGGCTCGTTCCTGCGTTCCAACTAGAGTGTCTGTGAGGGGTTGCAGTGTTGTGGCACCAGCACCAGTGCCTAAGGCCTAATTTTTCAGCTCCTGTTCAACAGGGGCATGTAATTACAATTCTTGATCTAATATTTCACAGCAGGGCCCTGTGAGGGCTTACAGTGTTTTGGCCACAGCAACACCTAAGGCCCAAATTTCTGCTGAGTATATAGGGCAGGACCCTACTTTCAAACATCTAACTTACAAACGACTCCTACTTGCAAACGGAAGGAGACAACAGGAAGTGAGATGAAATCTACCCCTAAGGAAGGGAAATTCTCTCCTGTAAGAGTTAATATGGGAAAACAATTTCTCCTTTCCACTGATGCTTTCCAATCCTTGTTCCACAAAAAAACCCAAATTTTCAAAAAACATTTTTCATTGGGACAAAAAAGTGAGGTGAAATCTTCTGAAGAGGAGGAAAGACGCAAAACAAATGTCACAGGGGTGATAACCCTTCCCTATGTTTTCCAAAAAGCTTAGAAAAGATTTTTTGGCTGGAGCTAAACACATTAAAAATGTTCAAAATTACAAACAGATTCTACTTAACAACAAACCTACAGTCCCTGTCTTGTTTGCACCGCCTGAATACTGCTGTTCAGAGTATATAGGGACCTTTCCTTATTTTAATTTGGGTGCGGGGTTCCCCTTAATATCCATACAAGACCCAAAGGGCCTGGTAATGGACTGGGGGGTACCCATGCCGTTTGTCTCACTGATTTTCATCCATATTGCCATGACCCGACATGACATTAAACCCGCAAGCAGTTTTAAATGAGATTTTTTCCTTTAAAAATGACATTTGGTGCAGGGACTGTTCTAAACATGGGAAACACGCGTCACTTTACAGGCATACTATAGACACCCCCCAGGTACGATATTTAAAGGAATATTTCACTTTTTTTTTTTTACTTTAAGCATCATTAAAATCACTGCTCCCGAAAAAACGGCCGTTTTTAAAAGTTTTTTTTGCATTGATACATGTCCCCTGGGGTAGGACCCGGGTCCCCAAACCCTTTTTAGGACAATACCATGCAAATTAGCCTTTAAAATGAGCACTTTTGATTTCGAACGTTCGAGTCCCATAGACGTCAATGGGGTTCTAACGTTCGTGCGAACTTGCGGTCCGTTCGCGGGTTCTGGTGCGAACCGAACCGGGGGGTGTTCGGCTCATCCCTAATCCCTAGAGATTACCCTGTTGGCAACAGGTGACAGGCAAGCCGAATAAAAGCAATGGGCAACCTCACTGAAGCTGATATCAACTGGCTATCCATGTAGGAAGAGGAGATGAGTGGTAGACACTAAAGATGAAGCCAAGTTAAAATCAAAGAAGCAGCTTAAAGAAAATCTATAATTATAATGTCCCTTATGGGGTAAAGTACATGTAGTACCTTTCCCTGTGTTTCTAAGTGCTTTCTAATCCCAAGTTATGAGCATCAACCTGCCACCTTCCCCCACTGTGGGTCCAAGGAGGGTCTCATCCTTTTGTGGTTCTATAAAGCTCAGTGTTTATGGTCAGAAGTTTGTGTCTGAAGCCATAATACAATGTATAATAATTGTCCCTGATCAGATGGGTTCTTAAAGCCAATAATCAGAAAATTGGACAAGCCAACCCTGTCATTTTAGTTTCAATATTTCTTTATTAGGCTTGAGAAACAAAGCTGTACAATAAATCAACCAGAGAAAGTCACCGTAGCAAGCATAAGGATATAGTGCAAAAAGTTTTGAAGGTGACCAAGTCAAAGCTATGGTACTAGAACAGAGTTAGCTATCAATAAAGCAAAAAAAAAAAAACAATGGGATCAAGTCATGGAAAAATAAAAACAAAAAACAAGAAAATCATGAGGTATATAGAAGTCATCAACTTTTGACTGTACAATTCGGGTGTGATATCCAGACAGACCAGAGTATAGTAGATTTCCACTAGCCAAATTGGTTGAGGTCAAATTGTTTTCCATTTTGCATTGGTAGTTAAGCTCACTAACCATGTCTGCTCTGTTAGGTTTTGTAAAAGAGTTCCACAACCTAGCAATATTTAGTTTTGCAGCTAAGAGTAGGTGCATAACTACAGTTCTAGAGTTGGAGGGTAGTTGGTTGATCCCCAGGTGTAAAAGTGCCAAGGCAGGTTTAGGGGTTAAATGGACTTCTGTAAGTGAGAATGGACTTGTGTAAGTAAGGAAAGTAATGAAAAGACATAGTTCCAATATGAACATATAGATTTACAATGCCAAACAACATGATAAAGCGAGCCTGTTTTTCCGCACATGCACCAACACTGTGGTGGCTGGTTAGGAGAGATTTTGGACAATTTGAAGGGAGTTAAATACCAGCGATGGAGTAATTTATGATATTCCCACTGCTCCAGTGATTGGAGGAGTGGGAGGCAGAGTATGTATAGGAAACTGTGGTTTTTCATGTGGAGTCAGAATAGAATCTATTTGGCTCAATTTCCCATTTTAGGATTGTGGATGTTTTAGAGGATAAGTGGTTGGCATTTAGCAACATATAGAATAGTGCTATGCCTTTCAAGCATTTGGTTGTAAGGTAAAGAGTTTACATATTGGGGTGGGAAGTTCTAGATGAGAGGGGAGGTGACATGTGTGAAGGAAGTGGTGGATACGTACATAGGAGTAATACATGGAGACTGGGAGGTTGAAATGCACACATAAGGCATCAAATGGTCTCAGATTGTCTGCTGTGAGTTAATCGCTAATCCATGCAATACTTAAGTCGGGAGTGAACTTACTTAAAACATCGATAGGGGGTGGTCTCTGAACCAGTGTTGCTAGGTGATTGAGGCGAGAACTCTCAGCCCGGACTTTGTATGAGATTGCAATAGCTGGGTTTTTCTTTTAGGAACCTTGAGTCCTACGCTAATAGCTAAGAGAGTCAGTTTTGGATTTTTATCTTTAAAAAGAGATGCTTCCATTAACAACCAAAGCTTGTTTAAATCAGGGTTCCACCAGTAACAAAGTTGGGCTAATACAGTTTGTTTATAGTAAAGGAGAGTATTAGGGACCCCCAAACCCCCATTGGACCTATGTCTCGTCATAATATGAAAAGCACATTCAGGAGCTTTTTTGTTCCATATATACTGCGTGAATAGGTGTTGATTTGCTGTAAAGAAGGAAGCAGGGATCAGGATTATGAGGGTTCGAAAAAGGTAAAGCTCAAATAGGTGACTGGTAGACCCGACAAGTGTATGTAATAATATGGGCTGCCCATAGGAAGAGGAATTTGGTAATGTTCAATTTAGAAGAAGTACCCAAGAAGCAGCACTAAACTGAGAGAGGGTAAACAGTATTTCTTGGAGAGAGGTTTTTGGGTTGGATACCATAAGAAACATATTGTCCACAAATAAGCTAATCTTGTGATCAATGTCCTGAAACTTTTTGACAGAAATATGGGGGTTTATTTCTAATGCATTGAGCAAGATGTTTCATAATTAAAGCAAAAATTATGGGCATAGGGGGGCATCCCTGTCTTGTGCTGTTGGTGTTTTGTAAGGTATCTGTACGAAAACCTGAGACAAGAACTCTAATAGGGCATACACATGGTCGGACTTTGTTCGGACATTCCGACAACAAAATCCATGGATTTTTTCCGACGGATGTTGGCTCAAACTTGTTTTGTCTACACACGGTCGCACAAAGTTGTCGGAATTTCCGATCGCCAACCACGCGGTCACGTACACCACGTACGACGAGACTAGAAAAGGCCGGTTCAGAACCAAGCACGGCACCCTTTGGGCTCCTTTTGCTAATCTCGTGTTAGTAAAAGTTTGGTGAGAGACGATTCGCGCTTTTCAGACTCGTGGCTTTCAGATCGTTTTCTGCTGTTCAGTTTGTGCTTGTGGGTTTGTATCTGCTCTTCAGTGCGTGCAAGCAAGTTCCGCGTGACTTTAAAGTGGAGTTCCACCCAAAAGTGGAACTTCCACTCATTAGATTCCTCCCCCCCTCCGGTGACACAGTTGGCACCTTTCAGGGGGGAGGGGGGTACAGATACCTGTATATTACAGGTATCTGTACCCACTTCCGGCATAGATACCCGCAGAATCTGCGGGTATTTACGCCACTTCCTGCTCCCTCCCCGCTGCCTACTGGGAAACACACGGGTCCCAGAGGCAGCAGGGACCATCCGTATTGCGCTGCACGACTCGCGCATGCGCAGTAGGGAACCGGGAAGTGAAGCCGCACGGCTTCACTTCCTGATTCCCTTACCGAAGATGGAGGTGGCAGCACCTGATGACGGAGAGACGCTTCGGCCTCGGGTGCCGACATCGCAGGCGCCCTGGACAGGTGAGTGTCCATGTTTTAAAAGTCAGCAGCTGCAGTATTTGTAGCTGCTGATTTTTAAAAAAAAATTTTTCGGTGGCGCTCCGCTTTAAGTAATCATTGTATTCTTGTTCGTTCGTTACTGTTTTTCAGGTCGCTCTTCACAGGCCTTGCTGTTCTTCAGTGCGTTCTGTTACTTCGTTCTGAGCAGCCAACCGCTTTCTAGCCATGTTGCGTATGCGTACTCCTTGTAGAGTTTGTGCTGTGCGGGGGCTTGGTGTTGGGGTCCTGACCTTGACACAAGTCCAGTCCATGAACAGGGTGGGGAGGAGTTCATGGACCAAGAATTGGTTGCTTCAGCGTGACCAGTTCTCTCATATGCCTTTGCTCCGTGAGATCCGTGAGAATAATCCTGATGATTTCAGGAACTTTCTCAGGATGACGGACCCCGTGTTTCACCGTCTGTTGGCTTCGCTGACCTCCTATATCAGCAGGCAGGATGCCTGCATGAGGAAAGCCATCACTCCGGAGCAGAGGTTGGTCGCTACCCTGCGGTATTTGGCCACAGGGAGAAGCCTGCAGGACTTGAAGCTCTCGACAGGCATCTCCCCCCAGGCTCTGGGTATCATCATCCCAGAGACCTGTTCTGCCATCATCCAGGTCCTGCAGAAGGAGTATATGAAGGTAAGATTTTTATCCTTTTATATCACATTTTATTGTATTGAATGTTTGCTAATATCTTGTATTTCTTTCCTCATTCCCTAATTACCATGATTGTAATATGCTGTGAATGTCCCCTTTGTCCTCATGCATGCTGGATTTTTATGTAATTATTATTTTAGGTCCTTCATACATATTTGCCCTTCAATAACCTCCCCAGCATGGTGTCTCCTGGCCTATATTCACCTCATGTAGTCACTTAACAATGCATTTTTTCTGCTCCTTAGTAGTGCTTTACCCCAAACACCCCCTAAAATGTTTTGAAATGTTATTTTTGCTTTAAATTCAGGCAGAGTGCCAGAGGCTTTTTTTTGTGGTGTCCCCAAATAATTTTTAGTAACCCGCCCTCCCCCAACTTCTAAGTCAGCTGATCCCAATTCTCTATCTATCCTCAATCATCTATCTGGTGACTTTGCCAAACCCATACACACTATACCCATCTCTTTTGTGGTCAGATGTATGGATGAATTCCCCAAAGCATGTAGTGCAAGGGCCTGCCTGTATACTTTCAAATGGTACTGTTTCAAGTTTTTGTATCCTATTATTATCTTGCTAGGTAATAGCAGAATGTCCAAATGTGCTCAAATGTGTACAGTGTGTATTTATATCTTTGTATTATGACACTTCTTACCTGTCCAGTGGTCTGCCAATAGTGTAACTAAGGAGGGGCTGTTTCAAGTAATACCCATTATTTAGGCATTCATCTCTCAATGAAGTGAAGAGGGTTACCTGTCCAAGATTTCCACACACCCCCTATAATGTTAGAAATGGCCCATGGGGGGGGGGGGGATATGATAGGTGTACCTTATACTTTGGCATTGGTAAATTCCCCTTAATAAATGCTATCTGGAGGTTGCCCCATAATGTTTGTGCCTAATCTGCTTGCCATGTTTCAGAGTAAAAATAGTCATGTTTATTGTTTTTTCCTCAACAGTTTCCTTCCACGCCACAGGAATGGCAGACTGTGGCCTCCCACTTTGCCCAGCGGTGGGACTTTCCTAACTGCGGAGGGGCAATTGATGGGAAACACGTCCACATCGCCCCACCACCCAACTCGGGATCGTACTATTATAATTACAAGGGTTCAATAGTATAGTGATGTTGGCGGTGGTGTCGGCTAATTACGACTTCTTGTATGTGGACGTGGGGAAGAATGGCCGGATGTCCAATGGTGGAGTCATCGCCCAGACGGAGTTCTAGAGGCATCTCCAGAATGGCAGCTTGGACTTGCCAGCTCCAGAAGACAATGCTGATGCTGCGTTGCTGATGAAGCGTTTGCGCTGGGGGACCACCTGATGCGGCCATTCCCGATGAGGACCCTCACCCCGGAACAGAGGGTTTTTAATTACTGGCTGGCCAGAGCCCGAAGAGTGGTGGAGAACACATTTGGAATCCTGGCCAGCCAATTCAGCCTATTTATGACACCCATCCATATGGCGGAGTATAAACTGAACCATATTATACTTGCGTGCTGTGTTCTCCATAACTTTTTAAGGAAACATTCGGCCAACTATGCTGGCATCAATCCACACTGACGGCGCTTGAAAGTGGCCGTCCTGGCTTGCCCTCCGTGAGTGCCCGTGATGTCCGGTTACGATACCTGGAGTTCTTTGCTGGTAGGGGGGCTATCAATATGCCAGACAATCTGTGAAGCCTTTTTTATAATAATAAAAAAAGAAATTCTTTGTGGACATTTACTGCTTGTGTTTGTTTTAGCTGACCCTGACAGAAATGTGTGGAGTCCAGAAAATGTCGTGATTGTGTAACCTTATTATACAAAGCACTGTTGGCTGTTATTTACTACATGCAAAAACACATTTCACTACAAGTGCACTTGCAACTGCACTGAAACTGCACTTGTAGTGCAAAGAGGATTTTCCCTTAGGAAATAACCCCCATTTTTGCTGAAAACAGCAATTACATCACCCCAAAAGTGTTGTAGTGTTGAGACAATAATCCACACATTCTTGAGTAACCAACGTTTTTATACCTGCACAATCACATGTGCATTTACCAAAGGTTTTTAAAACAAACCAACATGTTTGTTGTATAACAATTTTTGGGGGGGCATTATCAAAAATCGAAATGTCCATTTAAGATAAAACAGGCCTGTGTAAAACCAACAAGAAAGACAAAAAACTTGAACTTACAAAGTTCACATTAGGTAAAACCTGAAGGCTATATCAGACATCAGTATTTAGGAACTGGGTTCGATATAGCGTTCAGATGGGGGAAATCACCCCTGGAAAAGCCAAATTTGGAAGATGCACACCAATTTACGAATGTCAACATTTGCTATCTGCCATCAGGGGGGATCAAGGGACGTGTTTTGGGGGAGCAAGCCCTTCCTCACCACTACTTTATAATTGAGGAAGGGGTTGCACCCCCAAAACGCATCCATTGATCTCCCGTGATGGCAGATAGCACATGTTGGCACACTGTGTGCATCCTCCAAATTTGGCTTTTCAAAACATTGCAAAAAGTTTTAAAAGATTGGACCACAATCCAAAAAGTGATTTTGTGGGGTTTTAAATTCGCCCCAAAACATCAATGATGTTATTATTTTTTTTAATCACATCATTGATTTTTTGCTGTATGTTTTGCAGTTCTACATTACACCCCATGATCTCCCCGATCAGGATCTGGGCACTTTCTGATGTGAAAGGATCTGGATCACGATCACCTAAAAAGAGAGAAACAAAACAAAAACAGGTATCAAAAATCTGCCACCATCCATCTCTTACCTGAGCCTGTGGTCGCAGACACTCACGTGTTGTGGTGCCAATCTCCACCACATCTTCTTCCACCTGCTCCGCTTGGGTTGGTGTTATTTCCCCTTCTTCTATAGGTGGGGGGTCTGTGGTCTCCTCGGATGAGGGGTGTCCTCCGAGTCTTTTCTCCCCTATGTAAAACAAAAATGGTATAATTAGCACACAGTGATTTGATGGCAGAACTATAAATAGGAAACATTGCTTGGAAGTGGGGTACAATTGTCAATTTTAGCCGAGTTCCAAGATGTCTTTTTTTTATTGCCCTTTGTCAAGCTGCAATACTTTACCTGTTTAGTACAAGCTTCACAGATGGAGACCCCCCTATAGTATACATTGGAGCACCTGTGTGGCCCCCCTAAAAAAAATGGTTTTCTGGGGTCCCACACTAGTGCTCCAGTGTCCAGATGTGAAAACAGCTGCTCAGTGTCCTCTCCTTACACACAATCTATTTTGCATTTCATTCGAGTAACAAACCCATCTACACAAACAAATATTTGGCATCCAAGTAGGCCCAAAAAAAGGTTGCAAAATGCATATGGCCTAAACAATGGTGTTTTAAAGGCCGAAAGAAAAATGTTTGATATGAACGAATAATGGGCCCATGAACATTAAAGTTGCCCTTTTAAACGTTACAATTAAGAAAAGCATATGGAGCAGCACGAACGGAATAAAGACAGAAAGAATAGGAACACAGCACAACTACTTACTTTTTTGCAGCACTCTCCGGATCTTTCTGTACTGCTCTGGCTCTCTTAATTTGAGGTCCGATCACCGCTTCCTGAGCTGATCTTTCGATCGTCGTACCCCGAAATTTTGTGCAGACTTTTGATCACTTTCGCCATGATCTTGGCCTTTCTGATATTGGGGTAAGGCCCATACTTTCCATCATAGTCGGACTTCTTCATGATGTCGACCATCTTCAACATCTCCCCAAAGGACATATTTGTGGCCTTAAAACGTCGCCTTCTGGATCGGGACGTGTCCGGATCCGGGCTTTCCTCCTCCTCGTTCCTGCAATTATCACGCACCTGCTGTGACTCCGCCATGTGCTCTTCCCCCACTGCGCCGAACGAAAAGGGGCGGGGAATAGACTAGAAAGAACGTCAGGGGCAGGAGGAGTTACACGCATGCGCAGTGTGTATAAAGCGTAACACGTGTGCGTATTACGTACGATCTGTGAGCGGAGGAAGGAGCATTGTACACGCCGATCGTAAGAACGAAGGTAAGAGACAAACTTGTGCCTATACTGCTTCTACATTGAGGCCTATATTGTAACAAGATTAGGAGAGTTTTGTCTGACATTAGGCTTTGTCTTGTGTTGTGTCTTGCAGTGAACATGGATATGCTAAGGAAAGATAATGACTTCATGTCAGTATTCCTAGATATGTTAAGGGAGCTGCCATGTCTGTGGGAGATAAAACACCCCCATTTCCAGAACCAAGCAAAGAGGAAGGCAGCACTGGTGCAATTGTGTGAAATTGTGAAGCAGGTGATCCCCACGGCAGACATCACCTATTTAAAGATCTTCATTGGTGGCCTGAGGAGCACATATCTAAGGGAGCGCAAGAAAGTCCTGGATTCACAGAGATCCGGAGCAGCAGATGACATCTATGTCCCCAGGATGTTGTACTACATCAGGCTGCATTTTCTGGCAGGCCAGACTGAACCCAGGCCATCCCTCTCCAGTCTTCCTTCCATGCTTCCTTCCCCCCAGGCTGAGGCTTCTGATGCCCAACCTGGGCCTTCCAGGCCGCATGTGGAGGAGCCCAGATTGAGCCAGGTATAGCATTCCTCTAAATATTTCTGCTTGTCCAATCAATGATGTTAACTAGATGTTAGTTGGGAGTACTAATTTATGATTGTGATTGATGATGCAAAACATTACAACCATGTCCCTTTTTCATACACAGGGAAGTCTCAGCCAGGAGGTGGCCAGGCCGAGCCAGCTGGCTGATCTGCAGGTTCCTCCACCCCCCCTGGAAAGAGAAAGTGGCAGGACAAGGAGTGCCCTAGAGGAGGCTGCCAGAGGACACTTCTGGAGGGCTACAGAGGTCCTGGGAGCACCACACACCGTGGAGGAGGACATTGCTGCCACCATTGCCTATAAAATGCAGAGGATGGAGGAGGGCCAACAAGCCATGTGTGAGTCCCTCATATTGGAGGCTCTTAAGAAAGGTATGAGGGGCCAAATTACATCTCAGACACACCTTTGCGATGGTCCTCCTCCTCCTCCTGCAGGTCCTTCTCCTCGTCCTCCCTCTCCTCCCAGGTCCTCCCAGTCCTCCTCCAGGTCCTACTCCTCCTCCTGCCACATCTCCAACAGCACAGCCACAGCCCGGAAGGAAGCCTGGAAGGAAGACCAGAAAGTGAGGACCCTGGATCCAGTCTGGTCGGCCAAAAAATGCAGCCTCTTGTGGTACCACAGCCTGGGGACACAGATGTCATCTGCTGCTATCCGGATCTCTGTGAATTCTGGACCAGACTGCCCTCCCTTACATATGGACTCCTCAGGCCACCAATTTTGATGTTCAAGAATTGATGTCTGCCGTGGGGGTCCCAGGCTTCGCTAATTTCTCTTGTTGATCCAGTGTTGCCTTCCTCTTTGTTTGGTTCTGAGCCCTTAATAAAGGATTTTTGTTTTGAATTATACTCTCCTATGTGTTTTACTTCAAAAATGACAGTTTTTTTGTGAGGATTCAGGTACATTTCAAATATACAATGTGAAATGAACAAGGGACACCAACAACAAACAATCTCCTGGAGAATAAATAATAAAAGATATCAATGGTGTTGGGGTAACTTGACACACAAAACACACACAAAAATATTCTGGAGTAAAAATAAAAATAACATTGAACAAAGATCAGTTTTTGAAAAAATACAAACATTAAATTAAAAAAAAAGGCTTAAAATCCCCCCCCCCAAAAAAAAAAAAAAAAATTATGTCAGATGTGACAACTAATAACAATATATTCAGGGAATCCCAATAAAAAAACAAAAATAAAACTTTGTGAGAAGTGTGTGTGAATATGAGCAGCAAAACTACTTCATTCTTGTCACATTATAAAGAAGAAGAGAGTGCGCTGTATTAAACCATTTTTAACATTGCAGCATGACGAAAGTGCTGTATCCATTGCGAACGCTAAGTTTACCAGAACGAGCTGTTCCGTCTTGGAATTTCTTCTGAGCATGCATGGCACTTTGTGCGTCGGAACAGGCCACACACGGTCGGAATTGACGCGATCGGATTTTGTTGTCGGAAAATTTTATCTCCTGCTCCCCAACTTTGTGTGTCGGAAAATCCGATGGAAAATGTCCGATGGAGCCCACACATGGTCGGAATTTCCGACAACACGCTCCGATTGGATGTTTTCCATCGGAAAATTCGACCGTGTGTACGGGGCATAACAGAGGGTTGAGAATATGGGGACATAATTGCTGATAACAACCAGCTAGAAAAGCCAAATTACTGTAACACATCGTTTTGGAAACCTATTCTGGAGGCAGAAATGTTTGGAGTGACCATTTGTCAGCTAACAAAAAGTAAATCCTAGAATATATAGCATGGCTCACTGAAAAATAAGTATAGACTCTCTATGACTCTCTATCCACAATTTGGATTAGCAGCAAGGATGGGAAGTGTCATCATAACAGGGCATTTTCATTATCCAGACATAGTCTGGGCGGAGGGAACCACGCATTCGTCTAAGGCTCACCAGTTCCTAATGTCTTGCAGGACAATTTCATGGGTCAGATGGTAGACGCACCAACTAGAAAAAAGGCGTTATTAGATCTACTGATTACCAACAATACAGACCTGATCACGGATGTGGAAAATATGGGGCAATTTACGAAACAGCAATCACAGAGGAAGCGCCATTGCAGGTTCTGATCCCACGTCCTATCTAGGCTTAGCCTTAGGAGAGATGCGGACTTCACGCTATGCCTTTAGGACTAGCCAGCTTGCACATGCTGATTACATCTGGTGCCCGGATTGGCACTGTAACATGTGAGTGTAATTGCCATTTGTTGTCATTTTCTTTTATCTATTAAAAATACTACACTATGAGACCTTCCTCTATGTCTCTTGTAGAGTAATTTTTCCAATCCTAGTTTCATCTCGAGGGGCCAGTGGAGTGTAACTGTGCTGTCAGTGGAATCAATTGGTATTTCAGAAGCACTGTTTTACCTTCCTGTAAAAAAGGGTCATAATTCTCTGGTGAGTGGCCACCCATCTCTTGAGCACTTGTGGTGAAGAACTAGGAATCCAATTTCGGGCATCACAATTTGGTGTTGGGATTTATCAAATATGGACTTTTAGCTTGCTATTTATTTGTATTTGCATTTTTGAGTCACTGAAGATCACTAGCGCCTCATACTTTAATATAATTTTCCCGCAGCATTTGATGACCTGTTCACTTTTAAAGGGGCAGCTTCCATTATGTTTGTTCACTGATTTCACAGGGCGCCATTCATTGTTTTTCATTTTTTTAAATGATCGCAGGTCAATTGGCTTCAGTATAAATCACACAAATAGGAAACATAAGAGAAATACAAAGACACTGAATTTCAAAAAAGCCAACTTCCCTAAACTTTGAATCTTGCTGGAAGGCATAAATTGAGATAAAATCTTAGGAACAAAGAACACTGAGGAGAGATGGGTTTGCTTTAAGAGCATATTAAATAAGGGCATTAGCCAGTGCACCCCATTGGGTAATAAATTTAAAAGAGTGAACAAAAGTCCTAGATGGCTTAACTCCAATGTAAAAATGCATATAAAAGCAAAAGAGAAGACATTTAAAAAATACAAGGTTGAGTGATCATCATCAGCATTCAGACTTTATAAAGAATGCAACAAGAAATGTAAGGGTGCCATTAGGGGGCTAATATAGAATACAAAAGATACATAGCGGAGGAGAGCAAAAAAAATCCCCAAAAAAGTATGTAAACAGTAAAAAAGGGAGGACAGACCATATTGGCCCCATAAAGAATGAGGAAGGACATCTGGTTACAAAGGATGGGGAGATGGCGAAGGTATTGAATTTATTCTTCTCCTCAGTCTTCACAAGGGAATCGGGGGGCTTCAGTAACTGCAGTGTTTATCCTCGTGACACATCACAGGAAGCAGCCTCATGGTTAAGAGAGGACAGAAATGGAAATAGAGTTGGGAAACTTAACATTAACAAATCACAGGGATCGAATGGCTTGCACCCGAGGGTAAATAGGGAACTCAGTCAAATAATTGTCAAACCATTGTTCCTAATTTTTACTGACAGTCTACTGACTGGAATGGTACCAGTGGATTGGAGAAAAGCCAATGTGGCACCAATATTTAAAAAGGGCCCAAAATACATCCCTGGGAATTACAGACCAGTCAGCCTAACATCAATAGTATGCAAGCTCTTGAAGGGGATGATAAGGGACTATATACAAGATTTTAGTAATGAAAACCGTATCATTAGCAGTAATCAGCATGGATTCATGAAGAATTGTTCTTGCCAAACCAATCTAATAATAAACAATACTTCTGCGCCAGTGGTGTCAAATAGAAATTTAAACCAATAGGAAAAATCCGTGCAATAACTAAACCAAAAAAAGATCATCCGTGAAGGATCAATTGTTTCAAAAGACTCCCAAAAAACACAAGTAACAAGCTCCTCCTCTTGATTTGAATAGGAAGATCAAATCCAGAAATGGTATAAAATAGGGGGCGCTATGAAAAATTAAATGATAATAAATTGCTAGACAGTTGAAAACATACACACACAATCAGCATCAGGAATATGTAAACCACAATGTGTTTGTGCTAAAAACAAAATTGCTCAAATAATTTGATGTGTAATGATTGACATTCACAATATAAAGTCCTTAGTGCAAACAGTAATTAGACTACATTCGTGATAATTGATTGTCCCAATCCAGTGAAAAGATTAGAGCAAAAAATGTAGTGAAGAAACAAAAAACAGCAACAATCTTCATAGATGCAACAAAATCTTAATGATGATATAGAGGTTCCGTCACCAAAGAGGAAGAGATCACCTTGGAATAATAGATATCTGCTTACCAGATACCAATGACTCCTTTAACTAAAAAGATAGTCATTAGCGCTTGTACAGGATTGTGCCTGTTCACATGAAGGTCTGGATGGCTGGATGATGCTTTAGGCATAGATCCCTCCCGTCCCATTCATTCAGGATAAGAAATATAGGAAACAAGAAGGGGTCTCCATAGCGTAAAACCATGTAATAAATGTGTAAACAAAGACAATAAAATAGCCAAATGGCCGCTTACATTGATCGGTGCCTACCCGGCACTGGGACTGCTTGTATGTCAGAGTAAATGGTGTCAGAGACCCATCGCGTCACATCATGTGCGGCGTGCGTTCCACCCAGTACGCATAGTCAGCCAGAAGAGCCGGATGTAGGTAGACCAGGAAGGAAATGGACACGTGACCACGTACCGCTCCGACGTACGTTTCATTGTGAGCGTCAATCTAATAACCTTCTATGAGGAGGTGAGTTGCCATGTAGATAAAGGAAGGTCCGTAGACGTGGTGTATCTGGATTTTGCAAAAGCATATGACACAGTTCCCCATAAATGTTTACTGTACAAAATAAGGTCAGTTAGCATGGACCATAGGGTGAGTACATGGATTGAAAACTGGCTACAAGGGCAAGTTTAGGGGGTGGTGATAAATGGGGAATACTCAGAATGGTCAGGGGTGTGTAGTGGGGTCCCACGGGGTTCTGTGCTGGGACCAATCCTATTTAATTTGTTCATAAATGACCTGGAGGATGGGTTAAACAGTTCAATCTCTGTATCTGTGGACGATGCTAAGCTAAGCAGGGCAATAACTTCTCTGCAGGTTGTGGAAACCTTGCTAAAAGATGTGAACAAATTAATGGGGTGGGCAACTACATGGCAAATGAGGTTTAATGTAGAAAAATGTAAAATAATGCATTTGGGAGGCAAAAATCTGAATGCAATATATACACTAGGGGGAGAACCTCTGGGGGAATCTAGGATGGAAAAGGACCTGGGGGTCCTAGTAGATGATAGGCTCAGCAATGGCATGCAATGCCAAGCTGCTGCTAACCAAGCAAACAGAATATTGGCATGCATTAAAAAAGGGATTAACTTCAGGGATAAAGCGATAATTCTCCCATGCTACAAGACTTTGGTCCGGCCACGCCTGCTGTATGCTGTCCAGTTCTGGGCACCAGTCCTCAGGAAGAATGTACTGGAAATGGAGCGAGTATAAAGAAGAGCAACAAAGCTAATAAAGGGTCTGGAGGATATTAGTTATGAAGAAAGGTTGTGAGCACTGAACTTATTCTCTCTGGAAAAGAGACACTTAAGAGGGGATATGATTTCAATTTACAAACACCGTACTGGTGACTCCACAATAGGGATACAACTTTTTTGCCGAAGGGAGTTTAATAAGACACGTGGCCACTCATTATAAGGATGTGGAATTCCCTTCCACAGGCGGTGGTCTCAGCAGGAGGCATCAATATTTTCAAAAACTATTAGATAAGCACCTGAATGACCACAACATACAGGGATATACAAGGTAATACTGACATATAATCACACACATAGGTTGGACTTGATGGACTTGTGTCTTTTTTCAACCTCACCTACTATGTAAGACTACGTAGGTCTATGAACTATGCTGACATCATCAGATGTTATAAAGGCCATATGTATGCAGAAAGTGTTAGGAGAGTGTGAGGTAAGCCTAGTTGAGGAGGAGGAGTCCATAGTGGGGTTTCCCATGCTCTCATATCAGAGGCATAAAGGCATAAAGGTGTGAGCCTTGGAGAGACCAGTCATATCTGAGCAGAGTCCAGGCGCCTTGGAGACGGTGAAGTCAGAGAATGGACATCTTGTGCCAGGATTTTCCATTCCTTTAGGACACAGGCCTTTATCAAGACTTAAAACATGGAAAACTTTGCCATGCCAAGTTGACAGAAATTTCAAAGGAAAACCCCATTTGTGGGCAATTTAGTTGTTCTACAGTGTTTTGGTAAGAGGTAAAGGACTTGGTTGTGGACTTTACATGTTCTGTAGTTGAAACATTTTGTGTTTGAATTAGCACAATTCACTTTATTTGTTCATTTGCACAATCATTACATTATGTGTAATATTTTTGTTAATCTTTGAATTTAGCGCTGCTTTAAGGATTTATGTTATTTTAATTGGTATCACAATTATGGAGTAGCTGCTTTTTTCAAACTGCTATATCACCTCAGTTTTTCTTAATTTTTATTTTTTGGTACAAGGTGCCATCTTTTTCCTATTAAGAGCTGTCAATTGTAAGAAATCTGTGCATAGAGAAATGCCCACAATTTCAGTTGGTAAGAGCGGGTTTCATTTAGCTGCTGTTATAACTCGTTCTTTCACAGAAAAAAATAAATACATGCTAATACATCCCTTGGAATTGAGTTGGGTAAGAATTTAGGCTTAGGGATTCTGGGTGCCCTACATACACATAATTCCAGGTCTAAAAGGGACAGTATGAGGGCTTTCATAATTATTTGAATCAATCCCAATAGGTCACAATGTTTCACAGTTTCTGAAATCACACCATGAAGGAAAAGCCCACATAGCCACATCTCTAGCAATCATTAAAAAAAAAAGACAAAACACAAACAGCGGGGACTTTAACGGCTGTACAACTGAAGAGTGAGGTAGCACAGTAAAGTTTAAAGACCTTTATTACATACTGTAATTGTGATAAAAGAGCTCATAGGTTTATATGACCATCATAAATGGTTACAAACCAAAAAATTAAACACCAAACAAAAAATGCCCACATGGCACAACCATTTTCCCGTTTTCTGTCAGGCATTAGTACATATTGGTCAAAATTTTCTAGGTCATATCTGTATTTAGGTATATTGTTTTGGAGCTTGTTTTATCTTGATCTTTTCAGTTTTTGCAGTATTTACTTTTTGCCCTGATTTATATAACTATATGGGACTTGTGCTCATCCACTTACCATTTTTCTTTTTGGTTTCTTTTTCTTTTTTGTGTATAGTGGGAGGGGTTTTCACCCTGTTTAATACTGTACAATTCCTGCTGTGGGAAGGCTGGCTTTTTTCCAATTCACTTCACAACATTACAGTCTTGGCTGGATTAGGCCTCTCAATCTGAGTTATGTTTGCTCGATAAGTAGATGTAATAAGGCTACCCAGAGAAAAAATGTTTATATCTGTATATTTTTTATTTTAAATAGTTTGTTGTTGAATATGGCTTTTCTATTTTTTCTTTCTTTTTTTTTTTTGTTCTTTTGGTAGGCGATTGCATTGGTTGGACTTTTAGACATAGACATACTTGATATCTCATTGGCGTACATCACATCTTTATTAATATTGTGCCATACTGCCATCAAGCATGTCTGTAATTTGATAGTTTGGTGCTCGTTGCGCCTTATTCCATTCTGGGTGAGTATATAATGTGGGATCATGCGCCTTATTTTTCCCTGCTATTTGTCCCTCCAGTATGTCGATCTTGTGCCCTTCTACAGGGATTAGACTAGTTTGTTATTACCTCACCCCCCCCCCCCCCGTTTTTTTCTCTCCGGGAAACCCCATGGTTGCTTATAAAATGTAATTTTTCTGTTTTTGTATGGTATGAGTATATTTAATATGTTTGCTATAATATTGGATTTTACTGTTAGAATAATGTACAGTTTGTATCATTTATCAGTTATAATTTTACAAAGATTGAAAAACGAAGTGTATGCTGAGGAAGCTTCTTTCAAGCGAAATGCATTGATCCATTTATTTTTCTTTGCTGTTTGGTGTATTGATGTTACTACCATATCTTTATAGCTTTGAACACATGTTTTTAACAAAATGTCTTTATCATGTATAATAGAAGTTCATCTTTTATCAGTATTACAACCCCTGGCAAAAACTATGGAATCACCAGTCCCTGAGCATGTTCCTTCAATTGTTTATTGTTGTAGAAAAAAAGCAGATCACAGACATGGCCAAAAACTAAAGGCATTTCAAATGGCAACTTTCTGGCTTTAAGAAACACTAAAAGAAATCAAGAAAAATAATTGTGGTGGCCAGTAACAGTTAGATTTATAGAACAAGCACAGGGAATAAATTATGGAACCACACAACTGTGAGGAAAAAATTATGGAATCACCCTGTAAATTTTCATTACAAACCCTAACACCTGCATCAGATTAAATCTGCTTGTTAGTATGTAGGTAAAGAGGGTAAATCATCACGCAGTGTTACACAAGATGTTGGTTGTTCACAGTCGGCTGTGTCTAAAACATGGACCAAATACAAACAACATGGGAAGGTGGTTAAAGGCAAGCATACTGGTAGACCAAGGAAGACATCAAAGCGTCAAGACAGAAAACTTAAAGCAATATGCCTTGAAAGCAGAAAATGTACAACAAAACAAATAAGGTACAAATGGGAGGAAACTGGAGTCAACATCTGTGACCGAACTGTAAGAAACAGCCTAAAGGAAATGGGATTTACATACAGAAAAGTTAAAAGAAAGCCATCTCTAACACCTAAACACAAAAAAACAAGGTTACAATGGGCTAAGGAAAGGCAATTGTGGACTGTGGATGAATCTCAAATCTGCATTGGGCAAGGTGATGATGCTGGAACTTTTGTTTGGTGCCGTTCCAATGAGATTTATGCAGACGACTGTCTGAAGAAAACATGCAAATTTCCACAGTTAATTATGATATGGGGCTGCATGTCAGGTAAAGGCACTGGGGGATGGCTGTCATTAAATCTTCAATAAATGCACAGGTTTACATTGAAATTTTGGACACTTTTCTTATCCCATCTATTGAAAGGATGTTTGGGGATGATGAAATCATTTATTAAGATGATAATGCATCTTGTCATAGAGCAAAAACTGTGAGAAAATTCCTTGAAGAAAGACACATAAGGTCAATGTCATTGCCTGCAAACAGTCTGGATCTCAATCCAATTGAAAATCTGTGGTGTAAGTTAAAGAAAATGGTCCATGACAAGGCTCCAACCTGCAAAGATGATTTGGCAACAGCAATCAGAGAAGGCTGGAGCCAGATTAATGAAGAGTACTGTTTATCACTCATTAAGTCAATGCCTCAGAGACTGCAAGCAGTTATAAAAGCCAGAGGTGACGCAACAAAGTACTAGCGATGTGTTGGAGTGTTATTTTGTTTGTTTGTTTTTCACGATTCCATAATTTTTTCCTCAGAATTGAGTGATTCCATAATTTATTCCTTGTGCTTGTTCTATAAATCTAACTGTTACTGGCCACCACAATTATTTTCTTGATTTCTTTTAGTGTTTCTTAAAGCCAGAAAGTTGCCATTTGAAATGCCTTTAGTTTTTGGCCATGTCTGTGATCTGCTTTTTTTCTACAACAATAAACAACTAAAGGAACATCCTCAGGGACGTGTGATTCCATAATTTTTGCCAGGGGTTGTATTAATTTTGTTATTTGTTGTATTTTTGGGCACTTCAAAATCCCCACTTCCCATAGTCTCTCTGTTGGAGAGATATGTGGGCACTTTCTTTTTGGCCCAAATATATGCTACATTACTAAACTACATAAACATTTTTTTCAGTAATGTAACCATATGTGATGGTCATATAGACCCTTTGAACTCTTTTACTACACTTATGTAATACAGGTCTTGTTTTAAACTTTGTTTTGCTACCTCACTCTTCAGTTGCACAGCCGCTATAGTCCCCAGGTACTGGTTGGGTTTGCTTCAACCCCCTTCAAAAAGAAAGAAACCCCTGTTTCTTTTTTTTGAAGCCATTGAATTTTATATTTGTGCTTTGCAAATACATCAACCAACTTGTTATGTGCCACGTGGATATCAGACATTTTGGATTAAATGTGTTGGATATGCTCTGCATGCTCTTAGGCTGAAAACACTGTGGTAGAATCCATTTGCAGAGTGTGTCTCAAACAAAACATCATCTCTTTCATAGCAGAAACTGTGACAGGCTGATCAGGTATAGGGAAGTTCTCATTGGATGGCAAAGCAGGATTAGCTGACTCTGAATCGATGTCTATGGAGCTAGGAGGAGATGCATTGGTGTCTTCTGCCCTTCTGCTTCTGGTTTTAAGTCAGGTTTCTGGTTGTGGGGTGGAGAGGACTCACCTTACAAGCTTAGTTCCCCAACCTGTTAAATGGCTGTGCAGGGCTGGACTGAGGTGAGGGATCTCCCTAGGCTGTGTGTAGGCTACAACTGGCGTAATCTTGGATATGCTGTGTTGCTGGCACCAGGAAGAAGTCTGTCAGTTTGTGGGGCTTCTTGTCCTCCTTGCAGTGCTTAGACATGTTCTGCGGGTGCAGAAGAACAGGCTCAAAAGTGGGGACGATGAGAGGAGCCTGCGTAGCAAGCTGCTGAGCCAGAGTGGAGAGCAGAGCTTGGGATTATGCGGCCATCATCTCCACTGGTCAGACATGCCCCCTCCAACCTTCTCATTTTAAACCAGTGAGCTCCTAGCAGCCGTATTGTCAATGTGTGTTGGAGCTAGTTAGGGAAAGCTGACAAATCTGTGTAGAGAGAGACAGTTTGCTATACAGTGTTATGCTTTGCTATACAATGCTATACTGGGTTATACAGTGTTATACAATGGTATACTGGGCTATACCGTTCTATGCTGTATATTGCAGTGTTGTGAGCTACATACTCTTGTGTAGGGATGAACACCCCCCGGTTCGGTTTGCACCAGAACCTGCGAACGGACCGAAAATTCACGCAAACTTTAGAACCCCATTGAAGTCTATGGGACTAGAACGTTCGAAATCAAAAGTGCTAAATTTAAAGGCTAATTTGCATGGTATTGTCCTAAAAAGGGTTTGGGGACCCGGGTCCTGCCCTAGCGGACATGTATCCATGCAAATTTTTTTTTAAAATGTCCGTTTTTTTTAGGAGCAGTGATTTTAATGATGCTTAAAGTGGAAAAAAGTGAAATATTCCTTTAAATATCGTACCTGGGGGGTATCTATAGTATGCCTGTAAAGTGGCGTGTGTTTCCCATGCTTAGAACAGTCCCTGCACAAAATGACATTCTTAAAGGAATAAAAGTCATTTAAAACTGCTTGCTGCTTTAATGTAATGTCGGGTCCCGGCAATATGGATGAAAATCAGTGAGACAAATGGCATGGGTACCCCCCACCCCCAGTCCATTACCAGGCTCTTTGGGTCTTGTATGGATATTAAGGGGAACCCCGCACCTAAATTAAAAAAAGGAAAGGTGTGGGGCCCCCAGGCCCTATATACTCTGAACAGCAGTATACAGGCGGTGCAAACAAGACAGGGACTGTAGGTTTGTTGTTAAGTAGAATCTGTTTGTAATTTTGAACTGGTACATTTTTAAAGTGTAGCTCCAGCCAAAAAATCCATCTTTAAGCTTTTTGGAAAACATAGGGAAGGGTTATCACCCCTGTGACATTTGTTTTGCTGTCTGTGCACCTCTTCAGAAGATTTCACCTCACTTTCTGTCCCAATGACAAATGCTTTTTGACAATTTGGGGTTTTTACTGAAACAAGGATTGGTGATTAAGCATCATTGGAGAGGAGACACGTTTTTCCCATATTAACTCTTACAGGAGAGAATTTCCTTTCCTAGAGGTAGATTTCATCTCACTTCCTGTTGTCTCCTTCCGTTTGCAAGTAGGAGTCGTTTGTAAGTTGGATGTTTGAAAGTAGGGGCCTACCCTATATACTCTGCAGAAATTGCGGCCTTAGGTGTTGGTGTTGCCTGTTGAACAGGGGCAGAAAAAATGGGCCTTTGGTGGTGGTGGTGCTGGTGCCACAACACTGTAAGTCCTCACAGTTACTCTTGGTGGGCCTAGAAATGGGCCCTGCTGTAGAATATTAGATCAAGAATTGTATTTTCATGTCCCTGTTGAACAGGGGCAGAAAAATTGGGCCTTAGGCACTGGTGCCACAACACTGCAACCCCTCACAGATACTCTAGTTGGAGCACAGGAATGAGCCCTGCTGCAAAATATTGCATCAAAAATTGTAATTACACGCCCCTGTTAAACAGGGGCTGAAAAATTGGGCCTTAGGCACTTGTGCTGGTGCCTCAATACTGCAACCCCTCACAGATACTCTAGTTGGAGCGCAGGAACGAGCCCTGCTGCAAAGTATTGCATCAAAAATTGTAATTACACGCCCCTGTTAAACAGGGGCTGAAAAATTGGGCCTTAGGCACTGGTGCTGGTGCCACAACACTGCAACCCCTCACAGATACTCTAGTTGGAGCGCAGGAACGAGCCCTGCTGCAAAGTATTGCATCAAAATTTGTAATTACACGCCCCTGTTGAACAGGGGCTGAAAAATTTTCCCTTAGGCACTGGTGCTGGTGCCACAACACTGTAACCCCTCACAAATACTTTAGTTGAGCGCAGCAACGAACGCTCCTTGCAAAATATTGCATCAAAAATTTTAATTAAACACCCTGTTAAAAAGGGGCAGAAAAATTGGGCCTTAACCACTGGTGGCGGAGCCCAGAACCAAAAATATTCTTACAAGCTATCAGCATGATCATTGAGGAGGAAGAGGATAGTCACTCAGGATAACAGGATAGTCACTCAGCATCAGCATAAGCAGTCTTGAAGGGGTCTGACATTTAAAAAAAAAATATTCGGTTACATCGGCATCAGGTGCTTGGTAGCTGGTGGAAATCCAAGACTGATTCATTTTTAAGAAGGTCAGTCGATCGACCGAGTCGGTTGACAGGCGCACCCTGTGATCAATTACAAAGCCTCCAGCAGCACTGAATGTGCGTTCCGAAAGAACGCTGGATGCAGGACAGGCCAGTAGCTCAATTGCATACTGTGCAAGCTCTGGCCAGTGATCCATCCTCAAGACCCAGTTACCAAGAGGATTTTCGGTGGGAAAGGTGTCCAAGTCAGATCTTGCCCCTAGGTATTCCTGCACCATTTAAAACAGACGCTGGCGATGGTTGCTGAAACCGATCATACCTTGGGGCTGCGGACTAAAAAATTGTCTGAACGCATCGGTCAGATGGCCACCTTCTCCATCGCTCCTTTTTTGACTGACCAAAGCCTCAGCAACACGTTGTCCAGGAACAAGAGTTTGTAACCTCCCAGTCTCTGGGAACGCGTTGCACAGACCTTTCTGCAAGGCCTCCCTATGATGTTTCATCCTCTGCTCCCTCTGCGACGGCAAGATAAGGTCCGCAACCTTACCCTTGTAACGTGGATCAAGGAGGGTTGCCAGCCAGTATTGATCCCTCTCCTTGATACCACAAATACGAGGATCCTTACGCAGGCTTTGCAGGATCGGGGAGGCCATGCAGCGTAGGTTTGCTAAGGCATTCGGTCCGGAGTCCTCTGTGTCACTAAGGACGACATGATCCGCAGCCACCTCCTCCCAGCCACGTACAAGTCCATGGGTTTCTTGGGACTGTAAATGATCTGTTAAAGACTGCTGCTGATGCTGAGTGCCAGGCTCCACCTCCATGCTGACACAATCCTCCTCTTCCTCCTCTTCCTGCCTCTGTTCTGCCTCAAGTGCCCTGTCCATTATTCAATGCAGCGTGTGCTCCAACAGGTGGACAAGAGGGACAGGGTCACTGATGCATGCACTGTCACTGCTCACCATCATCGTGGCCTCCTCAAATGGTGACAGGACAGTGCATGCATCCCTGATCATGGCCCACTGGCGTGGGGAAAAAAAACAAGCTCCCCTGACCCTGTCCTGTTGCCATAGTCACACAGGTACTCATTGATGGCCCTCTGCTGCATGTGCAGCTCCTGCAGCATGGCCAACGTTGAGTTCCACCTGGTGGGCATGTGACAGATTAGGCGGTTCTTGGGCAGGTTAAATTCCTTTTGAAGGTCAGCCAGCCGAGCAATGGCATTATATGACCTGCGGAAATGCACACAGACTTTCCTGGCCTGCCCCAGGACATCCTGTAAGCCCGGGTACCTGCCCAAGAACCGCTGCACCACCAGGTTAAGGACGTGAGCCAAACGTGGCACATGGGTCAGTTGTCCCTGTCGGAGGGCGGAGAGGAGGTTGGTGCCATTGTCGCAAACCACCATACCTGGCTTAAGCTGGCATGGCGTCAACCACCTCTGAACCTGCCCCTGCAGAGCTGACAGAATCTCTGCCCAAGTGTGGCTCCTGTCCCCCAAGCACACCAGCTCAAGCACCGCATGGCATCTTTTGGTCTGCGTGCTTGCGTAGCCCCTTGAACGCCTACGGAGCACCACTGGTTCCGAAGACAAATCAGCATAGGAAGAGGCCATGGAGGAAGAAGAAGAGAAGGGGTGGAGGAGAGAGGTGTGGCTGAATCACCACTAGTAGAATTTTGGAGGCGTGGTGGCGGAACAAGCTCCAACACTACTGCACCTTGTCCTGCATCCTTCCCAGTTGCCAGAATAGTCACCCAGTGTGCAGTGAAATATAGGTAACGCCCCTGTTCATGCCTGATGGACCATGAGTCAGCGGTAATATGCACCTTACCACTGACCGCCCTGTCCAGCGAGGCCAAGACATTGCCTTCCACATGCCAGTAGAGAGCCAGAATCGCCTTCCGTGAGGAAAAATCGCGTTTGGGAACCTGTCACTGAGGAACCGCACAGTCCACAAACTCACGGAAGGGGGCAGATTCTACCAACTGAAAAGGCAGCAGTTGACAATCTGATGATTGGTGTACCAATAGCAGATTGCCCCCAAGTACTTGGCTGTGACACACCTAATTCTACACGTTCATTCCTCAGTGCAGGTCTCAGAGAGGACTGAAGGTATAGTGGGGTTGGAGATCCCAGCTGATGAGGAGCAAGGAGAGGTCCTCTTTGTTCTTTGGTGTGGGTCTTTTAGGTACGCTTGCCAACGAACTGCATGGCAGGTAAACATATGTCTGGTCAAGCATGTGGTGCCCAAGCGGGAGATGTTTTGGCCACGCGAAATACGCTTGAGACATATGTTGCAAATAGCAGCGGTGGGATCTGATGCACTCGTCTTAAAAAAGGCCCACACCAAAGAACTTTTGGAATAATGCACAGAGACTGCAGCGCCCTGCACATGCGGAGCTCTGCGGTGTGATGCAGCCGGTGTGCTGCCCTTAAGCTGGCCCCTGGAGGGCATCCTTCCTCGTTGGTGATGTGCCTCCTCCTCCTTTCTCCTATCAGGCACCCACGTGGAGTCAGTGAACTCATTGTCCCCTCCCTCCTCATCATTGGAGCAAAGCTGGCAGCATGCTGCAGCTGGGGGAACATGACTGCCAGATTGCTGTTCTTCTTGGGCACCCCTTCTCTCTGGGCTTACCTTACTGCCTTCCTCTAGCTGGGTACCATCATTGGAGACTTCAAAATGCTGGGCATCCTCCTGGAGCATGTACCCAACACTGTGGTCAAACAGTTCGGGGGACTCCTCAGGAGGACATGGTGGGGCTAGGGAAGGAGTGACTGATGCCATTGAGCTGAGAAAAGAGGCCGCGTTGGTAGCTGCTTTGTCAGAAAAAGTACCCTGAGCCTGGGTGAGAGAGGATGAGGAGGATGAGGATGGCTTGGTCATCCACTCTAACAAGTCTTTCGCATGTTGCGGTACAACAAGGACAGCGGCCGAAAAAAAGGACAAGTGTGCCCCACGGCCACGTGCTTATGAGGATGCACTGTCTCCACGACCAGCACTGTTGCCTCTAGACACAGAGCCTGCTCGTCCTCTTCTATTGGCTTGTGACTGTCTGCCTCTCCTTGTTGGCCTTCCAGACATACCAATGGCCTGCAGTGAGATGTAGCTGCACAAAGCTGGGATGTATATATATATATACTGATACTGCAGCTAGCAGAATCAACTGCCTGCCTGTAGTATTATTAGTATGAGAACAACATCAATTGTCTTCAGGTAGCTTTAGGTGCACACTGTGCAGAGGAAGCAGTACACTAACTGTATACTGTAGCTGCCTGCTTGTGGTATTAATAGGAGCATAACAACAGCAATTATCTTCAGGTAGCTTTGGGTGCACACTGTGCAGAGGACACAGTACACTAACTGTAAATACTGTAGCTGCCTGCCTGTGGTATTAATATAGGATCAGAAGAACACCACCAATTTTATTAAGGTAGCTTTAGGTGCACACTGTGCAGAGGACACAGTACACTAACTGTAAATACTGTAGCTGCCTGCCTGTGGTATTAATAGGATCAGAACAACAGCAATTTTCTTCAGGTAGCTTTAGGTGCACACTGTGCAGAGGACTCAATACACTAACTGTAAATACTGTAGCTGCCTGCCTGTGGTATTAATAGGAGCACAACAACAGCAATTTTCTTCAGGTAGCTTTAGGTACACACTGTGCAGAGGACACAGTACAATAGCTATAAATACTGTAGCTGACAGCCTGTGGTATTAATAGGATCAGAAGAACACCATCAATTTTATTCAGGAAGCTTTAGGTGCACACTGTGCAGAGGACACAGTACACTAATTGTAAATACTGTAGCTGTCTGCCTGTGGTATTAATATAGGATAAGAAGAACACCACCAATTGTATTCAGCTAGCTTTAGGTGCACACTGTGCAGATGACGCAGTACACTAACTGTAAATACTGTAGCTTCCTGCCTGTGGTATTAATATAGGATCAGAAGAACACCACCAATTTTCTTCAGGTAGCTTTAGGTGCACACTGTGCAGAGGACTCAGTGCACTAACTGTAAATACTGTAGCTGCCTGCCTGTGGTATTAATAGGAGCAGAACAACAGCAATTTTCTTCAGGTAGCTTTAGGTGCACACTGTGCAGAAGACGCAGTACACTAACTGTAAATACTGTAGCTGCCTGCATGTGGTATTAATATAGGATCAGAAGAACACCACCAATATTATTCAGGTAGCTTTAGGTGCACACTGTGCAGAGGACGCACTACACTAACTGTAAATACTGTAGCTGCCTGCCTGTGATATTAATATGATCAGAAGAACACCACTAATTTTCTTCAGGTAGCTTTAGGTGCACACTGTGCAGTGGACACAGTACACTAACTGTAAATACTGTAGCTGCCTGTGGTATTAATAGGAGCAGAACAACAGCAATTTTCTTTAGGTAGCTTTAGGTGCACACTGTGCAGAGGACGCAGTACACTAACTCTAAATACTGTAGCTGCCTGCCTGTGGTATTAATATAGGATCAGAAGAACACCACCAATTTTATTCAGGTAGCTTTAGGTGCACACTGTGCAGAGGACTCAGTGCACTAACTGTAAATACTGTAGCTGCCTGCATGTGGTATTAATATAGGATCAGAAGAACACCACCAATTTTATTCAGGTAGCTTTAAGTGCACACTGTGCAGAGGACACAGTACACTAACTGTAAATACTGTTGCTGCCTGCCTGTGGTATTAATAGGAGCAGAAAAACAGCAATTTTCTTCAGGTAGCTTTAGGTGCACACTGTGCAGAGGATGCAGTACACTAATGCCCTGTACACACATGCCCCGTACACATGGTCGGGTTTTTCGACGGAAAATGTGCGATCGGAGCGTGTTGTCAGAAATTCCGACCGTGTGTGGGCTCCATCAGACTTTTTCCATTGGATTTTCCGACACACAAAGTTTGAGAGCAGGCTATAAATTTTTCCAACAACAAATTCCGATCGCGTCAGTTCCGACCGTGTGTGGACAATTCCGACGCAGAAAGTGCCACGCATTCTCAGAAGAAATTCTGAGACAGAACAGCTCGGTCTGGTAAGATTAGTATTCGGAATGGATAGAGCACTTTCGTCAGGCTGCAATCTTTAAAATTGTTTAATACAGCGCACTCTCTTCTTCTTTATAATGCAGGAAGAACTATGTAGTTTTGCTGCTGATATTCACACAGAGTTCTCACAAACTTCTTTCTTTATTATTTATCATGGTTCCCTCAATATATTATGATTTGTCACATCTGACTAGGGATGAGCCGAACACCCCCCTGTTCGGTTCGCACCAAACATGCGAACAGGAAAAAAGTTTGTTCGAACACGCGAACACCGTTAAAGTCTATGGGACACGAGCATGAATAATCAAAAGTGCTAATTTTAAAGGCTTATATGCAAGTTATTGTCATAAAAAGTGTTTGGGGACATGGGTCCTGCCCCAGGGGACATGGATCAATGCAAAAAAAAGTTTTAAAAACATCCGTTTTTTCAGGAGCAGTGATTTTAATAATGCTTAAAGTCAAACAATAAAAGTGTAATATCCCTTTAAATGTCGTAGCTGGGGGGTGTCTATAGTATGCCTGTAAAGGGGCGCATGTTTCCTGTGTTTAGAACAGTCTGACGGCAAAATGACATTTCGAAGGAAAAAACCCATTTAAAACTACTCGCGGCTATTGCATTGCCGGTCCGACAATACACATAGAAGTTCATTTTTTTTTAAAATGATGTGGGGCCCCCCCTAAATTCCATACCAGACCCTTCAAGTCTGGTACCGATTTTAAGGGGAACCCCGCGCCAAAAAAAAACAAAACGCGTGGGGTCCCCCCAAGGATCCATACCAGACCCTTATCCGAGCACGCAACCTCGCAGGCTGCAGGAAAAGGTGGGCGGACGAACCTCCTGAACCGTACCAGGCCACATGCCCTCAACATTAGGAGGGTGCTTTGGCGTAGCCCCCCAAAACACCTTGTCATCATGGTGATGAGGACAAGGGCCTCATCCCCACAGCCCTGGCCGGTGGTTGTGGGGGTCTGCGGGCGGGGGGCTTATCGGAATCTGGAAGCCCCCTTTAACAAGGGGACCCCCAGATCCCGGCCCTCCCCCCTGTGTGAAATGGTAAGGGGGTACTTACCCCTACCATTTCACTAAAAAACTGTCAAAAATGTTAAAAATGACGAGACAGTTTTTGACAATTCCTTTATTTAAATGCTTCTTCTTTCTTCTATCTTCCTTCATCTTCTTCTTCTTCTGGTTCTTCTGGCTCTTCTGGTTCTTCCTCCGGCGTTCTCGTCCAGCATCTCCTCCGCGGAGTCTTCTATCTTCTTCGCCTCGGGCCGCTCCGCACCCATGGCATGGGGAGGCTCCCACTCTTCTCTTCATCTTCTTCATTTTCTTCTCTTCTTCTTTTCTTCTCTTCTTCTCTTCTTCATTTTCTTCTCCGGGCCGCTCCGCATCCATGCTGGCATGGAGGGAGGCTCCCGCTGTGTGACGGCGTCTCCTCATCTGACGGTTCTTAAATAACGGGGGGTGGGGCCACCCGGTGACCCCGCCCCCTCTGACGCACGGTGACTTGATGGGACTTCCCTGTGATGTCAAGGGGAATGCCACAGGGAAGTCCCGTCATGTCCCGCGCGTCAGAGGGGGGCGGGGTCACCGGGTGGCCCGCCCCCTGTTATTTAAGAACCGTCAGACAAGGAGACGCCGTCACACAGCGGGAGCCTCCCTCCATGCCAGCATGGATGCAGTGCAGCCCAGGGAAGAAAATGAAGAAGAGAAGAAGAGAAGAAAAGAAGAAAAGAAGAAGATGAAGAGAAGAGTGGGAGCCTCCCCCCATGCCAGCATGGATGCGGAGTGGCCCAGAGAAGAAAATGAAGAAGAGAAGAAGAGAAGAAAAGAAGAAGAGAAGAAGATGAAGAAGAAGATGAAGAAGATGAAGAGAAGAGCAGGAGTCTCCCCCTATGCCATGGGTGCGGAGCGGCCCGAGGAGAAGAAGATAGAAGACGCCGCAGGGGAGATGCTGGACGAGAATGCCGGAGGAAGATCCAGAAGAACCAGAAGAAGAAGAAGATGAAGGAAGATAGGAGAAAGAAGAAGCATTTAAATAAAGGAATTGTCAAAAACTGTCTCTTGTCATTTTTAAAATTTTTGACAGTTTTTTAGTGAAATGGTAGGGGTAAGTACCCCCTTACCATTTCCCACAGGGGGGGCCGGGATCTGGGGGTCCCCTTGTTAAAGGGGGCTTCCAGATTCCGATAAGCCCCCCGCCCGCAGACCCCCACAACCACCGACCAGGGTTGTGGGGATGAGGCCCTTGTCCTTAATCAACATGGGGACAAGGTGTTTTGGGGGGCTACCCCAAAGCACTCTTCCAATGTTGAGGGCATGTGGCCTGGTACAATTCAGTAGGGGGGCCACACTCTCGTCCCCCCCTCTTTTCCTGTGGCCTGCCAGGTTGCGTGCTCGGATAAGGGTCTGGTATGGATTTTTGGGGCGACCCCACGCCATTTTTTTTGGCACGGGGTTCCCCTAAAATCCATACCATACCTGAAGGGTCTGGTATGGAATTTAGAGGGGGGACCCCACGTCATTTTTTTTAAATTTTGGCCGGGGCCCCACATCATTTAAAAAAAAATTTTGTCCGGGGTTCCCCTTAATATCCATACCAGACCTGAAGGGCCTGGTATGGAATTTAGGGGGACCCCCACGTTATTTTTTTTTTAAATTTTGGTTCGGGGTTCCCCTGTGGGGAATTCCAATGCTGTTTTTATCAATGAACTTCTATGTGTATTGTCGGACCGGCAATGCACTAGCCGTGAGTAGTTTTAAATGGGTTTTTTCCTTCGAAATGTCATTTTGCTGTCAGACTGTTCTAAACACAGGAAACATGTGCCCCTTTACAGGCATACTATAGACACCCCCAGCTACGAAATTTAAAGTGATATTACATTTTTATTGTTTGACTTTAAGCATTATTAAAATCACTGCTCCTGAAAAAACGGCCGTTTTTAAAACTTTTTTTTGCATTGATCCATGTCCCCTGGGGCAGGACCCAGGTCCCCAAACACTTTTTATGACAATAACTTGCATATAAGCCTTTAAAATTAGCACTTTTGATTTCTCCCATAGACTTTTAAAGGGTGTTCCGTGGCATTCGAATTTGCCGCGAACACCCCAAATTGTTCACTGTTCGGAGAACTTGCGAACAGCCAATGTAGGGATGAGCTTCGACTCGAACTCGAAGCTCATCCCTACATCTGACCAAAAATCTATATCATTTTTGTTTGTGTTTTTTTTTTTTTTTAGAGCCTGATGTGATTTTTTTTTGATTTGTATTTTTTTCAAGGCTGATCTTGTTTTTTTTTTTCTTTTTTAGTTATTTAACATCCAGAATAACATCTAGTTATTTAACATCCACAACACCATTATTATCTTGTATTATTTAATCTCAAGGAGGTTGCTTGGTATTGGTGTCTCTTGTTAATTTCACATTGTAATTTGAAATGTACCTGCCTCCTCACAAATAAACTGTCCTTTTTGAATGAAAACACACATAGGCGAGTCTAATTGAAACCAAAAAACCTTTATTAAGGGCTCAGAACCAAACAAAGAGGGAGGCAACGCTGGAGAAACAGCAGAAATTGGTGAAACCTTTGACACCCAGGGCACACATCAATTATTTTACTGCAAAATTGGTGGCCTGAGGAGTCCATATATAAGGGAGTGCAATCTGGTCCAGAAGTCCCAGAGATCATGAAAGCAGCAGATGACATCTGTGTCCCCAGGCTGTGGTCATACAAGAGCCTGCATCTTTTGTCAGACCAGACTGAACCCAGGGTCATCACTCTCTGGTCTTCCTTCCACGCTTTCTTCCACGCTGTGGCTGTGGTGGTGTAGTTGTGGCAGGAGGAGGAGGAGGAGGAGGAGGATGTTCCAACTCAATCACGTGGGTATTGGGTGTGATTTTGCCTCTCACCCCCTTAGTTAAGACTTTATAAAGAAGGTCCTCACACAGCTGGCGTTGGCCCTCCTGCATGCCCTGCAGTTTGGTGGTAGCCATGCAGGCAAAGGCCTCTTCAGGAGTGGGGGTGGCTCTGAGGGACACAGAAGCCTCCTGAATGAGCCTGAGTAATGAATCCTGCACGTGACTCCCCTTCCTGGGTCTTTTAGTTGGAAGGCGGAGGGTTTGGACCTGCGATTCTGTCAGGCTCCTACTGGTCCCAGGCTTCTCCTGGCTGCCACTTAGCCCCGCCTCCTCCTGGCTGCCACTAACCCCCGCCTCCTCCTGGCTGCCACATTCCACAGCCTCCTCCTGTGTGCCACATTCCAGAGCCTTGTCCTGGCTGAGGTCTTCCTGTGTATGAAAAAGGGACATATTTTTAGTTTTTACTTCATCAATTACACACAATTTTCATATCATGACTGTTGCAAATTGAATGTTAACAAATATAAAAGACTATCATTCTGAGCCCAGCATTTTTCATTCTTGTCCCAATTATTTTTGCCCACTACTGTCTATTGATATGTAAACGCCTTTATTAAATCAGCAATTAGTGATCAATAATAACATCTAGTAAAGCTAATTTCTTTATTGACCAGAAATCTGTAGAAGAATGCTTTACCTGGCTCAAGCTGGGCTCCTCCACTTCTTCCTGGCTGGAAGTCCCAGGTTGGACATCGGAAGCCTCAGCTGGAGTGGAAGGAAGAGTGGAAGGAAGGGTTGAGAGGGATTCCCTGACTCCAGTCTAGTCTGACAGAAAACAAAGTCTCTCATAGTACCAGAGCCTGGGGACATAAATGTCATCTGCTGCAGCTCCGGATCTCTAGGAATTCGTGACCTTCTTGCGCTCCCTAAGATAAGTGCTCCTCAGGCCACCAATTTTGGTTTTTAAATAAGGGATGGTTGCTGTGGGGACCACCGGCTTCACCAACTCCAGCAGTTTCTCCAGCGCTGTCTGCCTCTTTTGTTTATGATTATAATGTGGATGTTTCACCTGCCACAGACAGGGCAGCTCCCTGTACTTGTCTATGAACAGTGGGAGGAAGTTGTGGTCATTGAAGCTATCCATTTTCTCTGCAAGACACAACACAAGACAAACCCTAATGTCAGGCCAAACTCTCCTAATCTTGTTACAATATAGGCCTCAATCTAGAAGCAGTATAGGCCCAAGTTTAGATCTTACCTTCGTTATCACGATCGGAGCCTCCGTTACTCCTTCCTCCGCTCACAGATCGTACGTACTACGCACGCGTGTTACGCTTTACACACACTGTGCATGCGTGAAACTCCGCCCGCCCCTGACATTCTTTCTATTCTATTTCCCGCCCCTTCTTGTTCGGTGCAGTGGAGGAAGAGCACATGGCAGGGACACAGCAGGTGTCAGATAATTACAGCAACGAGGAGGAGGGGGAGGAAAGCTCGGAGCCTGAAACATCCCGATCCAGAAGGAGACGATTTAAGGCCTCAAATATGTCCTTTGGATAGATGTTGGAGATGGTGGATATCCTGAAGAAGGCCAACTATGACAGGAAGTATGGACCTTACCCCAACCCCAATGTCCGAAAGGCCAAGATCATGGCGAAAGTGGTCAAGAGTCTGCACCGCACTGGAATTTCGGGTACGACGATCGAAAGATCAACATTTTTCAAAGGAAATGGTGGTCAGACCTAATATTAAGAGAGCACGAGCAGTACAGAAAGATCCGGAGAGTGCTGCAAAAAAGTAAGTAGTTGTGCTGTGTTCTTATTCTTTAGGTTTATTATGTTCGTGCTGCTCGATGTGCTTTTCTTAACTGTTATCCAGTTTAAAATGGCAACTTTCATGTTCAAGGGCACATTATTCGTTCGTATAAAACATTGTTCGTTCGGCCTAGAAAACACCATTGTTTTGGCCATATGCATTTGCCCACATTTTTTATGGCCTACTTGTCTGCAAATAATTTGGTTGTGTAGATGGGTTTGTAACTAGAATGAAATGCAAACTAGATTCTGTGTAAGGAGAGGACACTCAGCAGCAGTTTTCACATCTGGACGCTGGAGCACTAGTGTGGGACACATGAACACCCTTTTTATTAGGTGGCCCACACAGGTGCTCCAGTGTATACTATAGGGGTGTCTCCATCTGTGAAGCTTGTACAAAACAGGTAAAGTATTGAAGCTTGACAAAGGACACTAAAAATTCTACGTCTTGGATCTCTGCCAAAATAGACAATTGTACCCCACTTCCAAGCAATGTTTCATATTCCTATTTCTGCCATCAAATATGTGCGTTAAGTATACCTATTTTTTTTTACATAGGGGATAAAAGACTCAGGGGACACCCCTTATCCGAGGAGACCACAGACCGCCTCTGGAAGAAGGGGAAATCCACCCAAGCCAAGCAGAGCAGGAGGAGGAAGACATGGTGGAAATTGGCACCACATCAGGTGAGTGTCTGCGACCACAGGCTCAGGTAAGAGATGGATGCCGGCATATTTATAATACATGGTGTTTTTTTGTTTCTATCTTTTTAGGTGATCGTGATGTTGTGGATCCAGGGCATTTCACCTTGGAAAGTGCACAGATCCTGATTGGGGAGATCATGGGGTGTAATAGGGACTTGTAAAACATCCTGAAAAACATCAATGATGTTCAACAAAAAATTAAGAACATCATTGATGTTTTAGGGAGAGTTTAAAACCCCTCAAAATCCTTTTTTTTGGTGCTTTTTGTGAGCTAAAATTTTTACAATTTTTTGACTTATTTGCGAAAAGCCAAATTTTGAAGAGGCACACAGTGTGTCAACATGTGCTATCTGCCATCACGGGAGATCAATGGACGCGTTTTGGGAGTGCAACCCCTTCCTCAATAATAAAGTCGCTGTGAGGAAGGGGTTGCACCCACAAAACACGTCTCTTGATCCCCCATGATGGCAGCTAGCACATGTTGACATTCGGCAATTGGTGTGCATCTTCAAAATTTGGCTTTTCTAGGGGTGACTTCACCCCATCTGAACGCAATATCAAACACAGTTTGTAAATACTCATGTCTGATATTGCCTTCAAGTTCTACCAAATGTGAACTTTGTAAGTTCAAGATTTGTGTCTTTCTTGTTGGTTTTAAACATGCCTCTTTTATCTTAAATGGACATTTCTACTTTTGCTAAAGGAAACTGTGGAGTCAAACAAGAAAAACAAATTAGTCATTTTGCACATAAACAGGGAAAGCAGATTAGACACAAACATTCTTGGCCAACATCAATATAACATTTATTTGAGGGGGTTTTTAAAGACCAAAGTATAAGGTACACCTATCAGATCCCCCCTCTCATGGGCCATTTATAACATTTTTTTTGGGGGGGGGGGCTCTTGGACAGGTAACCCTCTCCACTTCATTGAGAGATGAATGCCTAAATAATGGGTATTACTTTAGCCAGCCCCTCCTTAGTTACACTATTGGCAGTCCACTGGACAGGTAATAAGTGTCATAATACAAAGATATAAATACACATTGTACACATTTTAGCACATTTGGACATTCTGCTATTACCTATCAAGATAATAATAGGATACACAAACTTTAAACAGTGCCATTTGAAAGTATACATGCAGGCCCTTGCACTACATGCTTTGGGGAATTCATCCATAAATCTGACCACAAAAGAGATGGGTATAGTGTGTATGGGTTTGGCAAAGTCAGCAGATAGATGATTGAGGATAGATAGAGAATTGTTATCAGCTGACTTAGCAGTTGGGGGAGGGAGGGTTCCAAATGATTTGGGGACCCCCCCAAAAAAGCCTCTGGCACTCTGCCTGAATTTAAAGCACAAATCGCATTTAAAAACCTTTTAGGGGGTGTTTGGGGTAAAGCACTACTATGGAGCTGATAAAATACATTGTTAAGTGACTACATGAGGTGAATATAGGGCCAGGAGACCATGCTGGGGAGGTTAGTGAAGACAAATATGTATGAAGGACAAAAAAAATTACAAACAATCCAGCATGCATGAGGACAAAGGGGACATTCACAGCATATTACAATCATGGTAATTAGGGAATGAGGAAAGAAATACAATATATTAGCAAACATTAAATACAATAAAATGTGATATTAAAGGATAAAAATCTTACCTTAATATACTCCTTCTGCAGGACCTGGATGATGGCAGAACAGGTCTCTGGGATAATGATCCCCAGAGCCTGGGGGGAGATGCCTGTTGAGAACTTCAAGTCCTGCAGGCTTCTCCCCGTCGCCAAGTACCGCAGGGTGGCGACTAGCCTCTGCTCCGGAGTGATGGCTTGCCTCATGCAGGTATCCTGCCTGCTAATATAAGGAGTCAGCAAAGCCAACAAACAGTGAAATACGGGGTCCGTCATCCAGAGAAAGTTCCTGAAATCATCAGGATTATTCTCACGGATCTCACGGAGCAAAGGCATGTGACAGAACTGGTCACGCTGGAGCAACCAATTCTTGGTCCATGAACTCCTCCCCACCCTGTTCATGGACTGGACTTGTGTCAAGGTCAGGACCCAACACCAAGCCCCTGCACAGCACGAACTCTACGAGGAGTACGTATACGCAACATGGCTAGAAAACGGTCGGCTGCTCAGAACGAAGTAACAGAACGCACTGAAGAACAGCAAGGCCTGTGAAGAGCGACCTGAAAAACAGTAACGAACGAACAAGAACACAATGACAAGAGTCAATGGTACTCGCTGCACGCACTGAAGAGCAGATACAACCCCACAAGCACAAACTGAACAGCAGAAAATGATCTGAAAACCACGAGTCTGAAAAAGCACGAATCGTCTCTCACCAAACTTTTACTAACAGGAGATTAGCAAAAGGAGCCCAAAGGGTGCCGCGCTTGGTTCTGAACTGGCCTTTTCTAGTCTCGTCGTACATGGTGTTCTTGGCGATCAGAAATTCCGACAACTTTGTGCGACCGTGTGTACGCAAAACAAGTTTGAGCCAACATCCGTCGGAAAAAATCCATGGATTTTGTTGTTGGAATGTCCGATCAATGTCCGATCGTGTGTACGGGCATAACCACACTAATTTCTAAATACTGCAGCTGCCTGCGGTACTGTACTAATAGGATCAGAAGAACACCACTAATTTTCTTCAGGTAGCTTTAGGTGCACACTGTGCAGAGGACGCACTACACTAATTTCTAAATACTGCAGCTGCCTGAAGTACTGTACTAATAGGATCAGAAGAACACCACTAATTTTCTTCAGGTAGCTTTAGGTGCACACTGTGCAGAGGACGCACTACACTAACTTGTAAATACTTCAGCTGCCTGCGGTACTGTACTAATAGGATCAAAAGAACACCACTAATTTTCTTCAGGTAGCTTTAGATGCACACTGTGCAGAGGACGCACTACACTAACTGTAAATACTGTAGCTAATAGGATCAGAAGAACACCATCAATTTTCTTCAGGTAGCTGTAAATACTGTAACAACACCTGCCTGCCTGTCAATAGGAAGAGAATAACAGGAACGGATCTAGCTAAACTGAATACAGTGTGTGTATATATATATATATATATATATATATATATATATATATATATATATAACACCTAGGATGTATATATATATATACACAATACACTGTGAGTGCAGCTAACTGACTCGCCTGCCTACTCTATCTAACTTAAATCAAATGACACTGTCTCTCTGTCTATCTATCTCTCTCTCAACGCCGGAACACACTACACAGGGCCGCCGTGCAGGCGGCCTTATATAGTGTGGGGCGTGTACTAAACCCCCTGAGCCATAATTGACCAAAGCCACCCTCTCTGTACAGACGGCGCTGTGATTGGCCAAGCATGCGGGTCATAGTGCATGCTTGGCCAATCATCAGCCAGCAATACACTGCGATGCCGCAGTAAATTATGGCCCATGATGCGCCACTCGAATTTGGCGCGAACTGCCCATATCGTTCATAATTTGTTGAACGACCGAACACACGGTGTTCGAGTCGAACATGGGTTCGAATCGAACAGAAAGCTCATCCCTACTCTTGTGTACCCTCTTTTTTCATAGTTCCGTAGACCTATCTGTTCTTCTTAGGACTCATTGTTCTATTTCAGCAGTAAACGTGCCTGCTTGCTAGACTGTGCCACCTCCTTTTTTTCTTTGTGGTTTATTTGGGTCTTTTTTTTATTTAAGGTTTTTCTCTTTTGCTTTCTTCCAGGGTTAAAAAATATATAGTTGCGTTTTGTTTTGAGTGGTCAGTCTTTTAAATTTATATTCTTTTTTTGGGTGGGGAATATTCCATTTGATTTTTTTTTTTGCATGGGCCCTTTTTAATTGGTGTGTGCAGCATACACTTGTTGCTTAAAGTGGAGTTACACCCAAAAGTGGAACTTCCACTCATTTGTCTCCTCTCCCCCTCCAGTGCCACAATTTGCACCTTTCAGGGGAGGGATACCTGTCTTTGACAGGTAACCTGTTCCCACTTCTGAGAGTCAGCGCTGCGGCCCATGACATAACCGCGGGGCTTCCTCCTCCTACCCCTGTTGCCAGGACAGTAAGAAAGAGGAGCCGGGTCTCGCGCATGTGCAGTAGATTTCCAGGGTACCCGCAATGGCGGTGGCAGCACCCGACAGCTGATGAAAACATCAGCTTCGGTACCGACATCGCTGGACTCCAGGACAGGTAAGTGTTCTATTATTAAAAGCCAGCAGCTGCAGTATGTGTAGCTGCTGGCTTTTATTTTTTTTGGTGGGGAGATCTCCGCTTTAAGCAGCTACAATAATGCTAAATGTTTCACTTCTTGCTGCCGCCAGAGGTTGGAGCAAACCAAACACCAATTTATTTTACCCATTTGCTGAACCTCCAAATAATCAAAATTCCGTTCAAACCTAGGTTCACACTAAACTGCTCTCACAGACCTAACTTTGGGAGACCCCCTGTACACTTTGGCACAAACAAATTAAATATGGGATTAGGCCCACTATCTTTGAAAATGTGTTCTATGTTCTGAAAAATCCTTCACTATCCATGGTAGCCAAAACTTAGGTTTCATTAGTCTGAAGATACTAGACTGATAAATTAGATTGATTGCTTGATTATCGTGGTATTGATAGTGTGATTTCATTGTCAGTTTTTGCAGTGTGTAATGATAACCTTTTGAGGTTTATGCAGCCCTTATACAGAGCAAAATTGCTTGATTCCCCATGAACGCTGACAGTGTTTACAGGGGAATCCCTCCCGCTGAGCCATTGTAAACCGGGAGAAGACAGTGATTATTGCTAGTGGCTATACCAGCCGCTAGCGATAATTACAAGAAAATGATCAATCGATTAACTTAGTACATTCAACATGCCCATACATGGTTCAATTCATGGTTCAGCAGGAACTGTCCAAGATTGGAACCGCCTATGGCTGGCCTTAGACCCCTTTCACACTGAGGCAGTTTTCAGGCGTTTTAGTGCTAGAAATAGCACTTGTAAAGTGCCTGAAAACTGCCTCCCATTCATTGCAATAGGAGGCAGCTTTCACACCCGGGCAGTGCGTTTGCTGGACGTTAGAAAAAGTCCTGCAAGCAGCATCTTTGGAGCAATTTGGGAGCACTGTATACAGCGCTCCCAAAATGCCCCTGCCGATTGCAATGAATAGGCAGCGCTTTGGAAGTGCCTGAATACCCCTTTGGAAGAGCCGCAACATGGGAGTTTTTAAACCCTTCTTTGGGGTTAAAAGTACCTCTCTAGCAGTCGAAAAGTGGCTCAAAAGCACCACTTAAACAGCGATAACGCGCCGCTAAAAAAGAGCGGCGTTCTACTGCTAACGCCCGGTGATTTCAGTGTGAAAGCAGTCTTACATAAAAGTGCAACCACTGAAATTTATTTGTGTTTATACATGCACTAAATTACCCGCTTTTAGAATTTTTTTGCATGTCCACAAGTATAACAGGTGTAAGCATTTATAGCATTAGATTTAGATTGTGCTCTTCTACACACAGTGATATATGTATGAGAATATGAGCAAACATCTGTAAGTTAACATGTATGTTGTGCAGCCAGGATGTGGCTATGTGTCTATTCCTTTAATTGAAGTTTGTGGTTTCGTCTGAAACTTATCCTTGGGGAGTTCTTCACCAGAATGCCAAGATTTTTAGTACATTGCTTGCCATTTGCATGGATGAACAAGAAGGGAATGTAACAAGAATTGATGTTGCTAAGCCATGCTTAAAATATTCATTTGTATTTGTGTTTTCAGGCCTCAATGGCATCATTATAAATACTAATACTTAATAGTCATGGCTTCTGTCAGATCCAATTTAGAAATTCGTTGCGTTTAAGCGTTGGCATTAGGGAGTCACGGTTCATGCCAGATCTAATTTAAAACAGTAAATACTTGCAGTAAATTAGTATGATTTATGTCAGAAGTGATTTTTACTATTTTCCTTCAACTAAGACAAATAAGTATCTAATCCAGAGTTAAGATTTAAGTGTTGAAAAACTCAAACATAAGAAGCAGCTAATCTATAAAGAAGAGATAAGCAAATATGCATCCCTAGCCTTAGAGCAAGATAATCCACTAACCCTCTAATGAATCCCTTTTCTTTCCATTCTGTCCAATTTCCCCAAGGATAAGCATGTTTTGTAGTTTCTGTGACAGAATACATATGATTGTTTGGAGACTTGATGTAGCTGCTCATTGAAGTGAAGGCCTGGCCAGGTGACCTAGATTTACAATCTGCTAGTTGTCCATAAGATAAGACCAGTGCCAGTGTGAATGAACTTACTGGCTGTCATTTATATCCTACTGCTTAAACCTACAGGAAAAATAAATAGTACATGTTTGTGTCTGTGCCTAGCTAGCTATAGCATAGATGAGTGGATGAGAGGATTGGACAAAGTCCCTGAAAAGGTATACCTTATCTTCATTTTGCCCCTCAAAATTATCTCTTATTTTAGGTTTAATTCAGAAAGAATGTTGCTTTTATAAAGCAACATTTTTATAAATGTAATAAAGAAAGAATAGAGTTAAAAATTTTTAGAAGCCAATATATTTTCAGCTGCTAGATGTTTCCAAAGTTTAAACATAGTTGGATTGGTCAATTGAAACAATTGAATATTTCCTTTCCAGAATGTGAAGCTATGGGACTTTTTTAAAAGTTATTCATGAATAAAAAATAATGTGTGATGCTCTCCATTCTGCAAGACAATACTAACCTGATACACCAAGCCAACAGCGTAGTACATAATGATTGGAGGAGGCCTGTGAACAGTGGCCTTCTCTATTGCTACACTGTACCATTGATGATGCATGATAGGATCTTCTGCTCTACTTTGATCCCAAATGGTTGTGCAGAAGTAGGCAAGAGTTTATATGCAACTTCCTTTTTTAGGCTTCTACTTCTGAAGTTTATTGGCAATTTAGCATAAAATAAGTAGAGGTTAAAAATAATTCTCCAAGCCATTAAAAGCTTTTATATGTAAATGGTCACACCACAGGATCTCTGTAGTACCTTTGCGCATTGTTCCCTTATTTTCACATTGTTAACTTCCCTGATAAGCCCAAACAACTGCCATTTTTCTATCCAATGAGAATGCCCTTATGTGCTTGCATTGGACAGTGAAATAGCAGTTGATGGGCTTAGCCCAAAATAGGGAAAGGGAGGCCAAACAAAGTAAGCAAAGTTATATAAATGAGAGAATTATTGCAGCTTGAAGCAGTGATACCTTTCTGCTTCTACTAGTCTGGCTTTATGTGTGTCTGGCAAATCCAGCAGGTAAGAAGATACCAGATGTGATAAATGACCTTATCCTGTTGTCCAGGCAGCATTGGTGTAGCTGTATGTTCATCAAACACCAAAGAACACATGCGTCTCGGAGATGGCACTTGTCACTAATCCATTCATTTGGTAAAACATTAAAAATTGGATTATGTACTCCAGTATCCATATTTCCCAGTGGACCGCATAGATAATATGGAATCCAAGGCAAAGAATTGGACCAATTACTGGTATGAGATTATTTAGGAGAACTTAGGTAACACTGGCTCCTTGTCAGAAAATATAGATGCTGCATATTATTGCTAGTTCTTACCAACCACAAATGTGAGTGTTCCATGTTACCTTGAAGCAGATGCTAAGGATTTTAGGGGACTGCAGGGAAGGGACGAAATAATATTTTCCTCCACTGTACCTTACCAACCTAGAGGTGCCCCAAGCGTTCACAGGTATTTTATCGTTTAAACACCTATAGTGCGGCAAAAAAGTATTTAGTCAGCCACCAATTGTGCAAGTTCTCCCATTTAAAAAGAGAGGCCTATAATTGTCATCAAAGGTATACCACAACTATGAGAGACAAAACCTGGAAACAAATCCAGACAATCACATTGTCTGATTTTTGAAAGAATTCATTTGCAAATTATGGTGGAAAATAAGTATTTTGTCAATACCAAAAGTTCACCTCAATATTTTGTTATATATCCTTTGTTGGCAATGACAGAGGTCAAACGTTTTCTGTAAGTCTTCACTAGGTTGTTACACACTGTTGCTGGTATGTTGGCCCATTCCTACATGCAGATCTCCTCTAGAACAGTGATGTTTTGGGGCTGTCGCTGGGCAACACGGACTTTCAACTCCCTCCAAAGGTTTTCTATGGGGTTGAGATCTGGAGACTGGCTAGGCCACTCCAGGACCTTGAAATGCTTCTTATGAAGCCACTCCTTCATTGCCCAGGGTGTGTGTTTGGGATCATTGTCATGCTGAAAGACCCAGCCACGTTTCATCTTCAATGGCTTTGCTGATGGGAGGAGGTTTGCACTCAAAATCTCACAATACATGGCCCCATTCATTCTTTCATGTACACGGATCAGTCGTCCTGTTCCCTTTGCAGAGAAACAGCACCAAAGCATGATGTTGCCACCCCCATGCTTTACAGTAGGTATGGTGTTCTTTGGTTGCAACTTAGCATTCTCTCTCCTCCAAACACGACAAGTTGTGTTTCTACCAAACAGTTCTACTTTGGTTTCATCTGACCATATGACATTCTCCCAATCCTCTTCTGGATCATCCAAATGCTCTCTAGCAAACCTCAGATGGGCCCAGACATGTACTGTCTTAAGCAGGGGGACATGTCTGGCACTGCAGAATCTGAGTCCCTGGTGGCGTAGTGTGATACTGATGGTAGCCTTTGTTACGTTGGTCCCAACTCTCTGCAGGTCATTCACTAGGTCCCCCCGTGTGGTTCTGGGATTTTTGCTCACCGTTCTTGTGATCATTTTGACCCCACGGGGTGAGATCTTGCGTGGAGCCCCAGATCGAGGGAGATTATCAGTGGTCTTGTATGTCTTCCACTTTTTAATCATTGCTCCCACAGTTAACTTCTTCACACCAAGCTGCTTGCCTATTGCAGATTCAGTCTTCCCAGCCTGGTGCAGGTCTACAATTTTGTTTCTGGTGTCCTTCGACAGCTCTTTGGTTTTCACTAGGGATGAGCTTCGAGTTCGAGTCGAACTCATGTTCGACTCGAACATCGGCTATTCGCCAGTTCGCCGAACAGCGAACAATTTGGGGTGTTCGCGGCAAATTCGAAGGCCGCGGAACACCCTTTAAAAGTCTATGGGAGAAATCAAAAGTGCTAATTTTAAAGGCTTATATGCATGGTATTGTCATAAAAAGTGTTTGGGGACCTGGGTCCTGCCCCAGGGGACATGGATCAATGCAAAAAAAAAGTTTTAAAAATGGCCGTTTTTTCAGGAGCAGTGATTTTAATAATGCTTAAAGTCAAACAATAAAAGTGTAATATTCCTTTAAATTTAGTACCTGGAGGGTGTCTATAGTATGCCTGTAAAGGGGCGCATGTTTCCCATGTTTAGAACAGTCTGACAGCAAAATGACATTTCAAAGGAAAAAAAGTCATTTAAAACTACTCGCGGTTATCAATGAATTGCCGGTCTGACAATACACATAAAAGTTCATTGATAAAAACTGCATGGGATTTCCCCACAGGGGAACCCTGAACCAAAATGAAAAAAAAACTGGCATGGGGGTCCCCCTAAATTCCATACCAGGCCCTTCAGGTCTGGTATGGATATTAAGGGGAACCCCACGCCAAAATTTAAAAAAAAAATGACGTAGGGGTCCCCCTCAATATTCATACCAGACCCTTCAGGTCTGGTATGTATTTTAAGGGGAACCCCGCGGCAAAATAAAAAAAAATTGGCGTTGGGTCCCCCCAAAAATCCATACCAGACCCTTATCCGAGCACGCAACCTGGCAGGCCGCAGGAAAAGAGGGGGGACAAGAGAGCGCCCCCCCTCCTGAACCGTAACAGGCCACATGCCCTCAACATTGGGAGGGTGCTTTGGGGTAGCCCACCAAAGCACCTTGTCCCCATGTTGATGAGGACAAGGGCCTCACCCCCACAACCCTTGTCCGGTGGTTGTGGGGGTCTGCGGGCGGGGGGCTTATCGGAATCTGGAAGCCCCCTTTAACAAGGGGACCCCCAGATTCCAGCCCCCCTGTGTGAAATGGTAAGGGGGTACAAAAGTACCCCTACCATTTCACAAAAAACTGTCAAAAATGTTAAAAATGACAAGAGACAGATTTTGACAATTCCTTTATTTAAAGTCTTCTTTTTTTCATCTTCGATCTTCTTTCTTCTATCTTCCTTTGGTTTCTTCCTCCATCTTCTTCTTTCTTCGATCCTTCCTTCTTTCTCCGGTGTTCTCGTCTGGCATTTCACTCCGATGCATCTTCTCTTCATCTTCTTCTCTTTATCTTCTTTTTGGCCCGCTCTGCATCCATGATTGGATGGAAGGCTCCCGCTGTGTGACGCTTCTCTCCATCTTTTTCTCCTCATCTTCTTGTTTTCATCTTCTTGTCTTCATCTTCTTGTCTTCATCTTCTTGTCTTCATCTTCTTTTCAGGCCGCTCCGCATCCATGATGGCATGGAGGGAGGCTCCCGCTGTGTGACGCTTCTCCTCTTCTGACTGTTCTTAAATAGCGGAGGGCGGGGCCACCCCACGGAGGGAGATGCCGCAGAGGGAGATGCCGGACGAGAACACCGGAGAAGGAAGCAGAGGATCGGAGGAAGAAGAAGATGGAGGAAGAAACTGAAGGAAGATAGAAGAAAGAAGAAAGGAGATAGAAGATGGAAAAAAGAAGACTTAAAGGAATTGTCAAAAACTGTCTCTTGTCATTTTTAACATTTTTTACAGTTTTTTTGAGAAATGGTAGGGGTACCCCATTACCATTTCACACAGGGGGGGCTGGGATCTGGGGGTCCCCTTGTTAAAGGGGGCTTCCAGATTCTGATAAGCCCCCCGCCCGCAGACCCCCACAACCACCGGCCAGGGTTGTGGGGATGAGGCCCTTGTGGCCTGGTACAGTTCAGGAGGGGGGCCGCTCTCTCATCCCCCCTCTTTTCCTGCGGCCTGCCAGGTTGCGTGCTCAGATAAGAGTCTGGTATGGATTTTTAGGAGGACCCCACAGCAATTTTTTTTTATTTTGGCACGGGGTTCCCCTTAATATCCATACCAGACCTGAAGGGCCTGGTATGGAATTTAGGGGGACCCCCACGCCAGTTTTTTTTTAAATTTTGGTTCGGTTTTCCCCTGTGGGGAATTCCCATGCCATTTTTATCAATAAACTTTTATGTGTATTGTCGGACCGGCAATTCATTAAAAGCCACGAGTAGTTTTAAATGACTTTTTTTCCTTTGAAATGTCATTTTGCTGTCAGACTGTTCTAAACATGGGAAAGATGTGCCCCTTTACAGGCATACTATAGACACCACCCAGGTACGAAATTTAAAGGAATATTACACTTTTATTGTTTGACTTTAAGCATTATTAAAATCACTGCTCCCGAAAAAACGGATGTTTTTAAAACTTTATTTTGCATTGATCCATGTCCTCTGGGGCAGAACCCGGGTCCCCAAACCCTTTTTAGGACAATACCATGCAAATTAGCCTTTAAAATGAGCACTTTTGATTTTGAACGTTCGAGTCCCATAGACTGCAATGGGGTTCTAACGTTCGTGTGAAGTTTTGGTCTGTTCACAAGTTCTGGTGCGAACCAAACCGGGGGGTGTTCGGCTCACCCCTAGTCTTCACCATAGTGGAGTTTGGAGTGTGACTGTTTGAGGTTGTGGACAGGTGTCTTTTATACTGATAACAAGTTCAAACAGGTGCCATTAATACAGGTAATGAGTGGAGAACAGAGGAACCTCTTAAATAAGAAGATACAGGTTTGCGAGAACCAGAAATCTTGCTTGTTTGTAGGTGACCAAATACTTATTTTCCACCATAATTTGCAAATAAATTCTTTCAAAAATCAGACAATGTGATTGTCTGGATTTGTTTCCACATTTTCTCTCACAGTTATAGGTATAGGTATACCTATGATGACAATTACAGGCCTCTCTCATCTTTTTAAGTGGGAGAACTTGTACAATTGGTGGCTAACTAAATACTTTTTTGCCCCACTGTATATGGAAGACAAGTACAATCCTTAGACTTAGTTTGAGAGACCTGGGAATGCAAGATAGCTGACCCTGAGGTCTCTCTGATGGATTATGTCCTAATAGTGCAAGTGAACATGACACCCTATACGACAGAACAACTACAGACATCATGGGAGGGACAAAACCCATCACAAAGCGCATAAAAGATGTTATCCATGTGGTAGATTTGGGATTAGGAGGTGGGAAATAGAACGCTATTGTCAGGGCTGGGCTCAGCCCTTCCTTCTCTGAGCTGGCCACTCAGCTGTCAGCTAATTGCCAGTTCCTATCTTTCCACAGTGACTCACCTGTTGATGATATCCTGCTAGTCAGTCCTGCCTATTTAAGCCATCCAGCCCAGATGATCTCTGCCTTCGCCTTGGTCAACATCACAGAGACTATCTCTTGCGTTCCTGTTAAAGACTTTCTCGGCTGATATTCCTTTTGGCTCTGGATCCTGCTTGCTGTTCCACTACGCTAATCCCTGACTTTCTGGCTTGTCTGACTTACCGAACTTTGGCTATGTTTTGACTACGTTTGTTCTATTTTCTTATTAAACAAGTGTGATTTAACTGTACTTCTGTCTCGGTCTGATTCATGGTTTCTGACAGTAGGCGAAGGCCATGAATACAGAAGATGCAGTGAATGCACTTGTTGGTAATATTTTTTTCCAGATTGGATGAGCAGGATCACCGCATGGATTGGTTTGCCATGGCATTACAAATGCTTCTGAGTCACATGGCTCACCTGGAATCTCCCACTGTGGCTGCTCCAGTACAACCTGTGTTGCATGCCGTCCCTGCTGTTGCTTCAGTCTCTATTCAGGCACCCACTTCGAGTATTACCTCTAAAAGAGGTATCTCTGGTTCCGCTCTGCTGCCCCATCGATTTAGGGGTGATCCAGTCCAATGCAGAGGGTTTCTCAACCAGGTTGAGATATACTTTGAGATGCTGCCCCAGGCGTTTCCCACGGACAGAAGCAAAGTAGGTTTTGTGATATCTTTGCTTTCTGAGAGAACCTTGACCTGGGCAAACCCTCTATGGGAGATGCAAAAACCTGTTGTCTTGAGTTACTTGTGGCTTCTTTTCAAAGGGTATTTGACGGGGGTGTGTCCTGACCGCTACCGAAGATGGCCGCTCGGCTGTGAAGCTCCGCTGTTACTCAGCTCTCTACAGTGGCACACAGCATCACGGCCACCCGCAACTGTCCCGCTCACCATCCCATACCACAGAGTCACGAACGGGCTATGACCCGTACAAAAACAGTACTTCGGGACCACGCCGCCTCACGGATTTCTACATGCTGTCAATGGGCAGACACTCACAAGATGGAGCTGAGGAGAGTAGCCGCTCACCTCCCCCACCTCCCTCACAATCAAAAGAGGGGTCGGAGAATATCGCTGACATGGAGGAACCCCCTCCGCAGCCCTCCTCAGCCTTGCCAGCAGACAGGGGTAAGAGAGCCGCTGCAGATTCCCCTGCACACTCCCCTCACAAGCTCCCCTCAGCCAAAAAGCTTCACTGGGCTGACGCCTCAGTCTCACAGGCAGAGCTGCAGACAGATCACACAGCTCACCTAGCTGCATTCCCTACATCAGATGCTCCTGCCTCTGAGAATATTCTGAAAGCCATGCTTCTCTCTCTTCAAATAGGTCTGCAAAATGAGCTGCGTTCCTCCATATCCCACCTTACCACAAGAATTGATAATATAGATGTCCGCACTGAACACATGGAAAGTCAAATAACTGAAGTGGTCAAAGCGCATGATGAAATGGTTGATGCGCATGAGGAGCAAGCTGAACAAATCGGCAAACTTCAATTAAAAATAGCAGACCTCGAAGACCGCTCAAGACTAAATAATCTCAAGATAAGAGGGGTCCCCGAAGCAGTTAAACCAACAGATCTGCTTCCTTATCTGCAACAACTTTTTCTGAAGTTAATACCGGACCTGACCCCCAGAGATCTTCTCATGGATAGAGCACACAGGATCCCAAAACCTGCCCATCTCCCTGACACAGTCCCAAGGGATGTTCTGACAAGGATCCATTTCTACCACATCAAAGAACGACTTCTCCGTGTGGCTAGATCAGCTCGCAATCTCCCTCATCCCTATGCTGGAGTATCTCTCTATCAAGATCTGTCGGCTGCAACCTCCCAACGCAGAAAAGAATTTGCGCCGATCACGGCACTTCTGAGGGATCGTCATATCATCTATCGCTGGGGATTTCCCATGAAGCTATTAGTCACCCACCATGGCAAAATGAACGTCATAACTACTCCAAAAGATGGCTACAAGCAACTGCAAAACTGGGGTCTTCCTCCACCTCTTCCGCCTGACCCGCAATGGAGAAGCGCATCTCAGAAGACCTGAATTTAGGTGACCTACATATGTTGAAACACCATTGAAATGATAGCAGAAAATTCCCCCGATTGGCTATGTTTGTCCCCGTTAACCACTTAACAGGCTGATTCATATCATTGTTGATCAATGAGAGCCTCGAGTATCGAGGAATTTGGAAGTAATCTCTCCTTATTGTTTTATTTTACTTTTTTTTTTTTACTTATTTTGTATTCCGTCTCTCTCTTGAAAAGTTTTCAAGAGACTTCTAGTCGTGCTAATCTCACCCCCCCCCCCACACGAAGTGTGCTACGCACACGGCTTTGTGCACACCCACCTGTTACAGCTATTTATTTGTTAATTTATATAATATATATATATATTTTTTTTTTTTTATTTCTTATTGCTGATTGTTCTATATAGTTTGTGCTATTGCATATCCTACTATTCTGTTCTTCTTATTGTAGATACCACTGGTAAAGGTATCACTCCTCCCTCCCCACCTACCCTTACCCCCAAGTACCTTAAAACTGCTGAAGTGATTCTCCTCCGCATCCACGTCTCACCGTCTATAATTAACTAATATGTAATTATGTATCACCACCGTTAATGCAAATGGCCTTAACTCCCCTTTTAAGCGTTCTAAACTATGGCAAGAAACCTTATCCCAGAAAACAGACATATTGTGCGTGCAAGAGATACACTTTATGCGTGGTAAAGCTCCCCCCTGTCTTCACCGATCGTGCCCTCACACGTTCCATGCACACGCACCTAAAAAAGTGCAGGGCGTAATGATCACCATTCGGAACTCAATCTCCTTCCAACTACAACATCTTGATGCTGACCTGTACGGCAGATACCGTATATTATCTTGGATGGCATCTCTGACAACACACCATTGGTGATTGTCAATATTTATGCTCCCAACACTCACCACAAAAAGTTTTTCAAACAAATCATGAGCAAATTGTCCCACTATCCAAAAGAAAGAATAATCCTATGCGGAGATTTTAATGATGTAGCTGACCAAACATTCGACTCCTCCGGCCGCAGAGGAAATAGACCCATGGCCCTCTCTTCCCTCATGAATATGGAAGATTTATTTGACCCCTGGCGTTATCTAAATGGCGCGGAGAGGGATTACAAATTTTTCTCAGCAGCCCAAAAATCTTACTCTAGGATTGATCTCTTCCTGACACATAAAACCACTCTGCAATCTATACGGAAGGCTGAAATAGGCCTAATTACGTGGTCTGACCACGCACCAGTAACCATTACCCTTGCGCTTACTGGGCATCGTACAAAACACACTTCTTGGCGCATGAACACGTCCCTTCTTTCCCAAACCAGGTGTCAGGAGGAGATCAAACTGGAAATAGAAACCTACTTTGACTGCAATACTGGTTCTGTAACAAGTGACTCATTACTGTGGAATGCACATAAATCCTATATGAGGGATGTTTTTATCAAACTCGGAGCCAGGGAGAAACGTACATTTAGATTAGAAAACTAGAACACTCCAATAAATTATCACCCAATGCCGCGGATACTGCCAGTCTCCACCACCTCAGGGAGGAATTGCGCTCCTTTCTGCTAAATTCATATGACTATTATATTAAACGCTTACGAACAACTTGGTATGCCTTCGGATATAAACCTGGCTCTCATCTGGCCAAACAAGTTAAACAAAAAGCAGCGGCTGCAAAAATACCTTTTATGCAGACAGCCACTGGGCAAAGAGTTGACAACCCTAAAGATATAGCAAACTGCTTTAGTCAATACTACGCTTCCTTATACAACTTAAAACTCTCTTCCTCTACTCCTGAACCAGATCCTGTGCAAATTTCACAATTTCTTGATTCTCTAAACTTACCTTCCCTCACCTCAGAACAACTAGAACAGCTTAATGAGCCGTTCTCGGAATTAGAGGTGTTAAAAGCAATCCAATCACTTCCGCTCCACAGGGCCCCTGGACCAGATGGATACTGTAATGAATATTTTAAAACATTCGCACACCTTCTAGCACCCCATTTAACCAAGTCCTTTAACTATATAATGCACAACGGTGACATCCCTAAAGAGTCACTTGACGCGCTGATCATCACCATTCTGAAACCTGGTAAACCTCATGATGAACCTGCCAATTACCGCTATATTTCCCTCCTAAACGCAGATTTAAAATAATATGCAAAAAATCTAGCCACACGTATTTCCTCATATTTTCCCAAACTAATACACAAGGACCAGGTGGGCTTTGTCTCACACCGACAGGCTTCTGATGGTACCAGAAGATTTATAAATCTCATACAATGGGCAGAACATCACAAAATGCCTTCTCTGCTCCTATCCTTGGACGCAGAGAAGGCGTTTGACAGAGTACACTGGTCCTACCTTAAAGCAGCTCTCTAAAAATTTGGCTTTACAGGAAATATATATTCAGCACTCTTAGCGTTATACTACTCACCCACAGCTAAAGTTTGGACCTCAGGCTTAACATCTGATCAGTTCGAGATTACCAATGGAACACGTCAGGGATGTCCCCTTTCCCCATTGATATTTGCCCTCGTAATGGAACCCCTAGCGGAAGCCATTAGAACACACCCTCATATCTCAGGCATACAAGTTGGGGATATCACACACAACCTAGGTCTGTATGCAGACAACGTTATTGTTGCCATGACAAACCCCCTCCAATCTCTACCGGCCCTGCATGACCTACTAATGCTCTTTGGTAGCATATCCCTTTATAAAGTAAATTGCACTAAATCTTCCATGCTTGGAATAGGCCTAGACCAAACCACAAAAAACTGTCTCTCACGCATGTCGCCTTTCCCCTGGGCTCCATCTCACACCATTTCATATTTAGGAATACAACTGACTACTCCTTCTAAAAACATCCTTCAAATAAACTATGAAGCCTTGCTCAGCAAAATACAAAAAATCAGCTCCTCCCTATGCTCAACCAGAGCTTTCTGGGCTGGAAAAAGCGCACTGACAAAAATGTTCCTAATGCCTCACGTACTGTACTTTCTCCGCACGCTTCCTCTACCTATACTATCCATTTAACTGTCTACGCTACAAAAAATCCTTAATACTTTCATATGGGATAACAAACACCCCAGAATAAAGAATTCCACTATGTGCACAGCAACATCTAATGCTGGATTGGGTGTACCAGATGTTAAAATGTACTACAAAGCCACACTCCTTAGTCAAACTAAACACTGGTGGTCACTATCGGAAAGCCCATTATGGGTCCACATCGAAGAGTCTTCCCTAGAATTCCCCACCAGACCGCTTCTTGCTGCAACCTGGCTTCAATACAACCCACACCATTCCTTTCTTGACTCAGTAAATGCCACAATTAAAGTCTGGAAATCTTGTAGCCAACATGCCAGAGGACTCTCATCGCAGACTCTGAAGTTCCTTCCTCTCTCCTCTCTGGAACTTATATGTGCTGATTTATCCACTTCCACATGGTCGACTGCTTGAATATCAACTATTGGTGACTTATACGATAAGGGTGCCTTACGCACATTCCAAAACCTTCACTCGCAATTCCAGATCCCCAACCGTTAGTTCTACAAATATCTCCGAATACGCCATGCTCTAAGAACAGTCACGTGGTCAGACAACACCCCCACAACTGACATTCTCAGATCTTTTGAAAAAACCTCATACCCCTATGAATGGATCTCATACGCTTACAAAGCGTTCAATTTCGAACAAAGCTACACCAAACTACCCTCAATGGCCAAATGGGAGCAAATCCTCAACTTCTCTTCTGATCTCAATACTTAGCACTACGCTGCAAAAGCCCCACTTAAATTCTCCAGGTGCCTAACTCACTGGGAAACTGCACAGAAACTCCTACACCATTGGTACCTCACACCAATCAAACTAGCCCGTATCTATCCCACACACTCGGTCACCTGTTGGAGAGGGTGTGGTGCCTTAGGATCCATTATTTTCATCTGGTGGTCCTGCCCTTTGATTCTCCCTTTTTGGAGCACGGTACAAGCCCTTATTGGAAAAATCACAGGATTCAACAACACGCTCTCTCCGCAACAAGCCTTACTAGGGCAAGATCTTATGGCGTGGCCCACTTCCTGTCACTCCATTGTTACGCATATCTTCATTGCAGCACGACTGTTGATAGCACGCAACTGGAAAAGCAATGTTCTTCCTTCTTGTCAGCAGCTACACGACACGCTTGATCAACACTTTCAGTTGGAATTTATGTATGCAAAAGCACACCTCTCAGTTTCTAAAATGCAGACTGGAGTTGGCGCCCTTCTGTCTCAACATCCTACCTCTGAGAGCGCTATGCATCCTTGTGGCTACTTTTCCAAGAAATTGTCACCTGCAGGGTGCAATTACGAGATTGGTGACAGAGAGCTGTTAGCGATCATTTTAGCCCTGAAAGGATGGAGACATCACCTCGAAGGTACCACTGTACCAGTTCTCATTCTTACTGACCATAAGAATCTCACATACTTGTCTGAGGCTAAACGCCTCTCTCCCAAAAGGGCGTGATGGGCTCTTTTCTTGTCAAGTTTAAAATACATTGTCTCATTCTTACCCAGTACTAAGAATGTAAGGGCTGACGCTTTGTCACGACAATTTTCCTCCATTTCCAAGATGGAGTCAGCTCCGGTTCCTGTGATTCCTTGTGATCATATTCTGACTGTGGTTCGCACCAGTCTCACTTCTCTTTTGGGTGACAAAATTCTTGCTGCTCAGGTCCATGCTCCTGCTGAGAAACCTTGTGACCGCTGCTTCGTCCCAGATAGTCTCTATACTGCCGTGCTCCAGACTTACCATTGTCCCAAGGCTGCTGGCCACCCTAGGAAGAATTAACTCTTTTGGGCCATTTCCCAACAATTCTGGTGGTCTAGTCTACGTGCTGAGGTAACCGCCTTTGCAGCTGCCTGTTTCGTGTGTGATCAGAGTAAGACTCCACAAAACACCTTCCCGTGGGCCTCCTACAACCCATACCCAATGGAGAGAGGCCCTGGACCCACCTGTCTATGGATTTCATTGTGGAGTTACCCAACACCTAGGGCAATACAGTTATTCTTTTTGCGGTTTGCCTGGTTCTCAAAAATGTCTCATTGTATTCCAGTTAAGAAGTTGCTTACTTCTAAGGAACTGGCTTCCATTTTTTGCTCGAGAGATCTTTTGCTTACGTGGGCTACCCAAGGTGATCGTCACGGACAGGGGTAGTCAGTTTGTGTCCTGATTCTGGTGAGCCTTTTGTGTAATACCCGCAGTCTGATGGGGCCGCAGAATGAGCCAGTCAGTCCTTGGAGGTATATTTCTGACCATCATAGCAACTGATCAGACCTCTTTCAATGGGTGGAGTTTGCTCACAATAGTGCCTTGAATTATGCTTCCCGATTGTCCCCATTTATGGCAAACTATGGTTTCCAACCTTCCATGTTGCCTGACTTTTTTGTTCCGCGAATTATTCCTGCGTTAGAGGAGCATCTCCATGGTCTTCGTTTCACTTGGGCACAAGTCCAGGAGGCTTTGCGATATGCTAATGTTAGGTACAGACTCCATGCTGACCGCAGGCGCTGCCTGCGCATTCCTACCAGGTTGAGGACAGGGTCTGGCTGTCACCTCGCACCCTCCGACTTCGTGTTCCATCTCTGAAGTTCGCACATCGGTTTATTGGGCCTTTCCGTATTCTTTGCAGGATTAACCCAGTGGCTTACTCATTAGACCTTCCTTCAAATATGTGTATCTCAAATGTATTTCATGTCTCCTTATTAAAACCCTTGGTCTGCAACCGCTTTACCACCTCAATGCCACGTCCTCACCCTGTACAGGTTGAGAACCATGAGGACTATGAAGTACAGTCCATTGTTGACTCCTGTAGGTTCCATGGGCGCATACAGTACCTGGTGCATTGGAAAGGGTACTCTTGGGAACGCTCTTTGGTCTCATCCTCGGACGTACATGCCCCTGTCCTCCTCCGTGATTTCCATAGACATTTTCCCCTCAAGCCTGGTGGTCCTCCGAGGGGGGGGTCATTGAGGAGAGGGTACTGTCAGGGCTGGGCCCAGCCCTTCCTTCTCTGAGCTGGCCGCACAGCTGTTGGCTAATTGCCAGCTCCTATCTCTCCACAGTGAATCACCTGTTTATGATATCCTGCTCATCAGTCCTGCCTACTTAAGCCATCCAGCCCAGATGATCTCTGCCTTTGCCTTGGTCAACATCCCAGAGACTATCTCCTGCATTCCTGTTAAAGACTTTCTCGGTTGACATTCCTTCTGGCTCCAGATCCTCCTTGTTTCTGACAGCTATCCATGTGAACATGCTCAGAACACACCATGAAATAACAGCATATGTCATGCCAGTTTGCAGCAGGCCTGAACAGGAATAGATAAACCTATTGATAAACTTGTTAGCTGACATTTAGAAAGTGGGGCCAATCTCATTGTTAAGTCCCACCTCTCTTCCACAAAGGCACCTAAGCAGTTGGAATGAACTGCAGTTGGTTTACAGAAAAACCAGGGAGGACCCATGTGCCCGTTAAACAGTCTATTGTATCTCACTAGAGGTGCATACAGACATAAGGAAATTCTACACGTAAGGGTCATACAAAGTCTCACAGTCTGGGCGTCACCAGTAGTTTTGATCCCCAAAAAAGGATCAAACAACCAGGTTCTGCATGGGCAAGAGGAAGCTGAATACCATCGCTACTGCCAATGCTTACCCCATGCCCTGGGTTGAGAAGTTCATTCAAGTTTAGGGTAATGCCATTTGGGATGAAGAACATGCCAGCCACCTTCCAGAGGATCATGAATGACATTATCAGGAATCAGCGGCTAAGGAGACCAGACACGTAGCTACACAAGGAAACTGAGACCAACAATGTATTCATCATTAAGTCATATTTATTTACAGTGAACACACACACCAAACATGCACAGCAACTAGTGAAAACATAAACCACTCCAGCAATCAAGAACAAAAAGAACTAATGAATCTAACAACTATCTATATACAATATCTACAACATAAGGGACAAAGGTAACAGGGATGCAAGGAAGGGAAACACGACTGGGAACATGAGCAGGGAGCAAGGCAGAGGGGTGCAGGATGGATCAGGACACAGGAAGGTTCAGTATAGGTATCAGGCACAATCTGGTAGCAAGGAGGCAATCAGACAGGATCGTGACACCCTGGGGGAAGGGAAAAATAGCCCTAAATATCCACCTGACAGCTGGAGCCAGGTGTGGCTGATCAGAACCTGCTGGCTTCTGGGAGACACCTGCTGGTGGACACTAGAACTGCAGCCATCGGCCCAGTAAACCCCAGTTTCACTAGCAGGTGAACTCAACCCTGACAGACCTGCTGGAAAAGCTAGAAGGAGTCCCAGGTTTGCAAGTATGATAGAAGTCCAGTACTTTGGACACCAGATAGAAGGAGCCACTCTGAGAGCTAAGACATGGAAGGTTGAGTCCATCATGGTCTGGCCTAGCCCTCAAATCAAGAAGTATGTTATGCAATTTTTTAGGGGCAGATGCCTACCAATGGAAACTTGTGTACAACTACAGTGCCCTGGCTAGACCATTGACTGACATGTCCAGAAAGGAAGTGCCCAAGTTGGTGACCTGGGTATCAGAGTAGGGAAAAGGCCTTCCGGGCCTTGAAGGAGGCACTGGCAAGTGATCCTCTGCTGCAGTTTCCAGATTGCACCTATTGATTTCCTGCACATTTTATTTTCCTGTGGTGTATTTCCCTACTTTGTTATATATTTTTCTGTAGCTATTTTCTTTCATAGGTTTTTTTTCTTTCACTCAATGAAACAAGGTTTAAAAATCTCTGATGTTTATTTAAAAAGCAAATTCTCTAAATGTTCTAAAGAAAAAATTAAGAAATCTTTGTCTTTTTAGGAGACTTTACCTAAAGCTCAGAATTGTTACAGCAAATGTGGTGAGCAGTGCTTGTTTATAAAAAGGGCAAATTCATACTAGAACAGACAGATGCCGGAGTGCTTTACCTCTCTGGCAGCTGTCCAATCCAGTAGCGCAATGTGTGTATACATGTATGCATTTTATTGCAGCATGCGGCAGAGCATCACTGGGCTGCATTGCAGTGTGAATAGGACACACAGATGATTTTCTGTGTGTCCATGTGGTGGCAGGCATTTTACAATACTATAAAATGTTTGTCACCACACTATGTGTGAATTTGCCCTTAAACACATAGCCCCAACTAACTATTCTTTGTGTAGGTAAAGGGTTAACTGTGGACCAACTCCATCCTCCAAAAACAGAAACATTCAACAACAACACACTGGAACAGATCTCGGAAGAAACTGCATTCTGAACTCTCCAAAACCACACTATGAAACAAAATACAATCATTAAACGTAGACCTCTCAACGGAACAAACACTCAACTCTCTAAACAAGGCTCTACTACAAACAGCAGACTCAGTAGCGCCAAAACGCAGAACACTCATCCGCAAAAAAAAACTCGAGATGGTTCAATGGCACCCTCACTCTACTCAAGCAAGAACGTAGAAGAGCGGAAAGAACATGGAGAAGAAATCCTACCATGGAAAACCATACAAACTACAAAATACTCACTGTGAAATACCACAAAGTGATTTTCACAGCCAAAAAAGAACATTTCTCGAACACCATCTCAACCGCCTTAAACCGGCCGCGGGAACTTTTAAAAATAGTCGCCCAATCAATGAACCCAACCAGCTAGCTAATTTTTTCATTGACAAAATCAACAGCATTCGGGAATCAATTCAACAGAAAAAAGCAACCAACCTTACCCAACCAAAACAAAAAGAAGACATGGACGCGAACAGTACACAACCGTCAGACTTCTTCTTGAGCCCAATCACCACTGACACGACAAAAAACATTATGAGAAGCCTTCGAGACAGCACATCATTCCCACGAAACTCCTGAAAGAATGCGCCAACATCCTAGCTCCAACTATAACACTCCTCATAAATCAGTCATTCAAAGAAGGGATTGTACCAACCACCCCCAAGCAAGGCATCGTCAAACCCCTGCTAAAGAAGCCCAATCTTGACCCTAAAGACCCCAACCACTGCCGACCGATAACAAGCCTCAACACCATCTCCAAGATTATGGAGAAAGCGGTAGTACAACAGCTACAATGCCATCTTGACACGCTTCAACTTCTGGACACTCTACAATCAGGTTTCTGCCCAGGCCATGGCACAGTAACAGCACTTCTAAAAATATGGGACGATGCACTCGAAGCAGCAGATGACGGAGAATCATGTCTTCTGGTATTGTTAGACCTCAGCGCAGCATTTGACACAGTGGACCACAATACCCTACTTGTCCAAGTCACAGAAGTAGCAGGAGCCACAGAGTCTAGTCTAAAATGGTTTGCATCCTTCTTAAAGAATCGCTCGCAGACAGTGAAACTAGGAGCATTTACCTCGGAAACCCGGTCAATCTCCTGTGGAGTCCCTCAGGGCTCCCCATTGTCGCCAGTGCTATTCAACATTTACATCCGCCCTCTCCTCAATATCATCAGAAAATCAGACCTCTGCTTCCACTCATAAGTAGACGATACCCAAATCTACTTTCGGATCACCGGACAAAAAGACCACCATCAGCAACTAGAGAAATGCCTCACTTCAATAGATGACTGGATGACCATTAGTTCCCTCAAACTCAACGGGTCAAAAACAGAACTTCTCTACCTACACGCTAACCAAAATCCCAAAACCAAGACTCCATGGACACCCCCCGCCATCTTCGGACAGATCATCTCTCCGAGCACCAAGGCAAAAAGTCTTGGTATTATCTTGGACCCAGAAATGACAATGGATGCGCAAATAGGATCAGTAGTTACCCTGTTTCCCCGATAATAAGACCTAGCGTGATTGTCGGTGATGGCTTCAATATAGGCCCTACCCCCCAAATAAGCCCTACCCTGTTTCCCCGAAAATAAGCCCTACCCTGAAAATAAGACCTACATAGACTTTATCTAGGGCTTATTTGGGGGGTAGGGCTTATATTGCAGCCATCACCGACAATCACGCTAGGTCTTATTTTCGGGAAAACAGGGTAGTGGATCGCACCATCTCCTCCGCAAGTTACGCAGACTCATCCCCTTCATCCCAGAAGAGGACAGAGCAGCAGTAGTTGGAACAATCATTAATTCCCGTCTCGATTACGCAAACTCACTCTACCTAGGATTACCCCAATATCAGCTTACGCGCCTACAGGCCATTCAAAACTCGGCGGCAAGAATAATAACAGGAAAAAAAACCTGGGAGTCCATCTCCCAATCCCTGAGGAGCCTACACTGGCTAACAGTAAAGAATCGGATCACTTTCAAGACCCTCTGCCTCACCCACAAATGCATACATGGAAACACCCCTCAATACCTTCGAGAGAAAATAAAACATTACACACCGAATCGGAACCTGCGATCATCTAGCCAAAACCTCCTCCTCGTTCCCAAATACCGCTACAAAGCAAGGGGAGAACGAAGATTTGCAGTCCAGGGACCTCGGCTATGGAACTCTCTTCCGACTCATATCCGCATGGAAGAAAACCATCTGGCTTTCAGGAAAAAACTCAAGACCTACCTCTTCTAGTGAAGCTTGACAACACAATGCATCAGCGCCTTGAGGCGATTCAGTTCACATTTGCAGCACTTTACAAATCATTAATTCATTCATTCATTCAGTTAATGACCCCAGTGACGATCACAAAATCGGCATCTGCAAAACAGTGTTAAAACTACAAAGGGACAGATACACTTCATTCACCAGTCTTTAGATTCATATACTGTATATACTGTACAGTATATAGATAAACCCAGAAGCTATGGGCATCCATAGTAAACTATTAAACATAGGATCCCTTACCTAATAATCACTGCATCTGGCCTGCTTTCATCAGCAGCTCTTTCATTGGCCTCAAAAACCTCTTTCTCTCTTCACGTCCTCCTTCTGGGGTTTTCAACCCAACAACCCAGAGACGAGAAGTGCTTTACATAATTAATTCTGTATTAAGCAGAATGCAGCAGATCCCTACACATCTTTTAGTTACCCTAACAATGCAGGTGGCTTAGTGACTACAGGCTAGATTATCTTTGATCGCCTCTTTGGCCTTGAAGGACCAGAGCGATGTCATGATGTCACTTCCAGTCCAGGGGGGATGTAAACATTTTTTATTTTTTAAAGCAAAAGATCAATTTTTTATCTTTTTCTTTTAAAGGTAAAGTAGAGATTTGGGGTCTTTTTGACCCCAAATCTCTCCAATAAAAGGACCTGTCATCCCTACTTCTATTAAATGTGATGTTTGCATTCCTTGTAATTGGAATAAAAGTGATCCATAAAAAAATGAAAGGGACAGTGTAAAAATAAAAAATAAAATAAATAAGAAATAAAATTTATAACACCCCATCCCTCCGGGCTCACGCACAGAAGCAAACACATACGTAAGTTGTGCAGGCATATATAAACAGTGTTCGCACAACACGTGAGGTATCGTTATGAACGTTAGAGCGAGTGCAATAATTCTAGTGCTAGACCTCCTCTGTAACTCTAAGCAGGTAACCTGTAATACACTTAATGTAAATGGACTATATTTATTTTTTTAATTGAGTACATTTTGGTTGGTGTATAAAGCATATACTGCATACAATATTTTATATGAGTGGTTGAGCAGTCACAGGAGGTTCAAATAATTTATTTTTGAGTTGATCATTGTGATCAATTCAAAATAAATTATTTCAAACTCCTGTGACTTTATGTTATTAATAGTTGCATCAGACTTTCATAGATATATACTTTAGGTGGATGTGGGAACACATAACAGTGTTTAGCTTCAACGTTAAGTGGTATTTGTTTTTGTTTTTTCACATACAGCCATTTAGGTACTGGTAGTACAGAGAATATGTCTGGTTTTATTTTGGCATTCATGTAACCAGTTGTCTATCCATATACATACAATTTTTATCAACTCCAATAGACCTTATCTTATAGATTAAATGTCTATGAGGTACAGTGTCCAATGACTCAGGAAAATCTAGATATACTACATTCACTGGACTTCCATCTTTCAATTTAACAAAGACTTCCTCATAACAGGTTGGTCTGACAAGAATGTTTTTTTTTTATAAATCCATGCTGGTTGTCACTTATGATACTTTTATCGCAGACACATTTCTGTACAGGGTCCCTTACCATTCCCTCAAATACCTTACATACTATTAATGTTAGGCTTACCGATCTGTAGTTTCCTGGTATACATCTTGATCTTTTTTTGTAAATTGTTACCACATTTGTTCTATGTCATTCAGTTGGTACCATTCTAGTCAGTAAGGTGAGTCAGTAAGCTGTCTTTAAAAATGAGGAATAGTGGTTTGGCTATTACTGAGCAAAGTATCCTAAGAACATCTAGACCTGGTGATCTGTTCACATTAGCATATGTGTACCTGGCTTTCAGTCAACCACAGGGGAACCGTTGTTGAAACATCATTAATGTTACTGTTAAGATGATCAAACCCATATTTTTCATCTGTAAAAACTGAAAATAAAAATGATTTATTACATGTCTTTCCTTGATGTTACCAGCTTCCTCTGTTCACCTGTTATGAAATCAGCTTTTCATAACATTTTTACTAATAATATATTGGGAAGAAAAAGGGGATTTGCTTTACCTACTGTAGAAATGTGTTTCTCATAGTCTGTTTAGCCTCATTGACTGTTCCTTTGCATTTCTTGTTGCATTCTTTGTAAGACTGGAATGCTGAGGGTGTCCCTTCTACTTTGTATTTTTTAAAGGCCTGTATTTTCTCATTTATTTATTTATTTTTACACTAGAATTGAGCCACTTAGGTTTTAATTTTGTTCTTTTATGCTTGGCACATGTTGGAATACATTGTTCATGAATTTTGTGCAACAACAACATCAGTCAGTAAATGGTAGTGTTTATACGTGTGTAGCTACATCTATGGTATGCTTTCTCTGTATAATAAAGGTTTCCTGTCTGTAGTTAAGCAGCCAAGCATGTATGGGTTTTGCACTGTATGTTCTGTAGGGCTATATACAGAATTTCTAACAGGTTATGGGTCCAAGCATAACCCAGGCCCCCCCGAGAAAAGCTGAAACAATTAACAAAATTGGATCAGATGATAATGTTGTTCTCCTGATATGGTGTTAAATATTGGGCAAATATTTCATTTCATTCAACAATATCATCCAATCCAATGTTTTTATCTTTATGCTATATGGTGATGTATGCACCAACTTTTTAACAATGCAAATATATTTCTACTTTATTTATATATCTAGTTTTCAACAGTTGCCTTAAAAGTCCCTTGGACTTCCTGGGGGGTACCCTCTTCCTTGGCTTTAATAATTGGGATGTTGGCAACAACTAGGTCCTTCTGGGTTAACTTTCTATTATTAGAAGCAATAAAGTCATCCCAGCCTGTCCTATGTTGCTCACGTAGCATTACAACCTGAGACAGATTCACGGGGTGGGATGCAAAGACTTCCAACTCAGGAGAAACAAAAGTGGATCAGAGCATTTTTCAAAACTGCTAACAAGAAACATATTCATAGAACCGAAATCCGAAACGGGACTAATATAAGGAGAAGTTGTTGAGTGGGGGTGTTGGAATACATTGTTCATGTATTTTGTGCAACAACTACATCAGACAGGAGATGGCAGTGTTTATAAGTTTGTATCTTCATCTATACTCTATATATGTCTATTCTCTGTATAATCAAAGTTTTTTGTTCCTGTCTGTAGTTAAGCAGCAAAGCCCATGTGGACTGTGCACTGTCTGTTCCGTAGGTTTTTTTTTACAGAATTTCCCACAGTACCCAATGAAATCCAATGACTAATGCACTTGTTAATTCATCTTAAAAAACACCCACTTGCCTTTGTGGTCTTTGTTGCAAATATGTGGCGCCATTGAGTGTCATGCAGTAAGGATCACGGTTTATTGAAGTTATTTTTTTTTTTAATTTAGAGTTCTTGTCATACCAAAATTCTTTTTCCTGTAACCTATTTTTAGGCCATTTTATCTATTGGTGAATGTCAACTTCTCATGGTTAAATGTTCTTACTTTGTAAAAGTAAGGTTTTGGGTATTAGTAGAGGCAAAACACCATAACCAAACACAAATATTCTTGTAGAGGAGAGGATCAACCCTAGCCAAAAAACTATATGTTTTTCTATCATCCCATAACTGTGAACAGAAAATTGAGTTTCTGGGTGTTGGTGGTGCTAACTCATTGTAACCCCACAGAAAAATTCCTTTAGAGCACAGGATGGACCCTGCTTTAATAAACACATTGTATCTGTAACAAAAAAAAGCTGTGAAAAATTGGGCTTGGGTGCTGGTGGTGCCCTTTTAAACAAAAGTCACTGCATGTGAAGCAGGTTGTTAAAAATTTGCAGACAGTTATTAAATTTGCAGTTGCAAAAAACAGCAGCTTAGGCCCCATTTTTAGACAGTAATGGTATCAGGCCATAGCAATCTCAGTCAGAAATCCTTAATGTAGTTCCAAAGACAGAAGGTTTCTTACCATAATGCATTCTATGCATTAAGGTAAAAAACCTCGGGGGGGGGCTGTGACCGGATGTTGAGGTGAGGGAGAGCTGTGTAGCCATACCCAGTCCCCGCTCCCATGCTGGATACAGTAGCATAGAGCGGAGAAGGAGACGCTGAACGCCTGGACCATTTAGACCCAGATCCGGCCATTGATGCTGACGCTGTGGAAGGAGGAGAGGAGAGTCGGTCTCAGCGCTTGAAAGGTACATACATTAGAAGCCATCCCGGGTAAATCAGCAGCAGCACTTAACTCAGTGAGAGAGAGAGACGCGCTTACCCGGAACTGAGCGATAGCTGGTGGTATCAGCTGTGTGTACAGTGCAGCCATAAGAAGCATCAGCCCCGGGTTAGAGAGGTGAGCAACACACACACCGGAGATATACTGTGCACACTGGAGATATACTGTGCTGTAATCTGAAGCCCCGTCACGGACAGGACAATAACAACAGCTAGCCTGGGGAGAGAGAGAGCAGTCCTAGGGGGAGTGAGGCTGAAGGAATCTCTGCCCAGTTATATAGGCTGAAGGGACAGTGCCAATATGACCAGAAAGAGGCGGTTGGAGGAGGCATCAGCACAGGAGGGCACAGGTGTCCCTGCACAGCGAAACTCCAAGGAAAAAGGAAGCCAGGTGGCTGCCAAATTAGAGCGTTTCGCTCATATACCAAACCAGACATCAAATCTGACACCTAAAAAGAGCAGCCATACAGGGGGGATGCAACACCAAGCTTAGCCCCCACGGTAGGGGCCGTGGCAGCTCCGCCGCTAGACCCAGAGGCGATTGGGGTCTTGGAGGGGGGATCCGGCCCGGGTATGGAGTCAGGAGATGGAGCATTAGCACCAGTAGCTGAGAAGGAGCCATCGTTGAAAGACATTCTCCTAGCAGTCAACAACTATAAGTTGTCAATTACTGATCTATCCGTACAAATTAAAGGTATTAGAGATGAATTATTGGCTGTTAAAAATAAAATACAAGTGGTTTGCACCCGGACAACAGCTCTTGAAGATAGGATTAGCCAGATGGAGGATGATGTGTTTCCATTAAGACAAGAAGTTTCAGTTATAAAAAATCAATTGAGCGCATGTATGCAGAAAATGGGCAGTATGGAAAATAGATTGCGTAGAGAGAATTTAAGGGTATTAGGCCTTCCTGAGGGCTGTGAAGGAAATAACCCTATAAAATGTATGGAAGACTGGCTAAAATAGAAATTTGGGAAAGACTCTTTTTCAGAATTTTTCTCTATTTAGCGTGCACATAGAATGGCCTCCAGGACCCTGTTCCGGGGGGGGGGGGGGGTTATCCAAGACCCCTGATCTTTAAGCTGCTATGTTTTAAGGATAAAGTCACCATTCTTCGGAAGGCAAGAGAGATGAAGAATATACAGCATCATGGCGCAAGGATCTCAATATATTCCCCTGAGCTTCAGAGACAGAGAGCTAAAATTGTAGAGTGTAAGCGTAAGCTTCAACAGTTAAGAATTAACTATGCATTATTATATCCCGCACGCTTGCGCATATCAGGTTTGGGGGAAATTAAATATTTTAATACTCCTGCAGAAGTTGCAACTTGGTTAGAGAAGAATGAAGGAAGAGTACAGTGAGGTGAAGAAATGTGAGAAGATCAGCAGTCCACAGTAGACTTTTTTTTTTTCTTCATTCTAGGGTCCGGGACTTTTTTTTTTGTCTCCTCTCAGTTTATTTTTAGTTGTAATGATGGGTTATGCACTATGCACATATATACAAATGAAAAGGGGGGGGTGGGGACGGGGGGAATATGTATTCTTTATTAATTAAACTCACAATGTTAATGATGGGGATAGTTCCCCTCTTATTGGGTCCGGGCTGCATGGTGGTTTTTTTTTTTTTTTTTTTTTTTCACCCCAAGTAGTAGGGCCGGTCACAATAGAAGCCATAGGGGTAGGCCCAAAATTGGGCAAAGGGGTAAAGAATAGGGGGTTGGGAGGGGTGGGGGGGTGTAGTGGATTGGTGGGTGGAGGGGTGGTTGGAATGAATGTTTTGAGAAAAGAGTGAGAGTGGTAGGAGGAAGGCTAATTCACAAGATTCACAAAAAGAGGTGGTTTAGATATGCTGAGAGGTATAAGGATATAGGGTCTACAGAATGATGAATGTTAGAGGTGGCTGTAATAAACCCCCGGAATTTAAAAAAGGGGTTTATAATATGCTCTTGGAATGTTCGGGGAGTAAAAGATAACTCTAAACGACAGGCAATTTTCTCTATGGCAGATAAGGGGAAAGTCCAAATACTCTGTCTGCAGGAGACACACTTGGAAAAAGATACAATTAAGATAATGGATCATAAGAAATTTCAGACACGGTAGCACTCTACCCACTCCTCGTACTCAAGAGGTGTCAGTATCTTGATAAATTCAGGGTTAGTTTTCTCCTGCAGCCAGAGTAAGGTGGATATATATGGACAGTATATTTTTTTTTACTGTTTATTGAAAACAGTAAATTTGTAATAGCTAATATCTACATCCCCCCTCCATTTGGGATGGAGATATTAGATGAGCTGACAAGATTTATGGCAGGTTTTCCTGGGGTTCAGGTTATAGCGGTCGGTGATTTTAATATGGCCATGAACAGTGGAATGGATAGGTTTCCACCAAAAAACATTGGCAGTGGAGCTCCCAAGAGTCCTCTTTCACAATATTGCGAGGAGGTGGGGTTGGTGGATATCTGGAGGAGGAGGCATCCTGAGGTGAGACAATATTCATGACGCAGGACGCATACCACTCTTTCCAGAATCGATCTGGTGCTGGTAACGAGGAAGCTTTGAATGTAGTGGAGGAAATAGTCTACGAGCCAAGGGGGATTTCGGACCACTCACCAGTGGTAATCAGCATAAAGGGAGAGAGGAGCCTCAGTAGAGGTGACTGGAAAGTTAATCCCTTTTGGCTCGAGATTACTGAGGATACAGGTACCATTGTGGAAAGGTTGGCAGAATTTTTCAATTTAAATTTAGGAACTGCTCCATTAGGGATAGTCTGGGACACCCTGAAGGCCTTTCTCCGGGGAGTCTTAATTCAAAAAATGTCTCATACCAAAAAACAATAACAAGCTGAAGAATTAAAGACAAAGGAAAGGGTAAGACGGGCAGAAGAACAGTATGTGGAGATACCAACCCCTTCTAGATATAAGGCATGGGTGGAGAGGCAAAATGAGTATGGTAGAATGATTTTGGAAAAGATGGAAAGGAAAAAACTATTTCAGAGACTGAGTTTTTTTTTGTGAGGGGGAGTGTGTTGGGAGGACTTTGGCCTTGATTATTAGGGCCAATGGCTCCCCAAGTACCGTACCAGCAATTGAAGGTAAGGAGGGAATAATTAAAAAAACGAACCCGGAAATATTAGAAGAATTCAGAAAGTACTTTAAAAATCTATATAGTACGGCGCAAATACATGTGGAGGGGGAAATGGGGGATTTTTTTGGGAGGTTAAAGCTAACTCCCCTATCAAAAGAAGACCAGGAAATGCTAGAGGCTCCATTAACACTTAAAGAGTTGCAAAGGGTAGTGGCAGATATGGCGAATCAGAAAGCTCCAGGCCCCGATGGTCTACCTATAGAAATGTTTAAAAAATATGGGGAGGTTTTACTCCCCATGCTTTTGGAAGTGTTTAAAGGAGCTATGAAGGATAGTAAACTACCCGCATCTATGACAGAAGCCATTATAATAATCTTGCTGAAGGAGGGGAAAAATCCGTTAGATGTGGCATCATATAGGCATATATCGTTGTTATGTTCAGATGTGAAGATTCTGGCAAAGGCTTTGGCAACAAGGCTAAAGAAAATCATTTCTAAATGAATTCATATAGACCAAACCGGGCATATTTAACTATGCAGATACCCATAGAGAGCCCTCCTCTCATTAGACGCAGGCAAAGCATTTGATTGCCTGGAATGGCACTATATGTGGAAGGTATTAGCGGAATTTCAATTTGGTCCCAGTTTTGTCCATTGGCTGAGCCTACTATATGATAATCCAAGAGCCAAGATTAGAGTTAACGGCGAGTGCTCAGAGTGGTTTCACTTAAGAAGGGGCACAAGGCAGGGGTGCCCCTTATCACCCCTGCTTTTTGCAGGCTGTTGCATTGAGGACCATTCAGGGGGTACAGGGCTTTAGAAGAAGGAGGGGAGAGGAGAAAATTGCGATGTAAGCGGATGATATTTTATTATTTTTGGGGGACACACAGGACTCATTGAGGACAGCCATGGGTATAATTGAGGATTTTGGCCACTTTTCTGGGCTAACAATCAATTGGGAAAAGTCAGTAATATTGCCAATAGACCCCCTCACAGAGCCACTCCCATATCAAATTCCCCAAATTAAGGTAGTAGTCAAATGAAATACCTGGGTATTAACATCACAAGCGATCCAGAGCAATATATTACAGGAAACCTAGTTCCACTCATGAAAAAACTAAAACAGAAATGTCGAGTTTAGGGTCGGTTGCCTCTCTCGGTCACCGGGCGCTACAATTTGATCAAGATGGTTTGGATGCCACAAATTCTATACATATTACATAACTCACCAGTATGGATTCCTAAGCACTGGTTCAATAAAATGGACAGTGTACTCAGAGAGTTCATTTGGAAAAATGGGGTATGGCATAGATCGGCTTGCAGGCGCTCCGGCGGCCGGGAGAGAAGGGAGGGATGGGAGTACCGGACCCGGGTTGCTATTTCCTGGCATCTCAAATGCAGCATGTGGGAGGTAGTAATAGGCCAGGGAATTGGGTAGCAGGGAATAATGTACAACTGAATGACATCAAACACGACACAATAATAGAAGCGTTGGAGGTGGACTCCTTTTGTACTAGATGTACCACCACTCGAATGATGGTTAAGGGCTGGGTAAGTGTTAAAAAAATAATGGGCTATGTGGGCTTCTCGGAGTTCTCACCAGCATGGGAAAATAACAATCTTAATGAACTTAAAACAATGGGGAAGATAGAGGAGTGGGACCGTCTGGGCATTCATTGCTTGTCGCAGCTATATAAGGCAGGGAGATTAAAAACATTTCAGGAGTTAGTGAAAGAATATGCAATCCCCAATCGATCATTCTATAGGTATCTGCAAATAAGGCATGCCTTAGAAGCACAATTTAGTGGAAAGGAACCAATGTGGAGCGATATGACCTCTCTGAGGAAGTTGGTTAATGCTGAATCTACAAAAGGTCTAATCTCTGATATATATAGAAGTTTAAAAGTATCAGGCCAATAAAGTAGGGTGGAAGATAAAAATAGGACTAAATGGGAGGGAGATGTTGGGCCATTGTCAGATGGCCAATGGGACTATGTTTTGGCTTCCGGGCCCAGGATCTCTCTCTCTCCATCACAGACAGTTTCTCACCTATATATGATATACAGGACATATTTTACACCATTGAAGTTGTTCAGGATTGGTAAGAAGCCAGACGCGAAGTGCCAAAGATGTGGAGGAGAGAGAGGTGATCTTATGCCCATGTTCTGGCGATGCCCCAAGCTGTATAGGTATTGGAAGGGCATAGTGGACAAAATGAACTCTGTATTTGGGACATCGCTGGGCATTGAAGTCAGAACATGTTTATTAGGCCTGATGGAGGATCAAGAGATCCTAAAGGACACACAGACCGCAATAGTTAGGTGCCTGTTTCAGGGAACTGGCAGAGAAAGGAATCCCCAACGGTGGTAGAATGGATGAAAGCAGTAAGGGAGGTGATTAGTAGAGAGAAATATATATATATATATATATATATATATATATATATATATATAAGAAAAGGAGTAACTATAAAAAAATTTGAAAGAATATGGAAGCCTTGGGTGAACTGGGAGGAGCATAGAATGGATGTTGTGTAGGATGAATGTGAAAGTGGGAGGGTTGGGGCGAGGGGGGTAAGGGGGGGTTTAATTAAATGGTAAAGGGAAAAACTCTTTTATATCTCTCTGATGACATAGTATGGTTTATAGATGTTTTGAATTGATGTATAAATGAGATAAATATAATGTGTGGATAGATGTTGGCTTTTTAGCCTCTGCTCTTTTGTTTTTAACAACATTTTTCAATAAAAAGATATGAATAAAAAAAAAAGGTAAAAAACCTCTGCATCCAGCCCCACCAGCCCTCCCTTATACTTTCCTGAGCCCAATCCTGATCCAGCAATGTGCATGAGAACAGTAGCTCTCTGGGCTCTCTCTCTCCTCATTGGACAGAGAGGCAGCAGCTGGAGCCATGGGCTCCTGCTGCTGTCAATCACAGCCAGTGCAGAGAGATTGGGGAATGGAGATGAGCCGCGCTTTGTGTGTCAATGGACAGACAAGGGCAGCTCAGGATCATGCACGAGTGCCCCATAGCAAGAAGCTTGCCATGGGAGCATTCAGTGGGGGGAGGAGCCAGAAGCATCAATGGGGATCCCAGAAGAGGAGGACTGTGGCTGCTTTGTGCAAAACTAATACACAAAGCAGGAAAGTTTAACTTGCTTGTTATTTTTTTTTAATACAAATTTTGCCTTTTACAATTATATTAACTATCTGGCTGAGACTCCAGCTAGGTCACCTTATGGGCATTCCAGTCCTGATAGGGCAGCATCTTAAAAAAAAAAAAAAAAAAAAAACAATTTTGTTAAGTTTTCAAAAAAAACTTTTTGGAAAAAAAAAACTTAAATATAGCAGATCTATCCCAGCATGTGGCAAGTTTCTGGTTGTGAGCAATAAACTGTTGCTTCAGGAAGTGTTCACTTTATTTATTTATGGTTTATATTACTTTGACTTTTACATAGTTATGTTAGATGTATAGACCAAAATAGTAGGTACTTGATTAGTTCAGCAAATCCTCAGACATGGTGTGACTTGATTTATTTCTATAAACCATTACCCAAGTTATAATCAATGGAATGTAAGAATGGTGTAATTGCAGTGGACTAGAATAAAAATGTGCACCCTTTTGTACAGTTGTGGTGTAAATGTCAAAAGTCATATAGCTTCAGAGTGACATATGCATTGCTTAATACATATGCATTGCTTAATACATCCCAAATAGCTCCAACAAGTCCCAGCAGTACTAAATCAGTGTTTAGCAGTCACTCTTAAAATGTAACACTTTAGTACTGCAGTCTGAAAAGGCTAATTACCTTATCTTCTAAAGTATCTAAAGCAATATGTTCTGTAGACTTGAACAATGCAAGCTGTACGTGTCACTAATGTGGAATTAGTAAAAGGCTTTGACATCTTCAACTACATTATGAGCACACAGAGTTCCAGTTACAAAGCCTGAAATAAAATGTATTTTAAAATGATTGTATATATACTGTACATATAAATTATTGCAATAAAATTAGATAAAAGCAGTTCAAGAAGTTGTTAGATCTTTTATTTTTACAATGTCAACATAGGGTTTTGCTGATATATATATATATATATATATATATATATATATATATATATATATATATATATATATATATATATATATATATATATATATATGTATGTATGTGTATATGTATATATATATTACATTCCTGAATAATTTAAGAATGTGGCACCAGAATGTCCTGCAAAATCCCTTTTAATATTTGTGCAGCAACAGTCTATTGGTGTGTAGTACACTTAGAACAAGAGAACAATGGTTTTGGGCGTTTCCGCCCTTTATTATGTTCCATGGAAAGTGTCCTTACATGAAATACCATAAGGAGGAAGCAAATAGTCCATATACAGTGCCTTAAAAAAGTATTCACGCCCCTTGAAATTTTCCATATTTTGTCATGTTACAACCAAAAACGTAAATTTATTTTATTGGGATTGTATGTGATAGACCAACAAAGTGGCACATAATTTTAAAGTGGAAGGAAAATGATAAATGGTTTTCAATATTTTTTACAAATAAATATCTGAAAAGTGTGACGTGCATTTGTATTCAGCCCCTTTTACGTTGATACCCCTAACTGAAGTCTAGTGTAACCAATTGCCTCCAGAAGTCACCTAATTAGTAGATAGAGTCCACCTGTGTGTAATTTAATCTCAGTATAATTACAGCTGTTCTGTGAACCCCTTAGAGGTTTGTTAGAGAACCTTAGTGAACAAACAGCATCATGAGGGCCAACGAACACACCAGACAGGTCAGGGATAAAGTTGTGGGGAAACTTAAAAGCAGGGTTAGGTTATAAAAAAAAATATCCCAAGCTTTGAACATCTCATGGAGCACTGTTCAATCCATCATCTGAAAATGCAAAGAGTATGGCACAATTGCAAACCTACCAAGACATGCAAAAATCCACAGTTGTTGCCAGGATGCCCAATGTTAATTCTACAGTTTTGGACAGAATACATATTACTACCAGGGGAGGTGACTGGAACAAGATTCTGCTCCAGCGTGAAATACGCTGGATCAGATATCTTAAGGCTACAACTCCACCAGGCCTCAATGAGGCAGAGAGCTTTAGGCCCTTTCTAGATGGTTTTAGCTCAGGAAAAAACAGATTAACTGAGGGGACCCCTTGGCAGTAGAACTCAATGAACATATAGGGATCATGTTCCCCCATTCATATATATTTTAGTTCCTAAGTGAGAGTTGTTTATAAATAGGAGGTTCCTTTTTTCAATTTTAATTCAAATCTATTTCTTTCCTATGGGTTTAATTTTCGTGGATAACACTTGGAGGTGGCTTTTCTTCCTCCTAGTCCTTTAGTGGAATTCTGTCGTCCACATACTTTGGGAGCTGAAATATTGATGCCACACCTTTGGGTTTCTCTTCTTTTCCCCCTTTTTTTTGGTAATGTTTTTGTTCCTTCCTTCTCTATTTACTGTCTGCATTTTTTCACTCAATTTGGATTGAAATATATACAACAGTCTATTGAGGGAAAGGTATATATTATACACAATTAATTTTTTTTGGTTTGTAATGACAAATGCATTTCCTATTTGGTGGGAATTATGTAGTCTTTTTACATGCTCCTGTACCCGGCACACAAAGGCCCTTATATTCTATATTTAAGCCGTTTTTCCTCCTCTGTTTGTATTGGTAATACAATCACCAGAGGATGTTTTGTGTCGACGGCTTTTGTCTCCAATATGGCCACTAATCCGGTTGCCGGATGTTGTCATCCGACAGACCGTATATGATGCGGCAACACGGGATTCGACGGTGATACTTCTGATGGCATAACGGCGTGCCTGCGCAGTATATGGAGATGCCAGGGACTGCAGTTCGTTCCATTACTCTCCTCCATATGATACCAGGAGGAGTAAAAAAACAGTTAAGCCGCACCAATACAGGTGGTGGAATTTCTACTACTTTGAATCTTATAAGTAAACTGCCCCTAATAGTTGATGTTAAAGTTTGCAATTTTGCTCACTAGAGGGATGTCTTATACCCCAATAGATGGAGCTTTAGCGTGGGTGATGTATGTGTATACATATCACCCATGGGATTAATTTTCTTTATCTGTCTTTAATAGCTTCCGGTGTCCCTCTCTGCTTTGAGTGCCATATTTTTGGATTACATCCAGTAGTCCTGTACAGGGTGAAGGGCAATTTGTGCAAATCTTGGACTCTTTACACAGGGATATGAGGAATGGTTTTGCCAAATGTTATTTAAACATGTATCTAGGATGTAAGTCTTCATGTAATATGATTGCAGTTATTGAAAATATGCACTATATATCAGTGGCCATCAACCCTGTCCTCAGGGCCCACTAACAGACCAGGTTTGCAAGACAACTGAAATACATCACAGGTCATATCATTTGCTGCTCAGTGATTGCAGTATTCTAGTCTCCATCTCACCAAGGTATTACATAAAACCTGGCCTGTTAGTAGGCCCTGAGGACAGTAAATCACAGTCTGATAACATGTGACTATAAGTTTAACTGATAGTATATTATTCCTGTATCTTCTGGGTTCCACCCTTTCTTGAAGTTCAATAAAAATAATATTTGAAAAAAAAAAGTCCAGCAGCTTGGTACAGTTTGAAGTAAAATCCGTAAAAGCTTTATTAATGATCCAACAAGATACACGGAGAATCCATTGTAATGGATTCTCCGTGTGTCTTGTTGGATCAATAAAGATGGATTCTCCTTGTGTCTTGTTGTCTGTTGTTTTAAAGGTGCAGCACCCCCCAGCTCCCCCAATACTCCCCTGAGCTCCCTCTTGATCTGACGTACATGAGAGCTGAGCTTCTCCCGGGTCTCTCATTCCTCATTGGCTGAGACAACAGCGGGATCCTCTGGCTCCTGGTACTGTCAATCACAGCCAGTGAGCCAATGAGGAGAGAGTGGGGATGGGGTGGAGCCGCAGGCCTGTGTCTTATGGAAGCATGGAGCAGGACTCAGGAGGGAGCATGCACCAGTGCCCCCAGAGCAAGCGGCTTGATGTTGGAGGCACTGGTTGAGGAGGAGCAAGAAGCAGTAGCAGGGGACCTGAAAAGAGGAGGATCAGGGCTGCTCTGTGCAGAACCATTGCACAGAGAAGGTAATTATGACATGTTTGTTATTTTAAAAAAAGTCAATATTTAATGTCACTTTAATAAAGCCTTTACAGATTTTTCTTCAAGTTGTACCAAGCAACTGGACTTTTACTCCCTTTCCTATGTTTGTGTATTAATCCAGCTCACTACTCATGAACCTCTCAACTGCTACAGCTGCTGGTCTCTGAGAGACTGACTCCAGACAATGACATCCACAGAAGGAGATGTTTGCTCCATCATTACATGGCTACCCCCAGATTTTTTCCTTTTTATTTTTGACCTTAAAGTATTATTATAATCTTAGCTACCCATCAAATGATATAAACAATATGTATTGCTTTTGTGCATGTATTCCCGAGCAGTGCCCAGCATCTTGGTAATTTGTTTGACAATTCCTCATCTTTTAGCCTAGAAAATGGCCATCACTGTTTTTTAACATTCAGCTCCCATTGACTTCAATAGGGTTTGGATTTGGCCCCGATACTTTAGTCATGTTCTTTGAACCTGCTTTGAACCAAACCCAAGTAAGTTTGATCCCTATTTGTGGCTACCATCTCTCTGAAATATTGTAGTCTAAAAGTGATTCTTTTTTTCCTTAATCCTCCCTGGTCCCTCTGCAGTAAGCTTCTGGTTGGTAAAAGTGCTTACTTACTGTGCATGGAGTCTAGAAAATATATTGATGTCTTATTTTTAGTTAAATAATGCACTTCAATGTCAGTGTTTGATTTCAAGCTGGCTGGTGTCTCTCCTGTTTAAAATGCAAAAAATTCAAATGTTTTTATTAATGCATAGTTGCATGGTTAGTCATGTTGAAAAAACACACACGTCCATGTAGTTCAACCAACAAAAAAAAAAAAACGAACCTCAATAAAGCACAGTGCAATTCGCTCTAGCGAGAAAAATAAAACTCCTTCCTGGTCCCCCCAGAAGGCAATCAGATATTCACTGAATCAGCTATCACTGGTGCCTATAAATGTTACTATCCAGTTATGTTTTTTGCATTTAGGAATGCATCCAGTTTTTTTTTTTTACAATCTGCTGAGCATGTTCAGAGCTTGTTTTTGAGGGAATCTTTTCCACATTTTCACAGCTCTTTCAATATGTGTAGGTTAAATCGTTTTCCCTATGGACCTAAAGGGTGCCCCCTTGTCCTCTGTAATGACCTGAAAGTGAAAAACTTAACACCAATTTCACTATATGGACCACTGTTGTATTTATTCATGGTGATAATATCCCCCTTGAAAGCAGTATTAAACCCAAAAGCAAACCTTTATTATAGTGCAGTTTATCAATTCCTGGATGTAATCAGTGTGTTAGTTTACTATTTTAGGCTTTCTTCTATTTTCACCAGGTAATATGGCCAGTAAGTCAAATATTTTGTAAAAAAATCACAGATTTCTTATTATTATTTCAAAGGATGGTTAGACACAAAACATATATAAAAAATTAATTAAAATATGAGCTCTAGTATATACAAGGCGAGACAAATTAGGCTAGGAAAGGTTATACATCAAGGGTAATACATTGTTACACTTGAAATTGCACTATCCGATGTATGGAAATGCCCCAATGCATTTCGACCTTAAAGGTTATGGTTTTCTTCAGAGAGTCCTTACATTTCCTTTCCGCCAGGAAGGCTCGCTTAACCAGAGACTTCTTTAAAAACCAGATAATCCTCTCAAATGCGAGGCTGGACCCACTGAGAGCCTGTCCATGCCCTCAACCCAAGGGGGCAATGACAATCGGTGAGGCTTACAAGTGGTTACATGGAATCAAATGGACAGGACCACCTTATTGCGTTGTTGAAGTAATTGTGTGTTCAGATCAGAAGAGTATAAATACTGCATCCATCCATCTTGCAAAGCATATATGTGTGCTCTCCCCGGGCGTCGTTGCCCCCTAGGTTTTAGATTTATTTTTTAGACAGCGTGGCAGTTATTCATTTATACTGTATATCTATATCCTTTCCCTTTTACTCCAGCTGCAGTCATGGATATTTTCACTTTCATTGAAAAGAGAGAGGTTGAATAGTGAAGACACTAAACCTAATACTAATGTGGAAAATCTAATGAGAAAGCTTGGCCATAATATGGAAAAGAAGGTCAGTCTGTGGTGGGATGTCACCACTTTTGATAGATACATTAAGTCTAATATAGTCCCAAGGCGTCTTAGATGGGACATACCACTGAATGATAGCCTCATCGATCAGGAGTCAATTGATGAGTGGTTTAGATTTTTCAATGAAAAAGGAATAGAATTGCTCAAACTTCTCTTATAAAGAAAACAAAAGAAAATTAGAAAACTAAACAATAGCTGAACTAAAAGAGCAATTGGAGGCTTATAAGGAAAAGGCAGATTTTGTGAGATTAACTACCTAACTCAATAAGGATCTCACAAAAAAGATATTGGTGTCCAACAAAGGAAAAGTAAAAAATACTCCAGGGATATTAATTATTTTAAAAACAATTTAGTTTTCAAATGGCAGAATAATATTGGACAGAATGATCCTATTTCTGCATATTCAACGCCAGAGAAGACAGTCAGGATCAAGTCGCACCACACTGACTTATCGCCTATACCTAGGTCACCCCGGCAAAATGGCCCCTATAAAGATCAGGGTGACCATACATCAAGGAATGATTCTTCAAGACATCGGAGGAACAAGGAAAGACAGAGACGCCCAAGTAACAATACTCCATACAACACATGGAGGAAACCCCCGTATTCAGAACGCACCCCACAACAAACCGAATCACTGGAAAATAATAACAAGAAACCGCACAACAACTACTGGACCAGACACAACAATGAACCAAGGGACATGAGGGGTCCACCATATGAACCATATAGGCAAGAAAGAAGTCCAGCCTATCTAAGAACTAGCTATGGAGCTAGAGACAACAGGGGTGGACAATATGACAATCAAAGACCATATGAAAGGAGTCCTGGTCCTAATCAATATTACGGACCCAGAGAAGGACGGGGTCCACCATTTGAACCTTATAGACCACAAGAAAGGAGTCCTATCCACACTTATGCCCCATACACACGGTTGGAATTTCCGACAGAAAAAGTCAGATGGGAGCTTTTCATCGTATGTTCCAATCATGTGCATGCCACATCGGACTTTTTACGCCCAAATGCAGACGGACTTAGATAGAGAACAGGTTCTATGTTTTTCTAACGGAACAAATTCCTATCAGGAAAACCACTCATCTGTATGCTGTTCTGACGTACCAAAAATGACACATGCTCTGAAGCAAGTACGTGACGTTGTACGTGTTGTACGTCACCGCATTCTTGATGGTCGGAATTTGGTGTGACCGTGTGTATGCAAGACAGTTTGAGCAGAATTCCGTTGGAAAAACCTTCAGAGTTTATTCCGACGGCAAAACCGGTCGTGTGTACAGGGCATTACAACCACTATGCCCCTCTCAGAGACCTCCGTGATGTAGAAAGAGGCGAAAGACAAGAAACAGGGGTACCGCTATGAGCAGGGCAATAATAGATCTTTTTTAGAAAGAGGAACAGAATATCACCCTCTGAGAAAAATGGAGGAAACAAGGAGAAGAAGCCCCATAAGAAAAGAGGATGCAGAGCAGGAAAGGGAAAACAAACACAAAAGAGAATTATAGGAGAGGGTATTTTTAACCTCACAGACGTACTACTCTTCCACAATGAACTACTGGTACTCGACAAAGGCCTCAAATACGCACCAGTCAAGAATTTAGATAAGTTTCAGGCTTACATTGGAATCCAAAAGTATGTAAGAAAATTGAATATTAAAAAATTTCTGATAGAAAATCCAATCAGTGTTAGAGTACAACAGGAAGATGGGGTAGTGCATAGTAATTTGAGGAACAAATCGATTTTTAACCCTAAACCCAATGATAACAAACATATAGAAGTTTTTAAAAGTATGGTGACAGAGGAAATCAGGAATTTGAAGTTTAAGAAAAGAGAAGAACCAAGAGTTATAAAGACTGGGATCCAGAAACTTACTAAAAGAAAAAATCTTGCATTAGACCCTCGGACAAAGGGGGTGTGATTGTCGTCCAATCAGTGGAACAATACCATAATGGTATGGTGAAATTGCTTGAAGATTCGGATACGTATTGCACTACCAAGCAACCCCATATTTAAATGGAGAAAAGAGTTGGAACAGGTTGTCCATTTAGGACTGAAGAAGAGCATTCTTAACAAAAAGGAAGCGAGATATTTAATACCCAAAGCCTGCAGGACCCCTATTATCTACACACTATCCAAAATCCACAAGGACAAGACAAACCCTCCTTTGAGACCCATTGTAAACGGCATAGAATCCATAACAGCCAGAATTGGCCAATACATAGACCATTATCTCCAACCTGCAGTACAAAAGACAAGTGTGTATCTTAAAGATACTAAACAAATGTTGCAATTTTTGGGAGAGAGAACTGATATTGCACCTATATTAATGGTGACAGCAGATGTTTCGTCTTTATATACTATTATACTTCACTATCAAGCATGCAAGGCCACAAAGTGGGGGCTGAGAAAATACACAAAACTTCCCTGCATGCAAAGAAAATTCCTTATAAAATGTTTAGACTTTTGCCCTAAACATAGTTATTTTTGGTATCACAAGCAATATTACCAACAGCAAACAGGGGTGGCTATGGGAGCCAAGTTTGCCACTAGTGTCACAGGCCTTTTTATGTCCCAATGGGAGGAAGAATCCATTTTTACTGACCCACCTGAAGAACTCCTTTTCTTTAGACAATACATTGATAATGTGTTTTTGATTTGGAAAGGTGACTGTGACCATTTAGTCTTGTTTTTCAATAAACTCAATAACAATGACAGGAATATCAAATTATCTTGGCAGATCGAAGAAGAAGCCATCCCCTTTCTTGATTTGGAAATATCACGAGTAAATGACAAGTTTGTTACTAAGACTTTTTTTAAAAATGTTGATCGCTATAGTTACTTGCCGATCAAAAGCTGTCACCACAAGAACTGGTTGTTTAACATTCCCAAAGGGCAGATTATGCGACTCATACAAAATTGCACAAATAAAGGAGATTTTCTTACAGGCCAATATGATTGGTGAAAGATTTATACAGAAAGGATATGTTAAAGAATTCATTAAAGGGAAAATTGAAGAAGTAACACATATGCAAAGGGAAGTTTTAATTGAAAACAAGAAATCTGATTGCAACAAGATCTAGTTCCTGTAATTTTAGATTACAATAGTCAGTATAAGAAAATAGAGAAAATTATACAATGACATTGGCATGTTTAAAATCAGATCGACTTCTTAGTGACGTGCTACATGTTAGACCAAGATTTATATACAGGAGAGCTCCCACCCTCCGTGATCAATTAGTCAAGAGTGTGATCGACCCCCCAAAAAAGAGCTTCACATTTTTTTACGGGTAAAGGCTTTTACCCTTTCAAGAGATGTTATGCATGTACCCGTATGAAACGCCCCAACAAGAAGAAACTCTGTTTTCAATCTAATAGTAATGGTATCATGTATGACATAAAATAATTTATTGGGTGCAATACCGAAGGAGCAGTGTACGCTCTGGAGTGCAGCTGCAGCCTTCAGTATATTGGTTGCATCAAAAAATTACTAAAAACAGTGCGCATGCACGAGAGCTCCGACATGGCCGCCTGAGCCTGGAACTCCGTACCATCCCGGACGAACGAGCAGCACAACCCCCGTTACAGCCCATGGAGGAGCTTCCCGTCTATCCGCCCAGAGCCAGGAACACAAGGGGAGCACGAATAGATGTCCAGTCCCCAGGCTCGCCAAGACCTAGGCCCGCAATTCGATGCGGCGGCGACAGACGGGTGTACCAAGATGGCCACCGGCACGGAAAACAACAGGCCTCATGCTGCCACACAGCCAAGGGCGCCCGGAATCAGGCCAGTACTGACCCCCCCGACCTTGACTTATGCCCAAGCGGCACAGGGAGGCCCTTGCATGAACCAGGAAGACCCTCATGGCCCTCACCAGCAATAAGCCCCCTCCTTGGCCCACACAGAGCCCCTGAACAGCAGGCAGCAGGATGACTATGCCCTATCCTCATCCATGCCCTCCCAACTCACCTCAACAGCAAATCCATCCACCGGCTATTCAGTCAGGGACATCTCCGCACTTCAAGAAGACCTCTTCACTAAATTCTCTGCCCTATTAGAGAAATGTCTGGCCAACACAGCAATCCAGATCACCAACACCATTAAATCAGACCTATCTAGTTTGGCCTCCAGAATTGAAGCCATGGAAGACAAAATTGAGCACACAGTCTCCAGAACCAACCAAAATGCCGCACACATCCAGACCATTCAAGAACAACTGGATACGGCCCTCTCTAGGATTGACGAACTTGAGAATAGGTCCAGGAGGTATAATTTCAGAATAAGAGGCCTCCCGGAATCCTTCACGGATATCCCCCTCACGGTTCAGGACTTTATCTCGGAGCTCATCCCTAATATCCCGCCACATAGGCTAGAATTGGATAGAGCACACAGGGCTCTAGGACCCCCCAGAAAAGATGGTACGCCCAGAGACATAATAGTGAAACCGCATTTTTATGCGGTTCAAGAAGAGGTTATGCGACAATCTTACCTGAAGCCTAAGCTACAACACAGGGGACACCAAATTCAGGTGTTCACAGATTTGGCCCAGTCCACCATCCAAAGAAGACGTGCCCTAAAGCCTCTCCTAACGGTCCTAATGGAACGGGACATCAAGTACCCTTGGTCATTCCCCTTCGCCGTGAACTTCTCGATACGGGCAAGACACATGCATTTTCCAACCTCCCAGAAGGTGAGAGACTGTTCCTGTCCCTAAAACTAATATCTCAGGAAGCACCCATGGATTTCTCCATGTCATCTTCGGGGTTGGCCAAACGTCCCCCTCCGGCCAGCCCTGTATCCCCCCTCTGGAACAAGGGTCCCTCTAAGAAGAGCAAAGATGGAAGACCACCGTAATTGAGTATCAGGACCCCATCATCCCTCTGCCCTATCATGGACATCTCCGCTTGGGAAGTAGTTCCCTCTGTTGACTGAGCTAGAGCTCCATCCCCCTAATTCCAGAACTGGCCTGGTCCCCTGTTCCAGGTTAATCTTCCACACCAAAGGCCTCCACACCACATTCCCTAAAGCTTAAAGAGGAGAGACGTCTGCAATAGCCAGCCCTTCTGTTGCCTACACCTTCCAGGAGCAAGAATCCGGATCCCTATCCCTTCCTGCCGCGGACTCGAATCTTAAAAGGTTCGCTCTACAAAGGAATCGGTAGCTCTCTCCTCTCCGGAACTTTTCTTCTGGGACTTGAACATACGAGTCTATTTTCTAGGGCTGTCTCCCTGCACTTTGAATTTTGCATTTTTTCTTTTTGTCTTTATCTCTCTATTTTTGATATTTATCCACGAATCTTTTTTCGGGCCCCATTTGGTTAAGGCCGGTTTCGTTGCCTGGTCTCCCCGCATCCTCTCGACCTTCCCGACCCTTCCCCTCAGTTAGGAGAGGGGGGGTGATGGGGAGGGGAGGGCGCCGGGAGACGGAGGCCTAAACTACAGTCTCTACTAGATCGTATATTTCTTCATGGTCTGTGATACAGGTTTCTTATTGCCAATTCGGTTACCATCACTTAGTTGTGCATAGTTTATTAGTCAGACTCATGTTATTTCAGGGGTCCGGGGTGGGACCCTTGCTCCTGCTCTCATTGCTGGAGAACCGAATGTGTCCTCTTCGAATGGGACTTCGCTCGCCCTGAAGGGCGAGCGAAGGTTTAGAGTGGAGATTTGGTGGACACTGCCCCCCTCCACAGGTCTCGTTAGAAGACCCTTGTTACTATCTTGGTTTCTATGTCTGTTTGTTTCTCTACCTTCCATTTCTCCCCATTCACTCTTCTTTTCTCTTCTAGCCTGTTGGCGGGAATCGTCCCCAGTCATCACCCTCGCAGAATTATAACGAATCTTCCCCTTCCTCACCCTCGCTGCAAATTTTCGTCGTCATAAGGTAAGTGGCTGCTGGCTAGGTGGTCGTCCACCCCTCTGTTCCCATGGCTGATACAATATCGAAGGGAGTAGATCTCAAGGTGGCATCTCATAACGTTCAAGGTCTTATTTCTCCTAGGAAAAGGAGATTAGCTCTTGATCACTACAAATCCCTCAAACTGGACAGAGTGCTCCCGCAGGAGACGCACTTCCCGATTCGGTACAATCCCAAGTTCCTCCATTCCTACTATCCATCTTTTTACCTAGCCAACGCTCCAAACAAGATAAAAGGGGTAGCAATTCTTCTCTCAAAAAACAGCAAATTTGCCCACATCTCAGACTTCAGAGACCCAGAGGGCAGGTTTATTCTTGTAAAGGGCACTCTGGAGGGAGTTCTTTACTCCATAATTTCATACTACGCCCCAAATAAGGCCAAGCCACGTTCTTCCAGAGCCTCTTTGCAACTCTCAACCCCCTCCTAGAGGGCAAGGTCATTTGGGGGGAGACTCCAATGTCGCGTTTGACCAGGGTCTTGACAAAACCAAACCCCTCAAAGACCAGCTGACACGTCCCACAAAACTGAGCACCAGAATATCCAAAACACTACACGCCCAAGGCTTAGTTGACATTTGGAGTGAACTAAACCTCAAAGGTAGGGACTTTACTCACTTCTCCTCTCCCCATCAGTCATACGGCAGGATTGACCACATTTTCATTCCTACAAACCTTATCCCTCTGGCCAATAGAGCCTCTATCTTAGACATAGCATGGTCGGACCACTCACTGGTTATCCTTTCTGTGAGAAATGTTCTGACGGGGAACAGGGGCTCTTACTGGAGACTAAACAAGTCTCTTCTTAGCGACCCAATTCACACCAAGATAATAGCAGACGGCATCAAAGAATACTTTAGACTAAATGATGTAGAAAACATTTCTCCCGAGACCCTCTGGGCCGCCCACAAGGCTACTATCCGAGACAAGCTCATCAGGTTAGCGACCCAGGTAAAGAAGGAACGACTGATTGACATTCAAAAATTAGAAAAATCCTTTGTAACCCTGAAAGCTGACCACAAGAAAAACCTTTCCAAGGTATTAACCGATAAACTGGATGCGATCAGACTCGAGCTCAATATGGCACTAACGGCAAAAGCCGAGAAACATATTAGATGGAGCGGAGCCAAATTTTATTGCCAAAGAGACAAAATTGGACCGATGCTAGCCGCAAAGCTCACCCCCAAATTTCGTTCTCTCATATTCCCCAAACTACGTATAGCAGGCCAGCCTCCGACAGCCAACCCAACTAAAATCATGACTGCCTTCCACGACTTTTACTCCAACCTTTATAAATCCACCCAAGCGGCGCGAGAACCCTCGACCGACTCTTTTCTCCAGAACCTTCGGTTGCCCTCTATTTCCAAGGATCACAAAGATTTAATGGACGAACCCTTCTCCCCGGAGGAAATAAGGGAGGCTATCAAAAACCTTAAGACCGGCTCAGCCCCGGGCCTGGACGGTCTTTCGGTCCCCTACTACAAGACATTCGGCGACATATTGGCCCCCCATATGGCTAAATTTTTCAACTCCAAAAACTCAGGCTCCCCAATAGATCCACATCTGAACACGGCGTTCATATCAGTAATCCCCAAACCCAATAAAAACCATGAAGAAGTAGAAAATTATAGGCCCATTTCCCTAATTAATAACGACCTCAAAATCCTAACGAAAATTCTCGCTAACCGTCTAGCTTCCTTTATAAAACAGTATGTCCATAAAGACCAGGTAGGTTTTATCCCGGGTAGGCAGGGCCCAGACCAAATTAGGAGAGTGGTAGACATTGTCTCCATTCTCCAATCTAACTGGGAAGGGGGCCCCAAGCAGGAAGGAATGCTCTTATCGCTAGACTTACATAAAGCCTTCGATTCGATCGAATGGCCCTATCTATTCTCTCTCCTGGAGAAGTGGGGCTTTGGGTCTAGCTTCTTAGGAATCCTGGGATCCCTGTACTCCAATCCGAAAGTAGTAATCCAATTACAAGGCCAATACTCAAAACCCCTCCATATAGCAAGAGGCACTAGACAGGGGTGCCCTCTCTCCCCTCTGATTTTCGCCATGACGATCGAAACACTTGCGATAGCAATTAGATCAAATCCCAACATCCTTGGAGTGTCCTGTGGGAACCAAGTCCACAAATGCGGGCTATTTGCGGACGATATGCTCCTTTTTATCACATCCCAGACCACCTCCCTCCCAAATCTGTGCAAACTCCTGAAGGAGTTCTCCAAAATTTCAGGAGTTAAGGTAAACTATTCCAAGTCATATGCCTTAAATATGCCCCTCAAGACAGACACAGTATCCGCACTTCAAAGTTCCTTTGACTTCAAGTGGAACGACCATTACATCGACTACTTAGGAATTAAACTCGCAGCTAAAACGGAACAATTATATTCCATGAACTTCCCCCAGACTTACCGCAAGTTAGAAGCTGACTTAGGAAATTGGTCAAAGGGGGAGGTATCCTGGCTCGGGAGAGTCCACGCAGTGAAGATGACTTTACTGCCTAGACTCCTCTATCTCTTCAGGGCACTTCCAGTAATCATTAATAAGGAACACTTGACCAAATTTCAGAGAAAAGTAATCAAATTTATTTGGGGGGGCAGAGGCCACAGATTTCAGCAAAGAACCCTTTTCCTACCCAGAACACAGGGGGGTTTAGGGTCACCTCAGCTTTTCTTGTATTACCAAGCTGCCAGGCTAGCCCAGCTCTCCACGGTCTACTCTAAGGTTGAGAAACCAGACTAGATTCAAATAGAGAGACAAGCTGTTCCATCCTACACCCTGGACTTCCTTCTCTGGGTACCCCCAAGACAGCGTCCTCCAATACTCTCCCTGTCTCTCTCTCAATCTTTCCAAATCTGGGATAACCTAAGAAACAATCCCTCTCTAACCTCGAGGTGTCACCCGCTAGCGCACATCTTCAACAACCCAGACTTTACCCCAGGGTTGGACATCAAAGCCTTTAGATGGTGGTTGGACAAGGGATTGTACCGAATCGGACACTTCTTCACTAACGAGGGCCCTATTTCTCTCGAATTCTGTCTCAATCATCTGGAAATCCCTATCTCGGAACGTTTTAGATTTCACCAAATAAGACATTTTCTCCGCTACATTTGCGGGGAGAAATCCTCACCTCACACATTCACACCATACGAACTATGGTGTGGGCAGTCCATGGAGCAGAGGGGAGGGATATCCATCATCTATCAGCCACTATCTCTTCACTCTCAAAAGACCCCTCACATAGAGTGAGCTCTCCCTCAATTGGGAAGTTGACAAATGGAGGACCTCCTTCAAAAGATCCTTTAAGGGCATTAAGAATATCTCCCTAATTGAATCAAGCCTCAAGGTCATCACTAGATGGTACCTCACCCCGGACAAATTGTCCAAAATGTTCCCAACAGCAGACCCCAGGTGCTTCTGAGGGTGACACCTCTCGGGCTCAATGGCCCACATTTGGTGGGAATGCCCCAGATTGAGGCCCTACTGGAGCAAGATTTTCTCCCTGATCCGAAAAATCACGATAATCCAAATCCTGAAAACCCCAGCCATAGCTCTTCTTAATGACAACTTACCCAAAACACCAAAACTGTCGCGTAAACTATTACACTTTATCCTCCTAGGTCCAAACTCACCATTACCAAAGCTTGGAAACAAACTAGGGTTTCCTTCAAGGCAGCTACTCGTAAAATTTCATGGATTATGTCCCAAGAGAAACTCTCTAGCATTCTAAACAACACCAAAGCGCAATTCAATGCTACCTGGGAACCATGGGCGCAGTATACAAGGTATCCCTCTCATACCTGGTGTTCAACCTTAAAATTACAAGCTTTCTAAAAGGGGGTGGGGGCCTCTCCCATTGATGGGCTAGCTTCTCTTTCCCTCTCCTTTACTTCCCCTCTCCATTATATATTAACACATATATATGTTATATTGTCTATATATATATATTTTATATTTGTGATTCCCTGCTTTTAGTGATAATTTCTTGCCATTAGTAATTTGTACATCATCTTTACGTCACTGTGATGTTCCTGGGGCTCCTCCTTTTTTTATATACATTTTATATGTATTTTTTTTATATATGCACTTTTTAAAATATATTTATTAATTTTAATTTCCCTTATTGTCCAGTAGTCCTATATTAGTTATGTCGGTATTTTTTTACTAGTTTCAATTAAGTATTTTGTTCCCTATCCCTAATACTATATTTGTGCCCATGTTAATGGTTGTTATGCCGTTTATTCCTGTGTATTGATGCTGAGTCGTCCACATGATTGCAGCACTGACTCTGACATGCGATGAACCAACAAAAAATGGCCGCTGTAATGTTTTTATGCGGGACCATAGCATAATGGCCGACGGTGTTCATTCCAATGGCAGGCCATGAGAAAATGACCACCGGCCATCCAATTGAATATAGTATTCTTACCTAGTGTCAATCCCTGATGAAGTCATGTGATGTGACGACACGCGTCGGGATTGGAGCACTAGGTACCATTCACATTTGACAGAAGTAGGTGAGCTCAGCGCTCGTGGTTGGCTGAACATGTTTTTACTCTAAATGTGAGTTTGTTTCATTGTTGCTATTTTAATAAATTATTTCTAAATACGGGATCACGATATGCACATCTCTCCCATTTTTAATAACCAATAAACCAATATACCAAGCTTGTACCAGAAGGGCTTTGGATCAAGGGCAGCACCAGGATTATATGCAGAGGCCTACGAACTCAGCGTTCGTGGATTGATGTTTATGCTTCTAATTTAAAAATGAGTGTATCACTTTTGGGTCTGCTTTCATCCATTCCCTTTTGTATCTTATGAAATTATGCTATGAGCTTTATTTTTTTCTTATATGCCCAAACCTGCCACTGAGATCACTCAAGAAAGATCAAAAAACTATCAAAACCAGGAGGGAATCATTGAATACTGCACCTGTGATTTATCCATGCTGTATACCTTACGACAGTAAGGTTAGCGGCTTGCAGATGCACAGGTGTCACCACTGAAGATTTGTGTCTTTTTTCAGCACTCATTTGCCATTTTGGTGGTGGGATTCATTATGTATACCTGACATGGACTTTTGTTGGATTTGTCACTTATCACTTTGTATTTTGACACAGACTTTTTTACTTGATAATATGTTTTGTCACGTTTTTGCACAAGGAATTTATCACGTTCATTTATGCGGTATATGTTTGATATATTTCTTGGATATACACTTTTTACACATATGTATTATTAATTTTGCTTTCACAGTACACTCTCTCTTATTTTACACAGGGCAAATACCACCATTTATTCATTTACCCGCCTTTTTTCTGTTCAGGATCAGATTTACAGGTGTTTGCAGCAGTGCCCTCTAGGTTTTAGATTTATTTTTTAGACAACGGGGGAGTCATTCATTTATACGAGAATAAGTATAAGCCATAGAAGGGATATAAATGCGATTAAGCTGCATTATATATGGAATATGTATAGAAACAGCTGGAGGACCATGGTTGGGAGTCCGGCCTCTTTGCTATTTCCAGGCCACCCCTCCATAGCTGGTACCTACGTGAACCTTAAAGTCCATAGGTTGGTGCCGTTTCAGAGGGAAGAGAGTCTCCTTTTTTTTCTTCCTTCTCTGCCAGGGAATATGGATGAACCATGCGTGACCTCGTTAAACGTTAAAGGAATTAATGTCCCTGAAACACTAAGGATGCTACTTAACGATTTGAAACATATGAGTACGGATGTGGGATTTGTGCAAGAAACTCACTTTAGAGCAGGGGGTTTCCCTCTTCTCCAGAATAGATTTTTTCCTTGTGTATATCATGCCTCTAATCGAGAAGCAAAAACCAAAAGGAGTATCTATCTTGATCTCTATCCGAGTCCCATGGTCCCTCACGGATGAATTCTCCGACACAGGTGGTAGGTATCTTTTTTTTTAAGGATGTATAGGTATGAGGGATGAGCCGAACACCCCCCTGTTCGGTTCGCAGCAGAACGTGTGAACAGGCGAACACCGTTAAAGTCTATGGTACACGAACCTGGGGGGTGTCTATAGTATGGCTGTAAAGTAGCACGTTTCCCGTGTTTAAAACTGTCCAAGAGCAAAATGACATTTCTAAAGGAAAAAAAGTCATTTAAAAGTACTCGTGGCTATAATGAATTGTCTATGGGAGAAATCAAAAGTCATAAAAAGTGTTTGGGGACCTGGGTCCTGCTCCAGGGGATATGTATCAATGCAAAAAAAAGTTTAAAAAATGGAGCAGTGATTTTAATAATGCTTAAAGTGAAACAATAAAAGTAAAATATTCTTTTAAATTTCGTATCCGGGGGGTGTCTATGGTATGCCTTTAAAGTAGCGTTTTTTTCCCCTGTTTAGAACAGTCCAAGAGCAAAATTTCTGAAGGAAAAAAAGTCATCTAAAAGTACTCGCGGCTATATAAATTGTCGGTCCTGGCAATACACATAAAAGTCATTGAAAAAAACGGCATGGGATTCCCCCACAGTCCATTACCAGGCCCTTTGGGTCTCGTATGAATATTAAGGGGAACCTCGAACCAAAATTTAAAAAATAATTTGCGTGGGGGTCCCCCCAAATTCCATACCAGGCCCTTCAGGTCTGGTATGGATATTAAGGGGAGCCCTACGCCAAAATAAAAAAATAAAAAATGGCGTGGGGCTCCCCCTCAAAATCCATACCACACCTGAAGGGTCTGGTATGGATTTTAAGGGGAACCCGGCGCCAAAATTTAAAAAATGACGTGGGGTACCCCCAAAAATCCATACCTGACCCTTATCCAAGCACGCAACCTGGCAGGCCGCAGGAAAAGAGGGGGAACGAGAGAGCTCCCCCCTCCTGAACCGTACCAGGCCATATTCCCTCAACATGGGGAGGGTGCTTTGGGGTAGCCCCCAAAGCACCTTGTCCTCATGTTGATAGGGACAGGGGCCTCATCCCCACAACCCTTGCCTGGTGGTTGTTGGGGTCTGCAGGCTGGGGACTTATCATAATTTGGAAGCCCCCTTTAACAAGGGGACCCCCAGATCCCGGCCCCCCCTGTGTGAATTGGTAATGGGGTACAAATGTACCCCTACCATTTCACAAAAAAAGTGTCAAAATGTTAAAAAAGACAATAGCCGGTTTTTGACAAATCCTTTATTAATGTCTTCTTCTTTCTCTGCTTCTTCTTCCATCTTCTTCTGCTTCATCCTCCGACATCTTACTCCGGTCTTCTCGTCCGGCATCTTCCTCCGGCTTCTTCCCCGCTTCGACCTCAGGATGATCTGCCTCAATGGGAGGCTCCCACTGTGTGACGCTTCTGTTCTTGTGACAGTCACCCGGTGACCCCGCTCCCCTCTGATGCATGTGGACTTCCCTATGGCTTTCCCCGTGTGGTGTCAGAGGGGGGCAGGGTCACACATTACCTAAACCCTCCCCATGTTGATGGCATGTGGCCTGGTAAAGTTCAGACTGGCAACAAGCAACAATATTATTTTACCCACAGGCGAGAACTTAATTATGCAACATTTTGTTAATTGTGACACCATCGGCATCGTATACCTACTCACATGCGGATTTGGAAACTATTATGTTGGCAAAACCAAACCAAATTTTTGGAGACGGATAAAAGAACATGCTGTAGACATAGAGATAGGTGTCACCGAAAAACCCATACCCAGGCATTTTGCAGAATTTCATGACTATAGTACAGCATCACTAAGATTCCAGATACTGGCTCTGGTACACCCCCCTATTCGGGGTGGTATATTTGATCCAAAAATCCTCCAGGTAGAAGCCAGATGGATCTTTAAATTAAGGGCACTCTATCCACCAGGAATGAATGATGCTATTAGCTACGCCCCCTTTCTGTAACTATGCGATTCGGATTGTCACCTCCATCTATTTTTAATTTGGTGGTGCCACCCATCTCCATGCTGTTTAATATAAAGTATAAGATGAAATGACATCCCTGTGGGATATACGAAGTGTTGAATGTATTCATCTTTCTGGATTTTCTTATTACAGTATGCCACTATCTATCTATGTGGCTTGCATGTATTGCTTTAAAGTCCAGCGGTGCTTTAAGTATATAGAGTGACAACAAGGAATTCACATTAGAAATTTGTTTCTAGATATGTGCTAATAATTATAAGTATACAAATTTTTCTGCTCATATGTTTATTTTATCCATGTGCTTATAGGTGTCTCTCTGTGCTCTACCCATGAACTGCTCTTCTGAAGGGTTTCCGACACAGGGGGCCATTTGGCCTTTCTCGTGTCTCCTCACTGCCTGAAGGGACTGTCAACGCACCACCTCTATAGATGGTTGCATTTTTGACAGCTTCCCTGTGTTTTACCGGGTCCGCCCAGAGGCGTTCCCATTAGATTTTCCATCTGGGACACCGACACTTGACCTCCATCTGACGGACAAATGTACGGCTCTTCCCCCTTCTCCTGTGGAGTGCAGTGTCGCTGACGCAGGCTTAGCCAGCGCCGGCTTGATGCCATGCCGCTTTGGTCCTGCCCCCTCCTTGCACAGTGCGGCGTTTCCCTCCTCCTTGCTGATCAATCCTGATCTGTGGGGGAGATAGATTCGCCCCCTTTCCTTCCCTCCCTCTACACCCTGGAAAGCGCAGGAGAGGACACTGACCAGGGGGCTTTTTGCATGCCTTTTTGGCATGTGATCCCCACAGCAACCAGTGTAGAGATGGGCTCGTCCTTGTCCCTCGGGATCCATGGGATCTATTCCAGTTCCCTGTAATCGAGCGACCCCAGGAATCTCTTCCCACACACACCTACCGGGATGAAAATTAGGGCGGTTGCATTTCCCTATATAAGGTACATTTTTGCAGTCTCTCCCCAGCGTCTCATATGCTCACTTGTGTGGGGGACGCTGGGGAAAGACTTTGTTTGCAAGTTTACAGGTATATAAACCTCTCACTTTTCCAGACACATGTTTGTTCATGTGCTTAGCGAATCTCTACCCTTATGCCCTGTACACACGATCGGACATTGATCGGACATTCCGACAACAAAATCCATGGATTTTTTCCAACGGATGTTGGCTCAAACTTGTCTTGCATACACACGGTCGCTCAAAGTTGTCGGAAAATCCGATCGGTCTGAACGCAGTGACGTAAAACACGTACGTCGGGACTATAAATGGGGCAGTAGCAAATAGCTTTCTTCTCTTAATTTATTCTGAGCATGTGTGGCACTTTGTGCGTCGGATTTGTGTACACACGATTGGATTTTGTTGTCAGAAAATTATTATAGCCTGCTCTCAAACTTTGTGTGTCGAAAATTCGGACGGAAAAAGTCCGATGGAGCCCATACATGATCGCAATTTCCAACAACACAATCCGATCTGACTTTTTCCATCAAAAAATCCGACCGTGTGTAAAGGGCATTAAGCTAATATCTGTCTTTTTGGATTAAATCTCCAGCAAGCTGAGAATTCAGCTTTTTTCCTCATTCAATTTCTGGGATGCCTCTCTCTTTTGACTGTCTCTTCAAAGTTTAAAGATATATATCTTCCTCTTACCAGACTGAAAACTACAATTCAAGCATAGTGTATCTTTTAAACCATAGAATCACACTAATTCTCTAATAAAACCTAGCATATATATCTCCACTTAACCACTTGGTAAGCAATCATAAAAATTTTTGAACTTTTTGAACTTTATAAGGATACTATTGTTCCCCCCCCACACTTTGGAGGGTTCCTATATTATTATTTTGTGTTCTTATCACTCTCATTCCTTGTTCCTTTCAATTTTCCGCCAAGCCTGTGTCCTCTGATTACAGTTCCTGGGTGAGTGAGAGATACGTCTTCATGAAACACTATGGTCTTGTATATATGTATGTGTATGTGTGTATGTATATGTATGTGTGTGTGTATATATATATATATATATATATATACCCCCAATGAGTTGAAAATGTAACTGTATTTGTTTGTTCAATGCTTTACAAATATTTTTATTTTATTGATAAATATTTTGATGACATGTTATTAATATATACCTATGTAAGGATTCATGCATTAACGTCTGTATACAGTATGTATTCAATTCTTACCTATATAATCTATATAGTACTAATTGATGTTTCATCTGTAGAATTCACACAACATCATACTGTACTATCTTCAAGGCCCTGACGAAGCGGCGTAGGCCATATTTCTATTAATTGTTGGGGATCTGCACACTCTGAATTCAAACCTAATGGTACAAACCGTAATGTACTTTATTCAACTGTTTTTATAGTAAATAAAATTGTCTATTTTTTCACACCTCTCAGAGGCACAATTAAAGTCCCATCCAGTTCCATATATATTTTGAAACATAGTTGCAACACTTTAAACTAGGGCTAATTTTCGGGGTAGGTCTTATTTTCATAAAAACACAATATAAGACAGCAACAATCTAATTTACCAATCTCCCAACATTTTATGGCACAAGATCATAGGGACACCAATTCATAATTCAAAGGGATAAATTACATTCCTCAAATAAAATAGGGGAGACTGAATGTTGGCATTAAAAAAAGAGATGAGGTGAATTCATAAGTTGTCATTGTTGCATCCACAATGCTTGAACAAAGGTTATGATCTGTACTTGTATAAATAAATCACTGATGTTCAGTATTTTTTATACCATCTATTTGCTTGTTTTGCAGAGATAAAGAGTGAAGGTTGGATTGTAGTTTGACTTGAATATTTATTAGCATACATTTACGCATTGCATTTTTTGTATGCTTTGATTACTTGCTCTCCCAATTATTGTATATTTACGCATTTTATCTGTTGTACTATAGTTACACTGCTGTCTTTTCATTCAAGTGTAGCGATGAGCCCAATGTTTAAGTGGAACGTAAGTTCCACTCGAGCATCAGGTGTGCGCCCGTTCGCCGAACAGCGAACAATATGCGGCATTCGCAGCAAATTCGGAAGCCGCAGAATTCCGTTAAAGTCTATGCGACACTAACATGAAAAACCAAAAGTGCTCATTTTAAAGGCTTATATGCAAGTTATTGCCATAAAAAGTGTTTGGGGACCCGGTCCTGCCCCAGGAGACATGTATCAATGCAAAAAAAGTTTTAAAAACTGACGTTTTTTTGGGAGCAGTGATTTTAATAAAGCCTAAAGTTAAACAATAAAAATTAAATATTCCTTTAAATATTGTGCCTGGGGGGTGTCCTTAGTTAAGCCTGCAAAGTAGCACATTTTTCCTGTGCTTAGAACAATACCACAGCAAAATTACATTTCTAAAGGAAAAAATGTCATTTAAAACTACTCGTGGCTGTAATGTATTGTTGGGTCCTAGCAATATAGATGAAAATTATTGAAAGAAATGGCATGGGTCCCCCCCCCAGTCCATTACAAGGCCCTTTGGGTCTGGTATGAAAATTAAGGGGAACCCCGCACCCAAATAAAAAAAAATGTGTGGGGGTCCCCCCAAAATCCACACCAGGCCCTTCAGGTCTGGTATGGATATTAAGGAGAACCCTGCACCAAAATTTAAAAAAAATGGTGTAGGGGTCCCCCCAAAATTCATACCAGGCCCTTTAGGTCTGATATGGATTGTAAGGGGAACCCTGAGCCAAAATGTTTTAAAAAATGGCGTAATACTTTTTAGGGCAATAACTTGCATATAAATTATGCCTTTAAAATGAGCACTTTTGATTTTTCATGTCCATGAACTTGAGAAAAGGCAGGGATGTCCAAAATTGTCATTTGTTTGTTTCAAGTGTACTACACCACTATAAACCAAAGATTTTCAAAGATTAAAGTGATTTTAAGCCTTTACATTTTTTATGAAATGACAAACATGTTATGCTTACCTGCTCTGTGCAATAGTTTTGTACAGAGCAGCCCCAATCCTCCTTTTCTTGGGTCCCCTTTAGTGTTCCTGGCTCCTACTGCCTTCAAGCACACCCCCCCCCCAAGCAAGCTGCTTGCTAGAGGGGCTACTTGGGCAGGCTTGTTTATAGACACAGACAGCAAGGCTTTCACATGCACCCACCGATCCTTCCTCATAAGATTTGATTGACAGCAGCACGAGCCAACCTTACCATGTTTGCTGGCTTGCCACCAGTACCAGCTATGATAAACTTTGCTGGCCTGCTTTTTTTGCTAGCTGCTGCCACCTCTCAGGTCTTGTCACAGTTCCCAGCTCCTGCCACCTCTACTTTCCTATCACTATTATTAGCTCCTGTCACTTCTACTGGTCTGCCACTGCCATCATTCCCAGTCCTGCCACTTCTCTTGTCCTACCGCTAGCACCATTACTAGTTCCTGACACTTCTGCTGGCCTTCTACAATTACCAGCTTCTGCAAAATCTCCATGCTTAGCATATCTCTCAACTGTCCTCGATTTCAAGGGACTGTCCCTGACTTTCCTCCTCATTTGTCCCTCATTTTGGTCTGATCTATATAGTTGTAAATAAAATGCACTTTTTATCTTTCAAAAACTGTTTCCCAGTGCTAAACCTTTAATCCAGTTTCTAAATTGCTGCATTTGTAAATTTCAAAAACCAATATAAAGGAATAGTAGTGGTAACAAAAAAAAAAAAAAAGCACTTGTGGGTTTTTGTTTAATTCTCCTTTAAAGGGTAACTCCACTTTCGTGAGGCAAAAAATAGCAAATAAAGAAAAAATAATATAGTGTGTACAATTGCAATGCAAGTCATATTGTAATTGGATGATATTAAAAATTACCTTTCCTTTTCAATCTGCACCCACTGTAATTTTCTATAAATGCATTACACTATGGCTACCTGGAGATGTTCTGTACACATAATGTGTACTGACTACTCCCCAGAAACATAATTTCCTGCTTGTATGATTGGCTCACCAATTTTCCCAGAAGTCTGCACTAAGATACAAGTCAGATTTCAGGCATCCCCTGCAACAAAAATTTAATTTTTGGTGAGATATTTCCAATAGGAACACGTCTAAAGGGATGCAGGCCCAGCAGCTTTCCTCAATAGTGCTCTTCAACTGCCATAGATGATATAATTATGAAACCACACCCATTAGACCTACGTAGTAAAGAGGCACAGACAAACACACATGGATTTCTTTAGAATAACAAAAGGTAGGAATCTGCAACAAAGATTGTTATAATCCTTGTAATGTACATAATTCACCCAGAGGGGAATGTTTTTTTCTCAACAAAAGGGAAGTTATGCTTTAAGCGGTGTGGCAGGGGTTGTGTTCTATGCCTCCATAATTTTGATAATAGGTGTCCCTCGTTCACATCTCAAAATTTTGGAAGGTATGGCTTACTGCTGTCACCATTACTGGTTGCCAGTGCCTTAACAGCGTCTGTCACCAATGCTGACCTAATATCATTACCAGCTTCTGAAAACTCTGCTGACCTGCGACAACTACCATCTCCTGCCATCTCTCTGCCATCACACATGTTGTGTGTGTTTATCACCCTTGACCTGCCACCATTATCAACTCCTGCCAAATCTGGTGACCTGCCAACACTACCAATTCCTGCAATCTCTGCAGGTGTGCCATCATTACCATCTCCTGTGGCCTCTCTAGCTGTATTCCAATAATCCAGCACTGCAAAGGTGCAACACATAGCATTTCTGCAGCTGGGCCTCAACTGCAACATTTTTAAAGTTTTCAGCAGGGCAAGCGCTGCTTTGTGCCTCAAAGTTTGCAGCTTTTTCCGGTGACCAGGCTCTCTAAAGGTGCAGCACACCATGTTTCCACAGCTGGAACTCAGCTGCTTGGTCCCTATAATTTATGGTCTATTTTAATGTTCTTGCAATCAAAAATGATTTTGCTATTATCTCTCTGAAGTACTACACTATATTTTTTATTTATTGGAAGAAAATGTCTCATCTTTCCCCTGTCCCTTAATGCAGCCCAGCAAAATACTTACATATGACTTACATACTCTTCAGCAAATGAACATTATTTCTGGCTATTGTCTGCCTAGTCTCTTCCTTTAGAAATTTCTGACTAATAAAGCTTCTTACATACAGTGCATGGATTGTACAAAAATCCTGACTATGAAACCGTAATTATTGGCGTATAACACGCACTTTACCCTGAAAACAAAGGGTAAGCCTTGCCTGCGTGTTATACGCCAATATCTGTTTATTTTTACCAATGGGGGCGGGGATCTGGCAGTTTGCCCCGGGTGCCACCCATTGGGAGGGTGTCAGGCCTGCCTCTCATGGCCTTGGGACAGCGCTGCCAGCACACTCCAAACTCCAGAAAACAACACTGCTGGCCCCTTCCCACACACAGCTCCCCCCGTGCCACTATCAATGCAAATCCAAGCCTCCAAATCCCTCCACCAACACCGCTCATTCTGGCAGCTCTCCTCCTTCCGCTCCACCCCCTCCTCGAGTGTAGCTTGATTGAAGGAGGAGAGAGGTCATGTGACTGTCAATGAAAGAGAGGAGAGCAGTCACATGACTGGGTCCACAATGCCAATGGAGGTATTCAACACAGGAGGAGTGGCGCACGAGAAGGGGCCAGCAGCGATGCCCTCTATACTCCAGAGCATGCTGGCAATGCCATCCCAGGAGACTGGGAGTCTCCTGGGAGTGAAGAGGTGGGGTCTGTGTACTATGAGGGGGTCTGTACACCATGTGGGGTTCTGTGTACCATGCGGGGTCTGTGTGTTATGCAGGGGGCTCTGTGTGTTATGCAGGGGGTCTGTGTGTTATGCAGGGGGCTCTGTTTACTATGCAGGGGGCCTGTGTGTTATGCAGGGGGCTCTGTGTACTATGCAGGGGGTCTGTGTGTTATGCAGGGGCTCTGTGTACTATGCAGGGTGTCTTTGTATTATGCAGGGGGCTGTGTGTATTGCAGGGGGTCTGTGTGCTATTCAGGGGGTCTGTGTGTTATGCAGGGGCTCTGTGTACCATGCAAGGGGCTGTGGAAAGTTTTTTTCCTGAAACTTCCCTCTTAAAGTTAAGGTGCGTGTTATACGCCTGTGCGTGTTATGCGTCGATAAATACGGTAATTAATTCTAAGTTTTAATTCTTGATTAAAACCTGCCTCTTCTCTTCTTCTGAAATTGCAGCCCAATAAAGTTGTTTGCTTACAGTACATTACCTGTATAATATTTTTGACTATTTTCTGTAAAAATTTAATAATTTTTACTGTATTTCATGATAAAACCTGCTTGGTCTCTGGCTCTTAAATTGTGGCCCAATTAGGTTTCTTACACAGCGTTCCTTGATTCTGTACAATATTTTCTGCTGTTGTCTCTGAAATAATGCACTGTAATTTCTATTTCTGGATTAAAACTGGCCTCATTTTTCCCTCTGAAATTGAAACCTAATATTGATGCTCACATAGTGTGCTCTGAGTCTGCACAATATTTCTGGCTTTTGTCTATGAAATAATATACTCCTCTCCCCCCTCCTCCACAGACTCCAATAGGGTTTGTATTTAAGCATGCAAATTCAGAACTTTACAATGGATTCAGCAAATGCCCTGGGATCCAAACCCAAGAACATTCGCTGATCCTTGTACACTAGTAGTAAAATCATCTTTTTTCCATAAGTATTTTAAATCCCTTATTTACCACATTGCCTGTGGAGCAGAGAAGCAGGTACCAGAAGTCCACCACTAAGTAAGTTTGTTTGGCTATAACTATCCACAGAGTCATCATTTTAAGATTTGGTAATCAAGCACCAAACATAAATGTGCTGCAGGGAAATGGCAGTTGTCACAAACCTGTACATCTGGTCCATAGGCAGAAAGACCTTGTAAAACTTTGAGATGATGCTCTTATGGAATAATCCTTGGATATACTGTATTTTCATACAATAATTAGATGACCAGTGAAGCCTTAATTGTGTTTATTAAGGGAAATCTTTCACCCCCTTTATTTGCTGGCCTTCAAACCATTTTCATTCTTCTTATATTTTCTGCCCGTTAAACTGGATCTTTTATTGAATATGTGACCTTAAGGCTAGGTTCACACTGCTGCAGTGCGAATTGAACGCGATTTTGTTCCGATTGCGTTGCGAATTTGCATTGCGAATTCTTCATTTGTTTTTGCAAATTTACGGCGATTCTACGGCTAACATTGTGAATTGGTTGTCAAATTGGGAGGGTAAAGCGATTTTATGTCTGTCCAATAGAGTACAGTGTTTATGCTGATGTATAAAGAGCTGTATCACTTCCTGTTCTATCCCTGGTTTGTGTAGTGTGTGGAGAAGAGTGTGTGTTTGTGTGTCATCATGTATCAGCAGTCATTGCCCTTGGTTATGGCAGCAGTTGTAACTGCTACAGCTGGAGTCATGATAAAAAAGAAAAAAGCTAAGTTGAGGAAGAGGAGCATGATGCAGAGAAGAAGAAGATACTGGGTCCACCCTGTAATTGCAAATAGGGAGGAGTGAGGCCAGTTCAGGCTAATCTATAATGATCTACGTGCTCATAATGATAAATTTTTTAACTACGCTCGTATGTCAGTGAGCAGGTGAGTAAAATTCCTTCAGACCCCCTACCTACCTCCCCCCTGTATCCCTCCCCCATTAATCCTAATGCTTACCAGAACCCTAACCCTAATCCCAACCCTAACCCCCCAGTATCCCTCGCCCTCCCTAACCCACTGTACATCCCTCTTCTCATCCATTATCTCTCCCTCTCCTCAATAAATGTTTGAGATATATCCTAGCTATCCTCCCTTTCACCCCACTTTCTCATATGATTAATCTTCACATATCTACGCAATCTCAACTCTTTTTGTATATATATAACTTTTAGCTTTGACGAATTGCTAAGACTGACCTACAGCTATTTGGAACATCAGAACACCAACTTCAGGAAGAGTGTGGAACCAGCAGAGTGATTACTAAGTAACCTTAAGGTAAGATATAGTACCTAATCTCATAGAAAAAAGGAAACCAATGCAAAGTATCTTCTAATCCAAAATATTTGTTTATGTTTATTTTTTTTAGAAATTAAATAAGCCAAAAAGGGCAGTAAACATTTTTTTGAGAATGTAAAGTATTTAAATAACACAAACTATATTAAATAACATGTAACATAAATCATTTAAAACGATAGTCTTCACAGAAAATTAAAGGTATCGGCACCCTGTCCTGAAATATATTACTTTAACAGAAATATAATATTAACAGAAAGAAATAAACACAGAATAAAACAATATTCTTCACAGATTATAATAAGTCTCTGCTCCCTTTTTCGAAATATTAGAACTCGGCCCTGGGACCTCTGAGTATTTTGGCAAAGGTGCACTCAAATAATTAGAATAGGTTAGCTGTCTTGATTGGGTGCCATATTGTGAATCAATATGAGGCTCCCCGGATGCCATTTGAGGGATGGTAGAGGCCACTGGAGGATTATTGGAGGACACGGGAGGTAATGTGGTGTAATAGTTGCCGCTATAGGCTGCTCTTGATCTAGAAGGCGGTACAATGTGTAGATTGTGTGGTCTGATGTTTCTGGAGATTTCAGAATTGGTGGGGGGCATTGGTGGTGTGAAATGTAGAGGTCTGACAAGGGGGGAAATCACAGTAGGAATAGGTGACGGAATGGGATGTGGGATGTCCGAAGTATTGATGTCATAAATACTTCTTACATTTTCAAAGCTTGAAGGGTAAGGGTTTGGTACATTTTGGGGTGGAGGAGGATGGTTGGATAATGAGGACGGATGTCTGGGAACAGTGAATGAGTATATGCACTGCTGGACAGCCATTCTCATTGCAAAATATCTATCCTCTGGAACCTGTTGTACAAGAGGAAGTAAACTCATTATGAATAGAGTGTGAGGGCAGCGCTGTGCCTCAATTTGTTGGGAAATTTCGGACACAATGCTTAGCAGCTGCCCAGTGCCATCATCCTCCTCTTGCAATGGAGCTCTCCTGTTTGTTTGGGAGCGCCTATTAGATCTTGGCTGTGACTGTGATTGAATAGGAGCTGTTGATGCTTCAGCAGCAAAGGGCTCCTCCGGACCAGACTGCTCCATTGGAGACTGCAGCAAAGGGCTGCAGCCCACAATTTCCTCCTCAGCAGGGGCTTCCACTTGGTCTTCCGGAACCATAACTTCCTCCTCCTGCCAACTGGATTCGGTGCTGTAACATATAAAAGTTTAATAAGAACTTATTGTGTAAATAGAGGGTAATTTATATCTCAGACAAAACAAAATAAAATGTAAATGTGGTAGATTGAGGAGGTATAGGGAAGGAAGGAGTGATGGTGAGAAGGAGGGTGGAGGGAGGGATAGTTAATAATTGCTTATGTCCGCAGTTCCAGGACTGGTTTTAGAAAAGCCAGGTATCCAGCAAAGGCGTAGGGCTTTTTTCTGGAGGCAGCTGAGCCACTCTTGCTCTCCCGCAGATTTTTCACATATTTTGTGTATGTGTCACGTAGACTACGCCATCTTGTCTTGAGAGCGAAAACTGAAAAAAAGCAGGAACACTGTTAATTATGCTTCTCTTTCCTTTCAGGTACCTAGCTACTGGCAATTCATTTGCTAGTTTACATTTTGAATACAAGCTGGGAAAATCAACAGTGAGTTTGATTGTGCATGAAACCTGTGCAGCTATATGGCAAGTGTTAAAAGAGTTGGTGATGAAGAAGCCGACTAGGGAAGACTGGGCTAAAATAGCCGAAGTTTTTTGGCAGCGGTGCAATTTCCCAAATTGTGTGGGTGCAGTAGATGGAAAGCTCATCTGAATAATCAGCCCAATTCGTAGTGGCTCAAAATACTTTAATTATAAAAAGTATTTCTCATTCGTTTTAATGGCAGTGGCCGATGCAAATTATTCATTAACCTATGTGGATATTGGTTCATATGGAAGTAGCTCTGACTCAAGCATCTTTTCTCATTCATCCTTTGGCAAGATGCTTCGTGAAAACACATTGAACCTTCCAGATAGTCAACCACTTCCTGGAACCAATCAACCTCTGGAGCCTTATGTGTTTGTTGGGGATGAGGCATTTCCTATATCCAAGCATCTTCTACGCCCATATGCCAAAAGAGGACTTACCATTGAAAAGAGGGTATTTAATTACAGACTGACAAGGGCAAGACGTGTAGTAGAGTGTGCTTTTGGCATACTTGCTAATAAGTGGCGTTTCTTGCACTCATCTATCTGCCTGAGTATGGAGCACGCCATCAGTGCAGTGCAAGCAGCCTGTGCATTGCACAATTTTGTTCGTGCTCGGGATGGATACATATTTGAGGACAGTTTGATGCATGACCTTGAAGAGCCAACGTGGATCGGAACCCGTGGCAACTACAGTGGGGAAAATGTTCGCCACGACTTCACAGAGTACTTTATGTCCGAAAGTGGGCAGCTATCATGGCAGCTAGATGCAATTAATGCTTAAAAAATTAAAACACTGTACTCTGATGAACATACTACATGGTGTAAATTAGATTTGTGTGAAATAAAATGTTACATTAGCTACAGTTCACATGTGTGTCTTGACATTATTTTACAGGGTGGGTGTGTTTGTATTTGTGTACATATAGATCTTAAAATAACATATCATTATTACATATAACCATAACAAGAACCAGCCTAACCCTAACCCTAATCTCAACCCTAATCTGAACACTAACCCTAACACTAATTGTAACCAGCCTAACCCTAACCCTAATCTCAACCCTAATCTGAACACTAACCCTAACACTAATTGTAACCAGCCTAACCCTAACCCTAATCTCAACCCTAATCTGAACACTAACCCTAACACTAATTTTAACCAGCCTAACCCTAACCCTAATCTCAACCCTAATCCGAACACTAACCCTAACACTAATTGTAACCAGCCTAACCCTAACCCTAATCTCAACCCTAATCTGAACACTAACCCTAACACTAATTGTAACCAGCCTAACCCTAACCCTAATCTCAACCCTAATCTGAACACTAACCCTAACTGTAAACAAGCTAAGCACAGAGTGCAGGTAGCAATTTTACTTACGCAGGTCTTTCTGGACATTAGGTGTCAGGCTGTCCCACTCTGGAAACAGGATCTTGACTATCTCCTGCCATCCTTGGTTCTTCTTCCCAGTATCTTTGTGACGTGGGTCCCTGCAGTCCCAGAGGTATTGCCTTTGTTGGACCAGCCTTTTCAGATCTTCATTCTCTATGCCAGTCTTTGTACGCCTGTTTGCCATTGTGGTATGTGATTGTGAACAGCACAGCACATGGAGAAAACAGGAAGGGAGTTAGTGAGGGGGAAGGGTGGGGCTGTGAGGGGAAAAGGATGGGAGGAGTTGGAGGGGGAAGCCAAAAAAAAAATATGTGATGTGAACGTCCTATTGCGTTTTCATTGCAAATTCAATTGAAGTCTATGGAGCTGAATTTGCATCGCACACGGATCAAACTCGCACATGACCTTTTTTTCCCGCAGGTTAGATTCGCAACGCATTGATGTGCACGGCAATAATGTTAAGCTATGTAATTTATATGACTTGCGAATTTGAGACATTGCAACGGCTCAAATTTGCAAGCAAATTCGCAGCAGTGTGAACCTAGCCTAAAATTTAAGTATATAGGGGTATAAGTACATTAGCATTATATGTGTTTGTAGTTCTAAAATCGCGGCATCCAATCATTTTGCATCTTTCCAGCCACAGTGGATCCAGTATATAGTGCAAAACTGAATGAAAGAGCTAGAAAGTGTTTGTATTTAGCAGTTGTCATTAATTGGAATATTTCAATCCTCTGGCAACTCTGTTCATCCTCAAGGCTAATTAAGGTGGATTAAGCACACTATATTCTAGTACCCTGTAGTCAGTGAGACTTTCATATACTGTTTACTACTTATAATTATCTGGTGCCTCAAGTGTTGCTGATCTAATTAAGTTGTGTATGCATCATTCATTTTGGAATTTCCAGTATAATTAGAAACTGAGAAATCAACTTTTATGTGGAATTCTCCCTTCAGAAATATCTCAGGTGTTATGATTTCATGTGTAAAACCCCTATTTCTGTAAAACTAATTAGCTGACTTTGTATCATTTATTGATGATTTAAAACATGCTATAATCTAAAGCTATGACATTATTCCTAAACCTACACAGTAAAATGACATACCTGTGTGCACAATATAGCAGTTAGTAATGATTTTTTAAATATCAAACAATTCAATACAAACAGTGCCAACAACTTTACAACAACTCTGCTGATGTCCCACAGCTACTCAGGCTATGTATTCCCCCAGTCAAGCTTGCTGATGGTTAAGTCTCGGTTCAAATATGTGCGGCTGCAGTTTGCAGTCCAAGGTCGGGTGTGTTTCTGTTCACCGATTCATGTGCGATTCAGGTGCAAATTTTTGCCTAAATTTGCACTTGAACCGGACCCAAAATCTCACAGGACCCTTTTTGAAACTGCACTATGGTCACCAAGGACATGTGTGAACCAGCTCCATTTACATGTCATGCGATTTGGATGCGGTTTAAAATGTATCCAATTTGCATATATGTGAACCCAGCCTAATGCCCTGTACGCACGGTCGGACATTGATTGGACATTCCGACAACAAAATCCATGGATTTTTTCAGAAGGATGTTGGCTCAAACTTGTCTTGCATACACACAGTCGCACAAAGTTGGTGGAAAATCTGATCGTTCTGAACGCAGTGATGTAAAACACGTACGTCGGGACTATAAACAGGGCAGTAGCCAATAGCTTTCGTCTCTTAATTTATTCTGAGCATGCATGGCACTTTGTGCGTCGGATTTGTATACACATGATTGGAATTTCTGACAACAGATTTTGTTGTCGGAAAATTTTATAGCAAGCTCTCAACTTTGTGTGTCGGAATTTCTGACAACAAGGTCCTATCACACATTTTCCATTGGAAAATCCAACTGTGTGTACAGGGCATAAGACTTCCAACAGACTTCTATATGTTGGGTATGTCACTGACAGTCTTTAAAGCTTAAAAGCAGTTTCGATAGTCACACCTGTCATACAAAGCAACATTTAGAAGCCACCACATGGGTTGTTTATCAGGCAAACACTGTCCCTGATGAAGGAAGGTGCCTTTGTGGGGGCTCCAAAACATTACTAAAAAGTTTTTAAGCGTTAAGGAGTGTCAGTGACATGCTAAGCAGACAATGTTAATGTGGCTGTGCAAGTCATCATTGGTCACTGCAGTACTCTGTCTTGTGTGGACAAGATGGTGTATTTAGAGCACCTGAACCCTTTTGTATAACTCCCAGCAGATTTCAATTCATCAAGTTTACTGCCTGGGTGAGCCCCAGGGAAAAATGCAGTACATGTTTGTGTGTTGTGCACTCTCCACTTTAATGTTTGCTTTGAGATCTGCCTATGGGATCAGTGTTTTACCTTTTAATTGCAATAGTTTTTTATTGAAATTTTTCAAATTAGTAACATAGAGATAATAAACAATGATAATAAACAATGATCGACATTACCATCATCAGTATTTTCGTGACAAGTGCTGATTTATACAGAGATAATTACGTTCTTATATTTGTCGATTACATCCATATCTACAGCCGCAGGTTGAGATTGCTTTCCAGGAGGTACCCCTCCTCCGCCCGAACACCCCAAATGGGAACTATCTGTGCCCGGAAGAAGAAGAGGCCCCCCTCCTGCTTTTTATATATGTGTAATTAATTTATTAATTTATTAATTTTTATTTTGGCTGCAGACAGTGGCTATATATCAGCTGTACTTGGATAATGTCTGATCCGAGTGAAGGTTATAGAGTTATATTATTTAACTTAACTAACATTAACTAATATGTCCATATGCATCCTGTATGGTGAGTTTCATCATTTACTGTTTTTCAAAGAATCTGAGGCCCATGTTTTGTGGATACCATATTGACCAAGGAACCCATATATTAGCTATTTTATTCTGATTTCCAAGACTCCATGCGAATTGTATTTCATACATCCTATGTGTGTTTATTAGCTGAATAGTTTCTGTTACAGAAGGGGGATTGGTATCTTTCCAGTGACGTACTATGGTGAGCCTAGCTGCTATAAGTATATGGGATACTAATGTCCTAAGTGAAGGTGGAATAGAGTCGATTTCCAATGAGAGAAGTGCCATACCTGGAGAAAAAGCAACTTTTATACCTGTGATTTGTTCTACTAATTGAAAAGTAATCATCCAGAATCTTTGAATACGTGGGCATGACCATAGCACATGAAGCAATGATCCTGTACCCCCACACTTCCTCCAACACTCTGGGGAGGCTCCTGGAATAAATTTAGATATGCGGTAAGGGGTAAGGTACCACCTCAGTAAGAATTTGTGATGCAGTTCCCATAAGTTGGCACTTCTAGTAGATACGTATGTGATTTTAAGTGCTTTTTTCCATTGGTCATCAGTATAAACCCTTTTGAGGTCCTTTTCCCATGCTACTATGTTGGTGGTTTTACTAAAGGAGTTTTTATTCTGTAGAAATTTGTAGAATAAAGCCGTTCCTTTAAGTTTGGTGCTTTTATTTGTGAGAAAGAGGGCAATTTGCCAGGGAAGGCGAGTGATAAGTTCATTGCTCTTTTTTTCTAGTAAGTGGGATATCTGAGTATATTTATAATAGTCAGAAGACGGGATATCATATTCAATCTGTAATGTTCTAAATGTTTTAACCGTGGGTCCTACTAGGAGATCTTCTAGGGATAGTTCGCCTCTAGTGTTCCATTTAGCCAGTGATAGGTCTGGTATTATGAGACCTAATGCTGTAATTGGGAATTTTAGTGGTACTTGGGGTCCTTCAGGTGTTATATGCTTAAGGAGATATTTCCAGGCTTGTATAGAAGCCTGGATGGTTGGGGAATGTACAGGAGGGGTAGATGTATGATACTCATTGGTTATCAGATAATTATACAGATTCCCTCCTTTAATTTGAGTTTTTTCTAGTTCTGCCCATAGAGAAATATCGTGGTTTGGGAACCATCCCTTCACCTGTGCCAAAATGGTAGCTACATGATAGTCTCTAATTATTATATGTCCTATCCCTCCAGCGTGTTTGGATTTAGTAATTTTGTTAAACGCACATCTTGCTTTTTTTCCAACCCATAAATATCTATCTATTTCAGATTGTGCTTGCTGAAAGAAGGATTTGGGTACTGTAATCGGTAGGGTTCTGAATAAGTATAAGAACTGAGGCAAAACCTGCATTTTGAACGCAGCCAGACGCCCAGTCCATGAGAGTTCAAAGTGCTTTAGGTTATCTAGTTTGGGTCTCAGAGACTTTAGAAATGGAATATAATTTTCCTTGAATAGCTCTGATACTGTGGGTGTAAGTGTGATACCTAGGTAAGATATGCCATTTTCTTTCCACATATACGGAAAATTTTGTTTGATATTTTGTTTGACTTTGTCAGATAATCCTAGTCCCAAAAGAAATGACTTGGATTCATTAACTTTATAGTACGATATTGCATTAAATAATTGTAAAGTTTGTTGTACCGAAGCCAGGGAAGACATTACATCAGTGAGTATCAGGATGACATCATCCGCGAACAGGCTGATGGTGTGCATTCTATCTCCTATTGTTATTCCTTTAATTTGGGGGTGTTGGCGGATATATGTTGCCAGTGGCTCCATCAACAAGTTAAAAATTAAGGGAGACAGGGGGCACCCTTGGCGAGTGCCATTAGTTATACTGAATGGAGTAGATAAAGTTCCAGATATATAAACTTGTGCTGATGGTTTTGTGTATAGAGCCATAATGGCCTGGTACATCTGGCCCTGGAACCCGAATTTTTCCAGAACTTGTTCTAAATACGTCCAATGGATTCTATCGAACGCCTTCTCTGCGTCCAAGGAGAGGAGCAGAGAAGGCGTTCCCTTTTTATTAGCTAGGTGGATGAGGTTAATCAGGCGTCTAGTCGCATCTGCTGTTTGGCGACCTGTGGTAAAACCAGATTGATCTGGATGAATCAGTGAAGGGAGGAGACCTACTAATCTACCAGCTATTACTTTAGCATAAATTTTTAGATCGTTATTGAGTAACGATATCGGACGGAAATTTTGAGGGGTATCAGGAGGTTTCCCCGGCTTCGGTAATGCCACAATCATTGCCTTCAACATTTCGGGTGGGAAAGAGGAAGAGGAAGCAGCTTGATTAAAGATTTCAGTGAGTCTAGGAGTTAGAACGTCTCTGAATATTTGGAAATATTCACTCGTGAAACCATCTGGTCCAGGAGATTTGTTACTGGGGAGTGAGTCTATCGCTATTGATATTTCTTGTGTCGTGAATGGAGAGTTCAGCACTATGTTTTGGGTATCAGTAAGTTGGGGAAGTTGAATTTTGTTAAGGAAATCAGAAATTGTATGGGTTTGTGGTTGAATCGTGTTAGGATCTGTGATCAGGTTATAGAGAGAGCCATAGTATGTGCTGAATGCATCTGCAATATCTTGTGGGTGTTGTAATTTAGTGTGGGTCACAGGATGTAAGATGTGGGTGAGTTTAGTTTTGTGTCTATGTCCTCGTAGTTTGTCTGCTAACAGTTTCCCTGCTTTATTGCCATTTGCGTAATACGTCATTTTCAACCTCCTAGAGGATTTTTCAAAATCCTCCAGCAGTATCATTCGAAGTTCTAGTCTTAACTTGGTCAGTTTGTTGGATAGGTCAGGGGAAAAGTTGGCTTTGTTCTTAGACTCTAGTGTACTGATTTGTTCAGAGACACTCAATATGCGCTGCTCCCTCATTCTCTTGGCCCTGGCTCCAAGTTTAATGAGGAGACCTCTCATAAACGCTTTGTGTGCGTTCCATGTTATAAAGGGGTCAGATACTGAGTTTGCATTAAGCTCAAAAAATTCAGCCAAATCTTTCTGTAATATTGTTTTGGAAGGATCATCTCGGAATAGCCGCGGGTTGGATCTCCAAATGTAAGTGGAGTTGATTTTAGATGTGTCATCCACCAGCAGTGACACCGAAGCATGATCCGACCAAGTAATACTATTAATCGCTGAAGATTTGATTTTGGTTATCAATGCTTTATCTACTAAGAAGAGATCAAGTCGAGTATAAATTTTGTGACTGGCTGAAAAAAAGGAGAAGTCTTTCTCTGTGGCATGAAGACATCTCCAAGCATCGTACAAGTCGTAGTTCTTCAGCAGCGGCTGTAGTGTTTGAGTTTTCTTGTGGGATAATGAACTAGAGTCCATTGTGGGGTCCGGTGGTAAATTAAAGTCTCCGCACATGAGTAGGCGACCTTTTTGCAAACGTGAGACCTGTTTCATAAGTCTATGAAGAAAGCGGGTCTGGCGTGTGTTTGGTGCATACACATTCACCACTGTGTAGGTGGTATTGTTGATGTCGCAGATCAATATGTGGTATCTACCTTGTACATCTTTTATCTCCGAGTGTAGTTTAAATGCTACTGTGTCCTTAATTGCTGTGAGTACTCCCTTCTTTTTTGCGTCTGCGCTTGCATAGAAAATATGTGGGAATTTGGGGTGAGAGCAGGTAGGTTGAGCCTGTTTCTTGAAGTGCGTCTCTTGTACGCAAAGGACATCAGCCTTATTTTGTATGGCTTCTAGCCACATGGATCTGCGTTTCGCTGGATGGTTAAGGCCTCTTGCATTTATTGTTAAAAAGGTAATGGTCATAGTGGAAAGTCAAGTGTAAGCGCGTTAAATGACATGTGTAGGTAACACTAACATACGCTGCCTTGTTCATCAACGTTGACCCATATGCGATGGGGAGATGAGTCCTGGCTTCCTTGGGGTTCCTGAAGATTCATTTTATGAGGTAGATTTTTTAGTGGTAGTTGCGGCTGCGGACATATATAATGGTTAACACAAAAAAAAACAGCGTAGAAAAAGATGAAAAAAAGAAAACATATAGGGGTTATAAACCCAACTCTGAGTAGGTCTGTGTGACCTGAGTGTGACGTGTAGTCACTTAGATTGCAAGTGGGGGATAAACAGCGAAACAGTTCAGCTTAGCATTTTTTTCCCTCTGCTTGGGAAGCAGTAGAATATGGTTTTCGTTGACCTCCGTCAACTCATGTGTGCTTGCGGGAGTTTTTGGAGGTAACCAGGTTCCAGTTGTCTGTGAGTTGCTCAGGACTACGGGAAGCTTGGATTTTTGGTGAATCCTCTGCTATGATCTGCCATCTTTGGAGGAGCTGCATTCCCTTGTTAAGAGTGTCAACAACATGCTCCCTTCCATCTTTGGTGATGATTAATTTAGTAGGGAACCCCCATTTGTATGCGATCTTGTGATTCCTTAATGCTTTAGATATTGTGTTAAGGTTCCTACGTTTCTGCAGGGTGAATTGTGACAGGTCAGCAAAAAATTGCAGATCTTTATATTGTGTTGGAAAAAGATCTTTGTTGCGGGAAGCCGCCATCAGTCGTTCTTTTGTTTGGTAGAAATGTAACCGTAGTATGACATCTCTTGGTATGTTATCCGGCAGATGTGATGGTTTGGGCAGGCGGTGGATCCTGTCTATGGTAATGTCCAGTTCTGTTAAATCTGGTAGTATAGCCTGTAATAGATGGGCTGTATAGGTACGCAGATCTGACTGCAAAACTGACTCAGGGATCCCCCTTATTTTAAAATTGTTTCTCCTAGAGCGGTCCTCAATGTCTGCTAGCTTTGCTTTGAGGGCATCCAATTCATCAGCATTGTTATCATTTGCATCCACTAGATCATTGATAGTGGTGGCGAACTCCCCCATTTTGTGTTCAATATGATCTACTCTGGATACTGTTTCTTTAAGTTCCACACCAAATCTGTGAACACAGGATAACATATCAGCGTGCAGTGAACTCCGGAGTGATACTAACATATCCTTTAGTGTGGTGTCCAGTACAGGCTGATTAGTGGTGGGAAAGAGATCAATTGAGTCAGGGAGATCTCTTGTATCTTCTCCTGAGTCTAGGCCTGGTGTCAAGTCCCGGCTAGAATCCGAGGCATCCAGCCTCACCCTTGCTTTTTCCGGGCTGCCTGAGTTAGGGGTATGTATAGGGGAGTGTATACTCCTTTGTGGTGCATTCCTTTTTTGTGGATTGCCCTTGCCTGCTTCATACAGTGGGGTACTAGACATACCTCGCGCCGCTGTCCCGCCGCCGCCATCTTGCTTAGGCCCGAGCGGGTAGTATTCAGTTAGTTTTTGCGGCCTCCGGTTCTCCTTGTTGCGCCGCGGCATGATCGATCGGTTCCCGGAGATGTGCTGCCGGTCCGTAGGTGGTTATATGTGGGTTTGGGTCAGTGGAACAGGCGATGTGAGCCGGTGTGTTCCCAAGCATTGAGGAGCTCCTCTATTGAGCGTCCATCTTCTTCCGCGGCAAGCTCCGCCCCCCTGTTTTACCTTTTAAAGTGGTTGTAAATGCAGAAGATTTTTTATCCTAATGCATTCTGTACATTAAGATTAAAAAACTTTCTCAGGGGGCGTGTCCGGACGTAGTGGAGAGCAGACGTGATCTAGAGGAGCTCCGCCGGTACTTACTAAATCAGCAGGAATCCTGCCTCAGAAATCCGAGATTCCACAAACAACTGACCTCTTAGTACTGTCAGCCACCACCAGCAACAGAGCAGAGGGTTATTGAGGAGGTCGGTCGACTGATAGGCCCTCGGCCGGCTCCACGTCCCGGAGGCAATCCGCCATCTTGCGGCCTACGCGGCCCTCGCGATCCCCGGCCTCGGGTGTCTGATCGGCCGGAGGAGGGCCACAACAAACCAGCCATCCATCCGGGAGACGGGGGCGACCCGGAGGAGACGAGCGGGGACATCCACGCCACCCCGGAGGCCCCCGACTGGCTCCATACTCTGGAGGGGATCCGCCAGCTTGAGGCCTACAAGGCCTCCGTGATCCCCGGCCTCAGGTGCCGCGATCGGCGGGAGAAGGGCCGCTGCACACCTCACAGCAGTACCAGTCAGCGGTGAGTGGCGGAGGGAACCGGGGGAGACCAGAGGGGACCTGAAACAACTTGCAGAGACTGGGCTGGCTGCACACACAGGCCGCCTGCCGCCATCTTGGGGTCTTCTCTGATAAAAACACCAATCCCTGCACTCAGGTGCATTAGTCAGCAGAAGGGGAGCTGTAACCCGGCCTGGGACCAGTGAGGTGTTTCAGAAGGGACTGCATCCACAGACAATAGGAGAAGCCACAGCAGAGGTCTATATCCTATCTACGGCCCAAAGGACAATCTGCACCGCATACAATCAGATACCAGACTTTTGGGGGTTGCATAGCTGTGGACTTAACTAAACCATGGAAACGTAAGGACGCACAACCAGGAGCTCTGCACTAGGACGGACCGAGAATCTCCCGTAGAACCGCCCAGACGAGCCAGCTTCCCATGCCAGGGGACCGTAAACACCCGTCGACCAGTGAAGAACGGAGGGGACCCGAGATTTCCCACTATTTCCTACGGCAACACCAGCTTTCATCACCAGCTGCACGAGGCAAGATGGCGCCGCCACGAGTCCCGCCAGGAGGTACCGCCACGCCAGCAAGTAAGAGGGGGGGACAGGCAGACGCTGCAGCAGCGGAGGAAGATTTTCCCCCTCTCCCCCCCAGGTCCCACTCTCCCATACAGTCCCCTGCCAACCCCTTCTTGAACTCACAATTGCTCTCTGAAAGCACAGGGGGAACGAACAGCCTCCTGGAGGAATCCCTGAAAGACATAGTCTCAGGCCTACCCACAAAACAGGATCTTAATGCCATGGCAACCTCCATAGTTAATGCACTTACCAACGAACTGCATGACTTAAAACGGCAGGTGGATACGGTAGAGGAGAAGGTGACTGTGTTGGAGTCCTCCCAGACAACCACTGACGCACGCCTCACCTCCCTAGAACAGGAACACAAAGTCTACCGCCGCCATCTTGTGGATGTCCACCTGCGGATCGATGATGGCGAAAACAGGAGCAGGCGGAACAATCTACGTCTCAGAGGTATCCCGGAGGCTACTATGGGCCCAGATCTCTGCTCTACTGTCGTGGCGATCCTAAACCTGGTTCTGGGTAAGCCACCTACTGCAGACCTGGAGCTGGATAGGGTTCACCGTATACCTGGGCCCCGGGCCCCCCCCACAGCGCAGCGGGCCCCGGCAGACCAAGATCCCCCCCGTGATGTTCTATGCAGGGTGCATTTCTTCACAATCAAAGAAGAGATCCTGCGCCTAGCATGGGAGAAAGGCACGATTGACTTTGACGGGGCACCAATACGGATCTTCCCTGACATATCTAGACAGACCCGTGTTATGAGAGGCCTGTTACGACCATTGCTGGAAGTGATACGGGAAGCCGAAGCCACATACCGCTGGGGTCATCCCTTTCACCTGATTGTTCGGAAGCAAGGCTCAGAGTTCCACCTCCGCACGCCAGATCAACTACCAGACCTGTTCCAATTCATTGCCAAACCTGCTGTCAGTGTGCCTAATTGGTTTGACTACCTGCTGTCTCAGGACATCCCAAGTCCAGCATTGCCCAGGCAACAGAGGATCAGGCGACCACGCTCCCGTCCACCTAACCGAGACGCCTACAGACCACATCCAATGATATCCGAAGATTGACCGCCTCTCCTTCCGCGTGGTCTGGTGGGGTTGTGCAGTATTCCCTCCTAGCAGTTTACAACATTAGCGGCTCCGCTTCTATGACTTCCTTTGAAACTGTCCCGTCATCCACCAGGACCCCTGTCTATCTCAAGAGACGACACCTATTATTTTTCTCTTCTTTAGTTGTCCCATGGACAAGGTTTGAAAATAGCTGGTTAACTACAACGGCAGCAGAAGAGGACATCTTTCCACCTCTCTTGCATTCACCTTGAGTGCCTGTCTCTACTTTTATTTTTACCTTTATTTTTTATATTTGGGGATTACCTTGGTGGGGGGGGGGGGGGGGAGTGCTGTGCATCTTAGATTGCCAGTCCATGCTAACCTTGACCTGAATATTTTTATTTGCAGCGGACTATGGTGGGTTCCTGATAGTTGAGATGTTCTTCAGGTTGTTGCAGCATCTACGTTGCTAATGTTATCTTTCATTTTTGTAGCCCACTTGACCTTATTTTTACATTTAATTGCTGCAGATATTTACTCTTCGGGAAAATGGTGATCCGGTCTTGCGGCACCGGGGGAAGGGACGGAGAAAACTCAGACAGGTTCCACCTATTGACATCCCTGACCTAAGTCAGATCCCTGAGCCGCAGAGCCCTCCTCCCGATGCAGCAACACCCGGTGGTTACAGTGGTCTGATATCTATTTATGGTATGTTTACACCATGTTCGCTTGATTATAACTGATGTTAAGTTGGTCCTACCGTTATATTTGTTTTTATTGGTTCTCATAGCCCATACCTAGTGCATCTCCTGTCTCAATGACTCCTTTTTATTTGCTTAATTTCTGGTCATTGAACTTTCTGATCGAAAATAACCCTCACTGCCCTGACCACCCCCATTTAGGGCGGACACCCGATTGGACTTTTTAGTGCTAATCGGAGGTCCAGAGAGTAACTGTCTTACTAGTTTTTTTTCCCCTACCCCCCTCTCTTTTCCCTTCCTCCTCCTTTTCTTGCCTGCTCTCCCTCTCCTCTACTCCTTCCGCTTGCTCCCCCCCTTTTTTCATTCCTCCTTAGTTCCCTTTTCTGTTTGTCGGTGGTGCTGCCCCCTGGTTGGGTGGGGACTGAGACTGGAGAAGATAACATACCTCACATTACTGTCCCTGTTTACCGGATTGATGGCTGGCATTATGGGTCTCCTAAAGGTCACCTCCCTTAATGTACGTGGTCTCAATGTACCAGAAAAACGCTCCCAGTTACTAACTGATCTGCGTAAAGGCAAAACCCAAATTGCTTTTTTACAGGAAACACATTTCCATGGTGATCACACTCCCAAATTGACTAATGGAGCATTCCCACTGGCATACCACAGCATATCGCCCATCTCCAAATCTAAGGGGGTCAGCATCCTTGTAGCAAAATCAGTACCGTGGGTCTTCGGGGCGCAGCGGGTGGATCCCCAGGGTCGCTTTCTCCTCCTGAAGGGTAGGGTGTCTGATATACAGGTCACCTTCGCCAATGTCTACTTTCCCAATGTAGACCACCCACAATTCCTGCGGAAGCTGCTACCTCAGCTACTGGAGTTCTCGGAGGGGGTGCTTGTCTTTGGGGGGGATCTTAACTTTACAATGGATCCCTTGCTAGATGCCTCACGCGGCTCGTCCCATCTTTCTTACGCACGCCTCAAGCGATTGAAAGCAGACCTCCATGCTCTGCGCCTAATAGACCCTTGGCGTCTGTCGCGCCCACAGGATAGGGACTATACATATTTTTCTTCAGTCCACCACTCTTACTCGAGATTGGACTATTTGCTGATTACACATAAAGATCTAGCTAGAGTGGTGAATACCTCCATAGATGTCATATCTTTCTCAGACCATGCACCGATTCATATGACACTCCAGTTTGGGCCGATGACCCGGACTCCACCCTCCTGGAGGCTCAATGAAGCCTTGTTGCAGTCAGAGGAGATTTGTTCAGAAATACAGGCCAAGTTGCGGGAATACTTTGCTGTCAATGAAGCATCAGTTCCTAACCCGTTAACGGTTTGGGAGGCCCACAAGACAGTTATTAGGGGCACGCTAATTAGTATAGGTGCCCGCCTCAAGCGGGACAGAACACGCCGCATTGATGAACTCTTCGCCCAGATCCGTACCTTGGAGGGTGCCCATAAGGCCAGTCTTGCCCGTTCCACCCACCATGACCTCCTTAAAGCCCGCGAGGAGCTTCGCGCACTTCTGTTCCATAAAACGAAACAAAAATTGGCGTGGGCACGCCGAACGATGTACGAATACTCCAATAAATCTGGCACGCTTCTAGCCAGAGCATTACGTGGCCCACGCACCAAAACCTATATTTCCCACATCCTGTCACCCTCTGGTCGGAAGATGACTGCATCCTCTGATATTGCAGCGGAGTTTCGATCCTTTTATGAAGGCCTTTACAACCTTGACAAGCAACCACCAGAAGACCCTAATTCTGCTGGGGGTTTCACCCCCCGATCTTACATTACCATGTCAGGTATGCCCTCACTCCCAACTGCGGTCCAGGAAGAATTAGAGGAACCCATCACCTTAGAAGAATTGGGTGTGGCACTAGCGAATTCAAAGCCTAAGAAAGCCCCAGGCCCAGACGGGTTTACACCGGCGTACTATAAGACTTTCTTTGAGACGCTTTCTAAACCCCTGATATCTGCACTTAACTCGATCACTGAAGGTAACTCCTTTCCCATTGACACTTTAAGAGCCTATATCTCCCTTATCCCTAAAGAGGGTGTCAGGAACGGTGTCATCTCCGGTTTCTCCTGCTGGTGGCACTATTACATTCAGCACCAAAAGGGTGTAATTCCAGTGGCCACCAGCGGGGGTCTCCCTGCCTGGTCTGCAGACTTGCCATCAAGCACACCTGTCATGGTTTTGCTGGACTATATAAACCCGCCCTGAACTAACCTCCAGTGCTTCAGTATTCCTCTGCTAGCCCTTGTCCCTGCCAGTACCTGCTCTTGTTCCAGCCTGTTCCTGTTTGTTCCTGAACCCCGTTTGTGTATCCTGACCTTGAACCCTGTTTCCTGTTCCCTGTTACCTGCTCCTTGGTCTGCTTCATTATTCCTGGTTTCTGTTCCCTTGTCGCTTTGGCCCATGCCTTATATTTTGCATGTTGGTTTCCTTGCTTGTGTATTATATTAGTTAGATAGATAGTTAGGTGGGTTTTGGGGTTTGCTGTGTTTTCACCATTTTCTTGTTTTCGGTTTGCTGTCTTGTTTTCACGTGTATCGTTATCATTATAATAAACATACTTTCTTTATTTACTCATTTGTCCCTGATTCCTTGGTGCAGCCCAGCGATCTGATCCCCTGCATTGGATGTTGTGTATAACATCCCCTGACAGAATACTGAAGCCATACAATCAGATCGGTTGCACCTGGGAATTGGGGCCTGAGTCCCAGCTATTGTTGAAATATGGATTTTGAAAGTAATTTGTATTTATCGCTCCTGGCAACTGATGACAGAGACCTTTGTTATCAGACATTGACTGAATACACTAGGGAACAGTTGTTAGAAGGCATCCGCCTAGCTCATGTTTTTATTGAGCAAGGCAGTTTTTTGTTTGAAGATGTGCAACCATTAATTTGGATCTGTACTGAGTTGGCCCTGTCTGATGTCGCTGAGGGAGGTGATGACTATACACCCCCTTTTAGTGCAGCTCAGGTAGAATCTTTAGTTTGGCTGTTGGAGGATGACTCGGCATTCTTTTTTGAACAATATTCAGCTTGTCCCCAGCAGGTGCTTGCAAAATGCATTGAATCAGTGCAGTCTCTGGTCAGACAAGCCAAGTGCAAACCTGATGCAGTGCAATCATTAATACAGGCCTGGTCAAGTCTGTTGCATTCAGCTTCTGTTAGCTCCAAATATACTTCTCTACCAATGAAATACCAGTACCCTGTTTCCTCCTGTTGCACCTACCCTGCCTTTAACTCCCCTGATGCTTCTCAACTGCCTCCATCAGCCCCACTAAATCTCCCTTCAAAACCTACTCCCTCTGTCTTGCCATCCTTTCACTCTTCGCTTCTACCAGCTGCATTCCCTACCTACAGCCCTGTACCCACTTATAGATCCCTAGTGGCTAAAAGCAAAAAGAAGCGGAAGTTTTTTCCAACCCATACCATCATGCCAGTATCCAATCCTGCCTCCCCACCAGCTGATCTGTTCCAGCCTGATGTGCCAGCACCTGTGCCCACTGTCCAGTCTGAAGTTCCAGTACCAGCTGCCCAGTTTGAAGTTCCAGTACCTGCTATCCAGTCCGATGTACCTGCTGTTCAGCCTGTTGTGCCAGTACCTGCTGTTCAGCCTGCTGTGCCAGCACCTGTGCCCACTGTCCAGTCTGAAGTTCCAGTACCAGCTGCCCGGTTTGAAGTTCCAGTACCCGCTATCCAGTCCGATGTGCCTGTTTTGCCAGTACCTGCTGTTCTGCCTGATGTGCCAGCACCTGTGCCCACTGTCCAGTCTGAAGTTCCAGTACCAGCTGCCCAGTTTGAAGTTCCAGTACCTGCTATCCAGTCCGATGTACCTGCTGTTCAGCCTGCTGTGCCAGTACCTGCTGTTCTGCCTGATGTGCCAGCACCTGTGCCCACTGTCCAGTCTGAAGTTCCAGTACCAGCTGCCCGGTTTGAAGTTACAGTACCTGCTATCCAGTCCGATGTACCTGCTGTTCAGCCTGTTGTGCCAGTACCTGCTGTTCTGCCTGATGTGCCAGCACCTGTGCCCATTGTCCAGTCTGAAGTTCCAGTACCAGCTGCCCGGTTTGCAGTTCCAGTACCTGCTATCCAGTCCGATGTACCTGCTGTTCTGCCTGATGTGCCAGCACCTGTGCCCACTGTCCAGTCTGCAGTTCCAGTACCAGCTGCCCGGTTTGAAGTTCCAGTACCTGCTATCCATTCCGATGTACCTGCTGTTCTGCCTATTGTGCCAGCACCTGCTGTTCTGCCTGATGGGCCTACTGCCCAGTCTGAAGTTCCAGTACCTGCCGCCTGGTCTGATGTCTCTGTGCCAGCCCTCCAGCCTGATGTCTCGGTGCCAGTGTTCCAGTCTGAGGTGCCAGTGTTCCAGCCGGAAGTACCAGTGCCTGCTCTCCAGCTTGATGAGCCCGCTGCCCAGCTCGATGTGCTTTTGCCTGCTGCCCAGCTCGATGTGCTTTTGCCTGCTGCCCAGCTCGATGTGCTTTTGCCTGCTGCCCAGCTCGATGTGCTTTTGCCTGCTGCCCAGCTCGATGTGCTTTTGCCTGCTGCCCAGCTCGATGTGCTTTTGCCTGCTGCCCAGCTCGATGTGCTTTTGCCTGCTGCCCAGCTCGATGTGCTTTTGCCTGCTGCCCAGCTCGATGTGCTTTTGCCTGCTGCCCAGCTTGATGTGCTTTTGCCTGCTGCCCAGCTTGATGTGCTTTTGCCTGCTGCCCAGCTTGATGTGCTTTTGCCTGCTGCCCAGCTTGATGTGCTTTTGCCTGCTGCCCAGCTTGATATGCTTTTGCCTGCTGTCCAGCTCGATGCGGATGTGCCACTGCCCAGCGTGATGTACCTCTGCTTTCTGCTCAGCCTGATGACATGGTGCCTGCTAAAACTGTTCCTGACTGATGGCCATCTTGCCGCTGGGTCAATCCTGTCTGTCGCCTGGCTTGAATGTAATGCTCCTGTGTGGTCTGCCTCCGATGGTTTCTTTCCCGTTACCCTGCTAATTTTCATCTCCAGATCCAAACTTCCTGACCCGGGTGGTGGGGTACGTGTCCTATTTTCAGACTCTGATGGCACATCCCCCAGTGAACTAAAAGACTCTGACCTTGGAAGTGCGAAGAAGTCCGCAGACTCTGTAGGGAAACATTTTAAGGTGTTTCTGCACCCACTCGGACTGTCGTACCCAGGGCTGAATGGAGTGTCCGGAGGCCACTCCTTTAGGAGGGGGAACTGTCAGGAACGGTGTCATCTCCGGTTTCTCCTGCTGGTGGCACTATTACATTCAGCACCAAAAGGGTGTAATTCCAGTGGCCACCAGCGGGGGTCTCCCTGCCTGGTCTGCAGACTTGCCATCAAGCACACCTGTCATGGTTTTGCTGGACTATATAAACCCGCCCTGAACTAACCTCCAGTGCTTCAGTATTCCTCTGCTAGCCCTTGTCCCTGCCAGTACCTGCTCTTGTTCCAGCCTGTTCCTGTTTGTTCCTGAACCCCGTTTGTGTATCCTGACCTTGAACCCTGTTTCCTGTTCCCTGTTACCTGCTCCTTGGTCTGCTTCATTATTCCTGGTTTCTGTTCCCTTGTCGCTTTGGCCCATGCCTTATATTTTGCATGTTGGTTTCCTTGCTTGTGTATTATATTAGTTAGATAGATAGTTAGGTGGGTTTTGGGGTTTGCTGTGTTTTCACCATTTTCTTGTTTTCGGTTTGCTGTCTTGTTTTCACGTGTATCGTTATCATTATAATAAACATACTTTCTTTATTTACTCATTTGTCCCTGATTCCTTGGTGCAGCCCAGCGATCTGATCCCCTGCATTGGATGTTGTGTATAACATCCCCTGACAGAGGGGAAGGATCCCCTGCGGTGCGGAAGCTACCGGCCGATAGCTCTCCTGAACACTGATCTGAAATTGTTTGCCAAGATACTGGCCAATAGGCTAATTTTGCATATGCCGAGCTTGATTCATAAAGACCAGGCAGGTTTTGTACCACTGCGAGAACCCCGAGATAACACCATCAGGGTAATCAATTTGATTCATGCAGCCAGGACTTCGCGGCGACCCCTTCTCCTGCTGTCTACAGACGCGGAGAAGGCTTTCGACCGTGTAGATTGGTCCTTCATACAGGCCACCCTGGAGCATATTGGTCTCCGCTCATCAATGCTCAGCTGGATACTATCCCTCTACTCTCATCCCACAGCAGCAGTTAAGGTAAACGAAACAAGGTCGAGCTACTTTACCATACGTAATGGCACCCGACAGGGCTGTCCTCTGTCTCCGCTAATCTTTATACTCACGTTGGAGCCCTTCCTTTGCAGGATAAGGGCGAACTCGGGCATTACCGGCTACCACAAATCTTCTGGGACACATAAGGTAGCCGCTTTTGCTGACGACCTCATCTTTTTCCTGACGGACCCATTGGCCTCACTTCCTACCTTACTTCACTCCCTCCGAATCTATGGAGGACTCTCCCAGTTCCGAATTAATTTAACAAAATCCTCCTTACTTAACATCACGGTGGGCACAGACATAGTACGCCGCCTGCGTGCAGAGTACCAGCTACAGTGGGCAACCGATACTATCCCATATCTGGGAGTTGACATTACCCCCGACCCTGCCAATCTATATCAGGCGAACTTCGCTCCTCTACTCCTTCGACTCAAGACGGACTTGCTCCACTGGCACTCCTTGACCCTGACGTGGTTTGGTCGATGCAATGCCATCAAGATGACAGCCATGCCAAGAGTGCTCTATCTGCTACAGGCCCTCCCCATTCGTCTCCCTCCTCCCTTCTTTATGCGGATCCACTCACTGTTCCGTGACTTTATCTGGTCACACCGAAAGCCGCGCATCAAACTGCAACTTCTCCACATGGCAAAACACAAAGGTGGGGTTGGTCTTCCCGATGTGAAAGCATACTATAGGGCAACTCACCTCACCAGGGTAGTGGATTGGCATTGTCATGCGGAGGCAAAGCAGTGGGTGGCAATGGAGTTCGAGGACTCCGAAGGCACGGCCAAAAGCTGGCCCTGGACCACCACTCCCATACCGAAGGCCATCGCTGCACACCCTACTCTAGGAAGCACGATTCAGGTGGCGAGAGATGCCTTTAGGCATTCCTTGATATCCCCAATACCCTCACCTATGGTGCCAATTCCGGGCAACCCTGATTTCCCACCCGGTTGCGAAGGTCCTGTATTCCGTCACTTAACGAAGGAGGGCAGTTGGCCACACCTCCACGATTTTCTAGACACGACTGGCCAGCTCACGGCGGACGCCGGGTTGGCAGGTTCTGACCCTCCATTAGACTTTTTGAGCGGCCTTCAACTTCGCAACTTCCTACGCCGTTGTGCACGGACTCCGGGTATATCGCGCCAGCTTACAGAGCTGGAACAAATCTGTTATCGTAAAGAACCGACCCGCCATTGTATATCAATGATATACTCCTCACTGATATCACCAGCAGAGGGATTCGTACCCCCCTTTCTCTCTAAGTGGGAAGAAGAACTAGGCGTACAATTCACTGAACCACAGAGAGAAAAGATTCTACATTTTGCCCAGAAATCATCCCTGGCCACCAGGGTTCAAGAAACATGCTATAAGATTGTGACTAGATGGTACAGAGTACCTTCAACTCTGCACCGTTTTTTCCCACAGGTCTCTAGCTCATGTTGGCGATGTGGGGAGGGAGAGGGAACGATGCTCCACATTTTCTGGGATTGTCCCAAAATCAAACCCTACTGGTTGGAGGTGGCACGCACAGTTGAACACCTTACTGGTGTTGCTTTGGAGGGGGACCCTGGGGCCTGCCTGCTGCATCTCTCTAAACGTCCGATCAAGAAATATAAAGCCTCTCTAACCATTCAATTATTGAACGCTGCCAAGGCATGTATACCCTTACGTTGGAGATCGGAGTCCCCACCTACAAAAACGCTGTGGTATGCTAAAGTGAACGAACTTCGCAATATGGAGGATCTAACTGCCACGCTGTACGGCAGGGAGGAGGCCTTTCGGGAGACTTGGAGACCTTGGCATCACTTTACTTACTCTGAGTCGTACCTACAGGAGATGGCTCGGGATGAATGATACCGGGGCCAGGGCTGCCTGCCTGGCCAGGGGACGCCACCGTCGCTGTATTCTCTTCCTCTTCTTTCTTTTCCCCTCTTTCCCCTTTTCTGCCCCCCCCTCTGTTTCCCCCCCAATCCCCTCCAGTTGTGGGGAAAGTTTAACCAGATAATGAGAATATCTTGATACACATTGCCTGTCTATGCTCCCACGACTGGACCCAGCTGGTCGCACGGGGGTAATCCCTTCCGGCCAGCCGGGGTATTTCTTTTTATAAAATTTTTTTTTTTTTTTTTTTTTATTTTAATTTTATTATCACTAGTCAGTCTTGGTTGCTATGCAGACTCAAACGGGTTATTAAGATGATACTTGAGAAGTTTTCTTTTTTCTGCTTATCTCAGGCTGGGTTTTCGGACTGCCCTACCACAAAGTTGTAACCCTACATACGCTACACTGAACATATAATTAAGGGGCTTTTCGTTTGCCACTTCTGATTCGATCTATAACCCTCTATGTGACATGCCCATGACTCAACCATCTCTGTATTTGCTGTCATTTGTTACATTTATATCCTGTTAATTAACATGTGATGTCTTTGAAAGAAATAAAGAATTACAAAAAAAAAAAAAAAAAAAAAAAAAAAGATTAAAAAACTTTCTGTGTGCAGCAGCCCCCCTCAGCCCCCCTAATACTTATCTGAGCCTGTTTAGTAGGAAGTGGATGGAAGGCGCGTGATCAGACGCTTACATCAAGAAATGTATGGTTTATTTATGTAAAAGAATACAGACATATAGTCATATAGATATAAAATCATACAATTACTACATAATATTATAAAAAAAAGAGGAAAAACAGGTAACAAAATAAGTACTAGGAAGTTAAAATTGGGGTGTGCCCATATTGAGGTAGGTATTTAAGAAAGGCTGACGCGTTTCGAGGAAAACCTCTTCATCAGAGCCAGGAGAACTGGAACGCAGTCTGTATGGGCCGGTAGGCCGACATGTGTACATGGGGAGAGGTGGTGTGGCTAGTAGGAGGATGTGTCCTGTGATGGACAATTGGTTATTCCAAGTTCCATACCCAGGTGTTCTAGATGGGGTATAAATAAGAACAATATATACCATACACTACAGACTGGAGACGTAAGATAAGTTTACATTGAAAAATGCATTCATAAAATGATAAAAAGTACATAATATAAATATATTAGAAATAAAAATTACCATATCAGTACAAAAAATGAATGATAGGTAGTGGGATTTTGAAGCACAGAACATGAGATTGTAGTCTAAATACATACAAATGAAACAATCTACGCATACATAAGTGTACACACACATGCATGCATATACATAAACGCATGTCAATGCATAAAAAAAAAAAAAAAAAAAAAAAAAACACACATATATGCATATGGGGGGGGGGGGGGTGGTAAATGAAGTAAAAAGTGCACTGAGACACATTGAGAGATATTGTCTCTCCGCATGGTAAAACCGGTTGTGCTTTTGTCCAAAGGACATGCACATGCGTGTAAAAACTCTGCCAGCACGTAAAACGCTGAAAAACAGGGATCCATCTTAAAAAAGAAATTTCTTGAGAAGGGTTATGAAGAATCACTCATCAAACAGGCCTTTTACAAATATTGGACCCAGTATGACGAACATCCCTCTGACACTATGGCAATGGAGGCTAACAAAACAAGCGGCAATAAAAGGACCACCGACAGCAATATCTCCAACCCCATCAGATTCAGTACACAATATAACACCAAAGCATTCGACATACAGAGAGCCATTCAGAAAAATTGGAACATTCTCAAGCAGGATCCCATCCTCAATCCAGTTCTACCACCCAAACCAGTAGTTGTGTTTCGAAAATCCAAAGATCTTAGAAGCCTAATAGCTCCGAGTAGAGTACGAAAACCTCAGAACCAAATTAAGACCCCCACTGGCAATTGGGCATCCATCTTCGACCAGAAAGGCAACTACAAGTGTGGAACCAAAAACTGTGGAGCCTGTGCCTTCATGGCACACCGCAAAAAAGAAATCATGGGGTCCGACGGCCAGTACCACAAAATCAAACAGTTCATCAATTGCGGTACCTCCTATGTAGTCTATGGTCTTATCTGTCCATGCGGTCTTCTGTATGTTGGACGCACAATACGTCCACTCAGGACAAGATTTAGTGAACACAAATGCAGCATAATCAATAGTAACACGTACCATCAGAGTAAAAATAAAAATAAAAAATGCCACAGCTATTCAGTACCTAGGCATTTCAGAGAATGTCATAACAGCAATCCAACAGGCATCAAAGTGTTTGGCATTGAAGCTATCAAAAAAGATGCTGACAATGGGAGGAGATTCAGAAGACTCTGTAAACAAGAATCATTCTGGATTTTCACTCTTTGGTCATTGGTTCCCGATGGAATGAATGAAGATCTAGATATCCACGGGGCCATCTAGATACAGAATATCACCATCATGCTTCGCCCCCCCCCCTCTATCCTAGCCACCCCCCCTTATTACCTGTGATCCCCTTCATATCATCACCATCATTCCACCATACGGTAAACCCTGTATACCCTCTCCTGTCCCCGCAGTTTCATGTACACCATTTCTCCTCATATTATCCACTTCTGCTGTTATACAACCCATATAAACCTGTGTGTGTGTGTATGTGTATATGTATGTATGTATATGTGTGTATATATTTATTTATTTATTTCAGGTACTTATATAGCGCCGTCAATTTACGCAGCGCTTTACATGTATATATAATATACACTCACATCAGTCCCTATACCCTCAAGGAGCCTACAATCTAAGGTCCCTAACTCACATTGATACATACCAGGGCCGATTTAGATAGGATCCAATTAACCTACCAGCATGTCTTTGGAGTGTGGGAGGAAACCGGAGTACCCGGAGGAAACTCACGCAGACACAGGGAGAACATGCAAACTCCAGGCAGGTAGTGTCGTGGTCGGGATTCGAACCAGCGACCCTTCTTACTGCTAGGCGAGAGTGCTGCCCACTGCGCCACTGTGCCGCCCATATATATGTATGTGTATATGTGTATATGTGTATATGTGTATATGTATATATGTATATATGTATATATATATATGTGTGTGTGTGTGTATATGTGTATATGTATATGTTCTGCACAAAATACCTCCGGTTCACTATTCAAATCATAGTCACATTTTTCATATCACATTACTTTATATGGCTTAATTGGATTCAATAATAGCCTTTTCATTCATGCCCTCGGACCCGCCCCCCAGAGTCTTTTAAACCCCCAGCACAACCTCATCACAAAACCTTTCCTATCTCTAGGCAGCAAGACGCTTTCTATCCAGGCATCAGCTGCCTCAAGGACACCTCCTCCTTCCTCCTCCCCCTCTTTCTGCTGCCAGGATCACACGGCTCTCCACTCCAAAGAATTTCTACAGTTTGCAGCTGTGTCTACACACTTCTCCTGAGACAGGTTAGCCACAATGGTCTTTGTAACTTTCTTATCCTGTTAAACCCAGCAGTGTCCATAAGAGCTTGCTTACTTTCCCTGCTCAACTTATGTTTCACTACAGGCACATCTGACAGCCTAACAGCACCGCAAAAAGAAAATACAATCTATTTACATCCATAGGTAGGTTCTGTCATCAGCCCACCTGTCTGCTACCTCCAATATTTGGTCACCAACACCAGATTATCCCCCTAATTTATCCACTCCCGCCACTCTCCGCTATTGCGTTGCACAAACTACACATTCCCACCCTACCGCCATGACACTGGTTCTACAAAGGCACAATACATGCTGTGTAGGGGTGGTCTCCACATGTGTGTGTATGCATGTGGACATGTATATGTGTGCATGTATATATGTATATATATGTGTGCATATGTGTGTATGTGTATATATATGTGTACAGATTTATGTGAATATATACATATATTTATTTTGTGCATATTGTTTCTTTATCTATGTATATATATGCATATGCGTTTTAGATTTTTATGTACATTTGATATATGCATTTTTGTATATATTTTTGTGGATTTCCATTTGAATGAACACATTTCTGTTTTTGCACAAACCACATGGCCATCTTTGTGCCCCCATTTGTGCTTTCAGTGAACAGGGGCATACCTTTACATATCTGTTCCAGCACAGCGTTTTACGTGCTGGCAGAGTTTTTACACGCATGTGCATGTCCTTTGGACAAAAGCACAACCGGTTTTACCATGCGGAGAGACAATATCTCTCAATGTGTCTCAGTGCACTTTTTACTTCATTTACCACCCCCCCCCCCCATATGCATATATGTGTGTTTTTTTTTTTTTATGCATTCACATGCGTTTATGTATATGCATGCATGTGTGTGTACACTTATGTATGCGTAGATTGTTTCATTTGTATGTATTTAGACTACAATCTCATGTTCTGTGCTTCAAAATCCCACTACCTATCATTCATTTTTTGTACTGATATGGTAATTTTTATTTCTAATATATTTATATTATGTACTTTTTATCATTTTATGAATGCATTTTTCAATGTAAACTTATCTTACGTCTCCAGTCTGTAGTGTATGGTATATATTGTTCTTATTTATACCCCATCTAGAACACCTGGGTATGGAACTTGGAATAACCAATTGTCCATCACAGGACACATCCTCCTACTAGCCACACCACCTCTCCCCATGTACACATGTCGGCCTACCGGCCCATACAGACTGCGTTCCAGTTCTCCTGGCTCTGATGAAGAGGTTTTCCTCGAAACGCGTCAGCCTTTCTTAAATACCTACCTCAATATGGGCACACCCCAATTTTAACTTCCTAGTACTTATTTTGTTACCTGTTTTTCCTCCTTTTTTTTATAATATTATGTAGTAATTGTATGATTTTATATCTATATGACTATATGTCTGTATTCTTTTACATAAATAAACCATACATTTCTTGATGTAAGCGTCTGATCACGCGCCTTCCATCCACTTCCTACTAAACAGTCCTTTCCAGACCACCCCTGGTCAGCTAAGGCAGCGGAACACGCTCCATCATCTCCCCCAGTCCTATCTCTGACTACAATACTACTTTTGTTTTACAGCAAACGATCTCACAAGCGCAGGAGTATTTTTCACGATATCTTGTTCACACTTTTGCACTTATCTGAGCCCCCTCTCGATCCAGCGATGTCTATGAGTGCCTCGGCCATCAGAGACTCTCTCTTCTGATTGGCTGAGACACAGCAGTGGTGCCATTGGCTCCCGCTGCTGTCAATCAAAGTCAGTTGGCCAACGAGGAGAGAGGAGGGTGGGGCCAAACCTTGGGTCTGTGTCTGAATGGACGGTGACCCCGCCCCCCTCTGACGCACGGTGACTTGACGGGACTTCCCTGTGACGTCACGGGGAATGCCACAGGGAAGTCCCGTCATGTCCCGTGCGTCAGAGGGGGCGGAGTCACCGGGTGGCCCCGCCCCCCGTTATTTAAGAACCGTCAGATGAGGAGACGCCGTCACACAGCGGGAGCCTCCCTCCATGCCACAGCATGGATGCGGAGCGGCCCGGATAAGAAAATTAAGAAGAGAAGAAGAAAGAAGAGAAGAGGATGAAGAAGAAGATGAAGAGAAGAGCGGGAGCCTCCCCTCAATGCCATGGGTGCGGAGCGGCCCGAGGAGAAGAAGATAGAAGACGCCGCAGAGGAGATGTTGGACGAGAACGCCGGAGGAAGAACCAGAAGAGCCAGAAGAACCAGAAGAAGAAGAAGATGAAGGAAGATAGAAGAAGCATTTAAATAAAGGAATTGTCAAAAACTGTCTCTTGTCATTTTTAACTATTTTGACACTTTTGACACTTTTTTAGTGAAATGGTAGGGGTAAGTACCCCCTTACCATTTCACACAGGGGGGGGGGCCGGGATCTGGGGGTCCCCTTGTTAAAGGGGGCTTCCAGATTCCGATAAGCCCCCTGCCCGCAGACCCCCACAACCACCAGCCACGGTTGTGGGGATGAGGCCCTTGTCCTCATCAACATGGGGACAAGGTGTTTTGGGGGGCTACCCCAAAGCACCCTCCCAATGTTGAGGGCATGTGGCCTGGTACGGTTCAGGAGGGGGGGGGGGGCCGCACTCTCGTCCCCCCCTCTTTTCCTGCGGCCTGCCAGGTTGCGTGCTCGGATAAGGGTCTGGTATGGATTTTTGGGGGAACCCCACGCCGTTTTTTTTTTTGGCGCGGGCTTCCCCTTAAAATCCATACCAGACCTGAAGGGCCTGGTATGGAATTTAGGGGGACCCCCCCACGTCATTTTTTTTTATTTTAATTTTGGTTCGGGGTTTCCCTGTGGGGAATTCCCATGCCGTTTTTATCAATGAACTTCTATGTGTATTGTCGGCAATGCAATAGCCGCGGGTAGTTTTAAATGAGTTTTTTCCTTCCAAATGTCATTTTGCTGTCAGACTTTTCTAAACACAGGAAACATGCGCCCCTTTACAGGCATACTATAGACACCCCCCAGGTACAAAATTTAAAGGGATATTACACTTTTATTGTTTGACTTTAAGCATTATTAAAATCACTGCTCCTGAAAAAACGGCCGTTTTTAAAAAAATTTTTTGCATTGATCCATGTCCCCTGGGGCAGGACCCAGGTCCCCAAACACTTTTTATGACAATAACTTGCATATAAGCCTTTAAAATTAGCACTTTTGATTTCTCCCATAGACTTTTAAAGGGTGTTCCGCGGCATTCGAATTTGCCGCGAACACCCCAAATTGTTCGCTGTTCGGCGAACTTGCGAACAGTCATGTTCGACTCGAACTCGAAGCTCATCCCTAGTGAAGACGTATTATTAAACAAAATGTAAACTGAAATTGTGTACAGCACATGTGTCAAACACAAGGACTGTGGGCCAAACCTGGCCCCCTAGGCCGTTTCATGTGGCCCTCACACCCATGGCTTTTTTTTCAGCCAGAACCCTGCACAGTGTGCATAGCACACTGCTAAACCCTGCACCTGTATGTAGCTCACTCCTGAACCCTGCACTCTGTACATAGCGCACCCCTGAACCCTGCACTCTGTACATAGTGTACCCCTGAACCCTTCACTCTGTACATAGTGCACCCCTGAACCCTGCACTCTATACATAGCACACCCCTGAACCCTGCACTCTGTACATAGTGTACTCCTTGAACCCTGCACTCTGTACATAGTGCGCCCCTAAACTCTGTACATAGTGCACCCCAGAATCTTGTGCTTGGTACATAGCACACCTCTTAACTCTGCACTCTGTGCACAGGGCACCCCTGGAACTGCACTCTGTACATAGCACATCCCTGAACTCTGCCCATAACATATTTCTGGTATTTATGGCCCCTTTAAGATCCTCCCACTGGTAGTGCAATTTGGCCACACCCACTATTCTATGCATATCTAGGGGGGATGTGGTTGAGTTCCTGCACCTATTCTAAGAAAAAGAACCTGGGATAAATTTATGTAGTCTAAAGCCGTGTACACACGAGCAGAATATCCAACAGAAAAAGTCTGATGGAAGCTTTTCCTCGTCTATTCCGATCGTGTGCATGCCTCATCTGACTTTTTTCGAAAATTCTGATGGACCTAGAAATGGAACATGTTCTAAATATTTCCAACGGAACCAATTGCTATCGGGAAAACGGCTAGTCTGTATGCTGTTCCGAAGGACTAAAAACGCATGGTCTGAAGCAAGTACGAGATGGAAGCTATTAGCTACTGGATATTGAACTTCCTTTTTCTAGTCCCATCATACGTGCTGTACGTCACCTTGTTCTGAACGGTCGGACTTTGGTCGGACTTTGGTTTGACCATGTGTGGGCAAGACCGCTTGAATGGAATTCCGTCAGAGTTCCGTCGGAGAAACCTTCGGAGTTTATTCCGACGGCAAAACCGGTCATGTGTACGTGGCATAACAAATACAACCGGCTCTTTGAGGGCAACCATAATGCTGACGCGGCCCTCTATGAAATTGAAATTGACACATCTGGTGTACAGCATAAAGAAACCCATAGGATGGGAATTTAACTGCTCTTGGTCAGTGGTTCTCGACCTCAGTCCTCAAGTATCCCCAACGGGCCATGTTTTAAGCTTTTCCTTTACTTTGCATAGCTGCTTTAAATCAATATCAATGACATGGTATTGATAAGAGCTATTTTATCTAAGGGAAGTTCCCAAAACATGGCCCGTTGGGGGTACTTGAGGACTGAGGTTGAAAACAACTGCTCTAGGTCATGTATCATTATACATATTCACTTACAATGGCATTAGTTTTACAAACAAATCCATGTGTAACTTCATCATCAGGTATTTTAGCCTCACTGTTGCAAACTTTATTGAAACTTTAGAGTCTGAGCTGTCAAAAGATGTTTGAGATAGTAAAGGCCAATGTCCTACAAAGCAAGCCCAATTATTGTGATTATTAATATTATTTCTAATAAATGTGAACACAATTACTGTACATAAATAATCTGACTGCATTTATGCCTGTACAGATAGGTAAAAAGGTGATACAGTCCCTTACCATGTGGAGGTTCGTGTGAGTTTGCTAAAATTCAGCCTTGTACAATGTTCTTTTCATCAGTCTCATTTTAAATGGATGATATTGCTACCCTGGGCCCACTGTTCTTTTCAGTGACCTAACTAGATATATATATATAGAGCCTTTGGGTAATTTGAGCCATTTCTGCAATAATTGGTAAGAGATACAAGCAGGTCATAAAAGTTATTTCTAGCAATCATATGCAATATTTGAACTTTTCAAATAGTTTCACAAGTTTCATAAACATTTGATATTATGACACATAAGTGTACAACAAAACTGGCTTCTTGACTTACATAAAGAAAAAAAACTAGAGTTGTAGCAACCTCTATAAAAAAGGGTTTTGTAGCTCCATGTCATTTCATGTAAATCAGAATAAAAATATTTCAAAAGTCCTTAAGGAAACAGCACTATACTGAAAATGTTCACTTGGGGAAAATGAAATCTACAGTATATAGGAGGAATGATATTAAATGCAAGTGTCAGGCTTTATGTTGTGCCCACAAAACCTTTTTTTGGTTAAACTGATGACTATTTCACCATGTCTGCAAGATTAATAGCCCTGTACTGCTTCTCCTGCAGTTTGCAGATTCCCTTTGACTTAATTCTCATTCCCACATCATGACATTAGCCCTGCCTCATGCATCTCTTATTAAATGAATTCCATGTGGACAGTTCAGTGAGTCTCTTTAGTTAACTACACAGCTCCTACAATATTACAGTATGTACAGCAGTGAGCATTTCAAGAATCTACAGTTTTTTTTTTCTACCACAGATTGCAGCAGGCTGAAAAGCTTAAAGTGGTTCTAAACCCTATAAAGTTTTTGTCATGCATTCACTTACCTGAGTCCTCTATAGATCCAGCACTGTGCCTGACTGCAGTCCTTTTCTCCCCTCTCCCTGCTCTTACAGGCTTTGTTGGGATCAGTGCAAGCCATTGGTTTCTGCTGCTGTCAGCCAAATCCTGTGATGAGAGAGTGGGGAGTGGGGGCAAGCTGCACTGTGTGTGTCTATGGATGCACACAGCCTAGTTCAGGAGAGCGCCCACGTGTGTGACCCCATAGAAAGTGTCTTGCTATAGGCCTGACACAGAAAAGGAGGATCAGACAGTGCTAGTGGGGGACCCCAGAAGAGGAGAATCAGGGCCAAAGTCATTGCACAGTGCAGGTAAGTATTTTTTTAGGCAAAAAAAAAAAAGGTTTACAATCACTTTAGAGTGTAACTGTGCCCAGGCTACTGGCATTCAAGTTTTTACATATTAAACATAGTGGTAAATGATTCTCTCTAAATATCTTGACATCACTGTAATTTTGGATATATATAATCTGAATTATATTTGATAGATCAGAACACAATAGTCTAAGTTGGTGAAGTAAAATTAGAAAAATATATACATAAAACTATTTTTCAGAAATAAAAAACTGATAATTGGCATGTATTGACCCTTTGTTATGAAGCCCATAAAAAGCTTTGGTGCAACCAATTACCTTCAGAAGTCACATAATTAGTGAAATGATGTCCACCTGTGTGCAATCTAATGCCGATATCCGATGGGAGCTTTTTATCGTATATTCCGACCATGTGTATGCCCCATCGAACTTTTTATGTCGAAAATTCAGACGGACTTAGATAGATAGAACATGTTCTATATTTTTCCGGTGGAACAAATTCCTATTGGGAAAATCGCTCGTCTGTATGCTGTTCCGATGTACCAAAAATGACGCATGCTCTGAAGCAAGTACGAGATGTTGTACGTGTTGTCCTGTCGTACGTGACATTCTTGATGGTCGGAATTTGGTGTGACCGTGTGTATGCAAGACAGCTTGAGCGAACTTCCGTTAGAATTCCGTCGGAAAAACCTTCTGAGTTTATTCCGACAGCAAAACCGGTCGTATGTACAGGGCATTAGTGTCACATGATCTGTCATTACATATACACACACGTTTCTGAAAGGCCCCAGAGGCTGCAACATCTAAGCAAGAGACACCACTAACCAAACACTGCCATGAAGACCAAGGAACTTTCCAAACAAGTAAGGGACAATGTTGTTGAGAGGTACAAGTCTGGGTTAGGTTATAAAAAAATATCCAAATCGTTGATGATCCCTAGGAGCACCATCAAATCTATCATAACCAAATGGAAAGAACATGGCACAACAGCAAACCTGCCAAGAGACGGCCGCACACCAAAACTCATGGACCAGGCAAGAAGGGCATTAATCAGAGAGGCAGCACAGAAACCTAAGGTAACCCTGGAGGATCTGTAGAGTTCCACAGCAAAGACTGGAGTATTTGTACATAGGAGGACAATAAACTTTACACTCCATAGAGTTGGGCTTTATGCCAGAGTGGCCAGAAGAAAGCCATTACTTTCAGCAAAAAACAAAATGGCATGTTTTGAGTTTGGGAAAAGGCATGTGGGAGACTCCCAAAATGGATGGAGGAAAGTGCTCTGGTCTGATGAGACTAAAATTTAACTTTTTGGCCATCAAAGAAAACGCTATGTCTGGCGCAAACCCAACACATCACATCGCCCAAAGAACACCATTTTTCAGCAGTCGGGACTGGGAAACTGGCCGGAGTTGAGGGTAAGACGGATGGTGCTAAATACAGAGATATTCTTGAGCAAAACCTGTACCACTCTGTGTGTGATTTGAGGCTAGGACGGAGGTTCACCTTCCAGCTGGACAATGACCTCAAACACACTGCTAAAACAACACTTGAGTGGTTTAAGGGGAAACATGTAAATGTGTTGGAATGGCCTAGTCAAAGCCCAGACCTCAATCCAATAGAAAATCTGTCGTCTGACTTCAAAGATTGCTGTTCACAAGCACAAACCATCCAGCTTGAAGGAGCTGGAGCAGTTTTGCAAGGAGGAATGGGCAAAAATCGAAGTGGTAAGATGTGTCAAGCTCATAGAGACTTATCCAAAGCGACTTGAAGCTGTGATAGCCGCAAAAGGTGGCTCTACAAAGTATTGACTTTAGGGGGTGAATAGTTATATACATTGACTTTTTCTGTTATTTTGTCCTATTTGTTGTTTGCTTCACAATAAAAGACAAAACATCTTAATGCCCTGTACACACGATCGGACATTGATCGGACATTCCGACAACAAACTCCATGGATTTTTTCAGATGGATGTTGGCTCAAACTTGTTTTGCATACACACGGTCGCACAAAGTTGTCGGAATTTCCAATCGCCAAGAACGCGATGATGTACACCACATACGACGAGACTAGAAAAGGGCAGTTCTGAACCAAGCGCGGCACCCTTTGGGCTCCTTTTGCTAATCTCGTGTTAGTAAAAGTTTGGTGAGAGACGATTTGCGCTTTTTCAGACTCGTGGTTTTCAGATCATTTTCTCCTGTTCAGTTTGTGCTTGTGGGTTTGTATCTGGTTTTCAGTGCCTGCAGCAAGTACAGTTGACTTTGTCGTTGTGTTCGTGTTCGTTCGTTACTGATTTTCAGGTCGCTCTTCACAGGCCTTGCTGTTCTTCAGTGCGTTCTGTTATTTCGTTCTGAGCAGCCAACCGTTTTCTAGCCATGTTGCGTATACGTACTCCTCGTAGAGTTCGTGCTGTGCGGGGGGTTGGTGTTGGGGTCCTTACCTTGACACAAGTCCAGTCCATGAACAGGGTGGGGAGGAGTTCATGGACCAAGAATTGGTTGCTCCAGCATGACCAGTTCTGTCATATGCCTTTGCTCTGTGAGATCCGTGAGAATAATCCTGACGATTTCAGGAACTTTCTCCGGATGACGGACCCTGTATTTCACCATTTGTTGGCTTTGCTGACCCCCTATATTAGCAGGCAGGATACCTGCATGAGGTAAGCCATCACTCCGGAGCAGAGGCTCGTCGCCACCCTGCGGTACTTGGCGACGGGGAGAAGCCTGCTGGACCTCAAGTTCTCGACAGGCATCTCCTCCTAGGCTCTGGGGATCATTATCCCGGAGACCTGTTCTGCCATCATCCAGGTCCTGCAGAAGGACTATATTAAAGTAAGATTTTTATCCTTTAACATCACATTTTATTGTATATAATGTTTGTTCATATATTGTATATTGCTGTGAATGTCCCCTTTGTCCTCATGCATGCTGTTTTTTTTTTTTTTTTGTCCTTCATACATATTTGCCTTCACTTACCTCCCCAGCATGCTCTCCTTGCCCTATATTCACCTCGTTTAGTCACTTAACAATGTATTTTGTCAGCTCCATAGTAGTCCTTTACCCCAAACACCCCCTAAAATGTGTAAAATTGTGATTTGTGCTTTAAATTCAGGCAGAGTGGCAGAGGCTTTTTTTTTGGTGTCTCAAAATCATTTGGAACCCTCCGTCCCCCAACTGCTAACGCAGCTGATAACAATCCTCTATCTGCTGACTTTGCCAAACCCATACACACTATACCCACCTCTTTAGTGGTCAGATTTATAGATGAATTCACAAAAGCATGTAGTGCAAGGGCCTGCCTGAATACTTTTAAATGGTACTGTTTAAAGCTTATGTATCCTATTATTATCTTGATAGGTAATAGCAGAATGTAAAAATGTGCTAAAATGTGTACAGTGTTTATTTATCTCTTTGTATTATGACACTTTTTACCTGTCTAGTGGGCTGCCAATAGTGTAAAGTAAGGAGGGGCTGGCCAAAGTAATACACATTATTTAGGCATTCATCTCCCAATGAAGTGGAGATGGTTACCTGTCCAAAACATCTCCCCCCCATAAAATTTTACAAATGGCCCATGAGAGGGGGGGGCAGAATCTGATAGGTGGACCTTATACCTTTTGTCTTTAAATACTCCCTAAAATAAATGTTATACTGATGTTGGCCAAGAATGTTTGTGTCTAATCTGCTTTCCCTGTTTATGTGCAAAATGATTAATTTATTTTTCTTGTTTGACTCCACAGTTTCCTTCCAACCCACAGGAATGGCAGACTGTTGCCTCCCACTTTGCCTAGCGGTGGGACTTTCCTAACTGCGGAGGGGCAATTGATGGGAAACACGTCCACATCATCCCACCACCCAACTCGGGGTCATACTATTATAATTATAAGGGGTTCAATAGTATTGTGATGTTGGCAGTGGTGTCGGCTACTTATGAGTTCCTGTATGTGGACGTGGGGAAGAATGGCCGGATGTCCGATGGTGGAGTCATCGCCCAGACTGAGTTCTACAGGCGTCTCCAGAATGGCAGCTTGGACTTGCCACCTCCAGAAGACAATGTTGAAGGACTCCCATTCGTCTTCATTGCTGATGAAGCGTTTGCGCTGGGGGACCATCTTATGCGGCCATTCCCGATGAGGACCCTCACTCTGGACCAGAGCATTTTTAATTACCGGCTGGCCAGAGCCAGAAGAGTGGTTGAGAACACATTTGGAATCATGGCCAGCCGGTTCTGCCTATTTCTTAAACCCATACACATGGCAGAGTATAAACTGAATCATATCATCTTGGCGTGCTGTGTTCTCCACAACTTTTTAAGGCGAAATTCTGCCAACTATGCTGCCTCAGTTGGGCCTAAGTCCGGAATTCAAGCAAATGAACCAACCCTGACGGCGCTTGAAAGTGGCCATCCTGGCTTGCCCCCCCTGAGTGCCCGTGAGATCCGTCTTAGATACCTTGATTACATTGTGGGTAGGGGGGCCATCAATATGCCAGACAATGTCTGATACCTTTTTAAAATAAAAAAAACATTTTAACTACTAAAATCTTTGGTGACATTTACTGCTTGTGTTTCTTTTAGCTGACCCTGACAGAAATGTGGGGAGTCCTGAAAATGTCGTGATTGTGTAACCTTAAAAAGATCTGTTGGGTGTTATTTACTGAAGTGCACTTGAGCCTGCACTGAAACTGCACTTGTAGTGCAAAGTGGATTCGCCCTTAGGAAATAACCCCCATTGTCACTGAAAACACCAATTTTACCTTAACAAAATTTTAGGAGCATTGAAACAATAATCCACACATTCTTGATTATCAATCTTTTTAATACCAGCACAATCACATGTGCATTTCTAAAAGGGTTTTAAAACAAACCACCATGTTTGTTGTACAACAATTTTTTCGGTAACATTATTAAATATTGAAATATCCATTTAAGGTAAAACAGGCATGTTTCAAACAAACAAGAAATACACAAATATGGAACTTACAAAGTTTAACTTTTGTAGAAATTGAAGGCAATATCAGACATGAGTATTTAGAAACTGTGTTTTGATATTGCGTTCAGATGGGGTGAAGTCACCCCTGGAAAAGCCAAATTTTGAAGATGCACACAAAATGCCGAATGTCAACATGTGCTAGCTGCCATCACGGGGGATCAAGGGACGTGTTTTGTGGGTGTAACCCCTTCCTCTCAGCTACTTTATTATTGAGGAAGGGGTTGCACCCCCAAAATACCTACATTGATCTCCCGTGATGGCAGATAGCACATGTTGACACACTGTGTGCATCTTCAAAATTTGGCTTTTCTATAAAATGGCAAAAAATGTTAAAAATTTTTACTTTACAAATACCAAAAAAAAGGAAGGGATTTGGAGGTGTTTAAAACTCTCCCTAAAACATCAATGATGTTCTTCATTTTGTTTTGAACATCATTGATGTTTTTCTGGATGTTTTCCAAGTCCATATTACACCCCATGATCTCCCCAATCAGGATCTGTGCACTTTCACTGGTGAAATGACCTGGATCCACAACATCACGATCACCTAAAAATAGAGAAACAAAAACACACCATGTATTATAAATATGCCGGCATCCATCTCTTACCTGAGCCTGTGGTCGCAGACACCCACCTGTTGTGGTGACAATTTCTACCATGTCTCCTTCCTCCTCCTCCTCTGCTTGGCTTTGGGGGATTTTAACTTCTTCATGAAGTGGAAGGTCTGTTGTCTCTTCTGCTGAGTGGTGTCCTCCGAGTCTTTTCTCCCCTATGTAAAAAAAAAAGGTATACTTAACACACAGATATTTGATGACAGAAAGAGGAATATGAAACATTGCTTGGAAATGGGGTACAATTGTCTATTTTGGCAGAGTTCCAAGATGAAGAAATATTGTTTTCCTTTGTCAAGCTTGAATACTTACCTGATTTGTACAAGCTTCACAGATGGAGACACCCCTATAGTATATACTGGAGCACCTGTGTGGGCCCCCTAATAAAAAGGGTGTTCTGGTGTCCCCCACTAGTGCTCCAGCGTCCAGATGTGTAAACAGCTGCTGAGTGTCCTCTCCTTACACAGAATCTAGTTTGCATTACATTCTAGTTACAAACCCATCTAGACTCCAAAATTATTTGAAGAGAAGTAGGCTAGAAAAAATGCATTCAAATGCACATGACCAAAACAATGGTGTTTTCTATGCCGAACGAACAATGTTTCATACGAACGAACAATGTGCCCATGAACATGAAAGTTGCCATTTTAAACTGGACAACAGTAAAGAAAAGCACATGGAGCAGCACGAACATAATAAAAATAAAGAATAGGAACACCAGACAACAACTTACTTTTTTGCAGCACTCTCCTGATCCTTCTGTACTGCTCGTGCTCCCTGATTTTGAGGTCCGACCACTGCTTCCTGAGATGATCCTTGGATCGTCGTACCCTGAAATTCTTCTGCAGACTTTTGACTACTTTTGCCATGATCTTGGCCTCTCTGACATTGGGGTTGGGGTAAGGTCCATACTTCCCGTCATAGTCGGCCCTCTTCAAGATGTCGACCATCTCCAACATCTCCCCAAAAGACATATTTGAGGCCTTAAATTGTTTCTTCGGGGATCGGGACGTTTCTGGCTCCGGGCTTTCCTCCTCCTCCTCGTTGCTGTAATTAGCACGCACCTGCTGTGTCGCTGCCATGTGCTCTTCCCCCACTGCGCCGAGCGAGAAGGGGCGGGGAATAGACTAGAAAGAATGTCAGGGGCGGGCGGAGTTTCATGCAAGCGCAGTGTATATAAAGCGTAACACGCTGATCTGTGAGCGGAGGAAGGAGTATCGGAGGTGCCGATCATGATAACGAAGGTAAGATTTCAATTTGGGCCTATACTGCTTCTAGATTGAGGCCTGTATTTAGACAAGTTTATAAGACTTTAGGCTGACATTAGGGTTTGTCTGGTGTTGTGTCTTGCAGTGAAAATGGATCTAGTCAATGATCAGGACTTTATGCCAATCTTCATAGATATGTCCAGGGAGCTGCCCTGTCTGTGGCAGGTAAACCACCCTGATTATAAGAACCAAACAAAGAGGAAGGCAGCACTGGATAATTTGCTGGAAATTGTGAAGCCGGTGATCCCCAGGGCAGACATCACCTATTTGAAGATCCTAATTGGTGGCATGAGGAGAACAGGAGCTGCAGATGACATTTATGTCCCCAGGCTGTGGTACTACGACAGGCTGCATTTTCTGGCAGGTCAGACTGAACTCAGGCCAGCACTCTTCCTTCCACGCTTCCTTCCCCCCCAGCTGAGGCTTCTGATGCCCAACCTGGGCCTTCCAGGCAGCAACATGTGGAGGAGCCCAGCTTGAGCCAGGTATAGCATTCTTCAAAATATTTCTGGTTGTCCAATCAATGATAATAAATATATGTTAGTTTGGAGTACTAATTTCTGATTGTGATTGAGGAAGCAAAAACTAAAACCATGTCCCTTTTTCATACACAGGGAAGTCTCAGCCAGGAGGTGGCCGGGCCAAGCAGGCTGCCCAATACCCTGGTCCCTCCCCTCCACCTTCAAAGAAAAAGTGGCAGGAAGAGGAGCAACCTGGAGGAGGCTGCAATTGGCCCATTTTGGAAGGCTACTGAGGCCCTCAGAACACCCCACAGTGTGGAAGATGATTTTGCAGAGCTAACTGCATGCAAAATGATGCAGATGGAGGAGGGCCAACGACTCTTATGTGAGTTTGTAAATTTGGAAGCTCTAAATAAGGGGTTGAGGGGCCAACTCACATGTGAAACCCACATTGTCAGCTCACCCATGGTCCTCCTCCTCCAGTTCCTCCTCCTCCTCCTCCAGGTCCTACTCCTCCTCCTGCCGCACCTCCAACACCAGAGCCACAGCGTGGAAGGAAGTGTGTAAGGAAGACCAGAGAGTGATGGCCTGGGTTCAGTCTGGTCTGGCAAAAGATGCAGCCTCTTGTATGACCACAGCCTGGGGACATACATGTCATCTGCTGCTTTCATGATCTCTTGGACCAGACTGTACTCCCTTAGATATGGACTCCTCAGGCCACCAATTTTGCAGTAAAATAATTGATGTGTGCCCTGGGGGCCAAAGGCTGCCAATTTCTGCTGTTTCTCCAGTGTTGCCTCCCTCTTTGTTTGGTTCTGATCCCTTAATAAAGGATTTTGTGTTTCAATTATAATTGCCTATGTGTGTTTTCCATCAAGAATAACAGTTTGTTTGTGAGGAGGCAGGTACATTTCAAAAATACAATGTGAAATTAACAAGAGGCACCAACACCAAGCAATCTTCTTGAGATTAAATAATACAAGATAATAATGGTGTGGTGGTAACTTGACACACAAAACACACCCAAAAATATTCAGGATGTAAAATAAAAAAAATAAAAAAATTAAAAACACGATCAGGCTTTAAAACAATACAAACCAAAAAAAAAAAAAACATATATCTTTTTTTGTCAGATGTGACAAATCAAAATATATTGATGAAATCACGATAAATAATAAAGAAAGAAGTTTGTGAGAAGTCTGTTTGAATATCAGCAGCAAAACTACTTCATTCTTCTAGCATTATAAAGAAGAAGAGAGTGCGCTGTATTAAACAATTTTAAACATTGCAGCCTGACAAAAGTGCTATATCCATTCCGAACGCTAATTTTACCAGACCGAGCTGTTCCGTCTCGGAATTTTCTTCTGAGCATGCGTGGCACTTTGTGCGTCGGAATTGTCCACACAGGGTCGGAATTGACACGATCGGATTTTGTTGTCGGAAAATTTTATAGCCTGCTCTCAAACTTTGTGTGTCGGAAAATCCGATGGGAAATGTCCGATGGAGCCCACACACGGTCCGAATTTCCGATAACATGCTCCAATCGCACATTTTCCGTCGGAAAATCCGACAGTCTGTACAGGGCATAAAAGTTGTGGGCATGTTCTGTAAATTAAATGATGCAAATCCTCAAATAATCCATGATATAGATTTAGATTCCGAAAGTGGGAAAAACACCCTCACGTAAAGGCACCACATCCCTAAGTAAAGATATATGTGAACATGGAGAGGAAGCTGAAGGGATTTTAACGGTGCAATTTTTTCTTTCCTAAAAAACAGTTTATTGTTTACAATCAATTAAAAAGAGCATAGTATATGTATGACAACAGGCAAAATTTCTTTTTTCTTTTCAAACAATATAAAATACAATACACAGTATGGTCAAAAAAAGGGGGAAAAAAGGATTTATACTACGAGTTCACAGATGGTAGTTGTTGCATATTAACCCGACATGTTTCGCATTGTCGCTTTTTCAAGGGATATGCAACTATTAAGTGAGTCATCCAATACTTTTAGCAATTCTACAAAAATAGAAAAAAGAGAGAAAAGGGTTTTTACATATATACAGACATAATGTTCAATGTTATCACTGCAGTAGATGGCTATAAAGATATATGCAACACGCATTGTCGCTCTGAAGAGTCAAAAAATGGCTTACCCCCAGATTGACCCAGTAAAACCTTAGCAGCACCAGCATGACCAGGCCCAACCACGACGGGACAGCAAAAGGGCCAAATTGCAACCACAGGGAGCAAAAAGATGGAGCTAGTATAAGGATAGAAGTTGGCAAATATTCAGTATAAATCAAATTGTATGTAGAGGATTGATTTAGGTTAAAGAACTAATAAGTTCAACACTTACATCGATGAATAAAGGATTTGCAAACATAGATGCAAAAATGCATCAATATCGGTGAAATGATGGTTATGAAGACTATTAGGATGGTTTATGAGTCAAGCTGAAAAATTAATAAGGCAGAAGATCTAGTTACTGCATAGAAAGAGGCTGCACTGAATCATTTAAACTGATACTATGATTGTAATTAAATATTAAAAATTTATACAAGGTCTCATAATGGTATATTTAAATTTCTATTTAGGGCCACAAGGTCTCCAGGTATTATAAGGTAGTAACAATAAATAATGTTGGATACAAGTGCAGTAAGGAATCTGGGATAGTGAAATAAAGATATACATTTTTAGAGAGCAGAGTGTGATGTACTCACCAGTCACTCACTCTGCTAGGATTTGGCTTCCATCTACCGGCGCTGGCAGATTAAACTGTCAGGGAGGCCAGTTAAATAATGCTCCCCATCGAGTCGGCGTGTGACGTCGCCGGCTCGATGCGGACGTGAGGGCGCCTGTGCGCATGCCCGGAAGGCCGATTCCCAGTCCGGACTCCAATTCCCATAGATCACAGCGGCAGCCGAGGGGACCGACATGCGCAGTATGTCGCGCAGCGGCTCCCCCCATACTGACGCTGAAGCTGTGTCATGGGACAGGAGGGCAGGGGGAGGGAACACAGAGTGCCCTAAGATGGATTGGCCCTGCGGGGAGGCACGGCGCGAAGTGGGCACATCTAAAGTGTGCCCCGGGCGTCCGTGTGGATGCGGTGGTCCCTGCTATGCCCCAACGCAGTATGAGCCAGATGCGGTCTGACAAGGGCGGGCCGAGGAGATAGCCGATCGGGAAGGAGGGGACCATATACCCTCCGACTTCGATCGGCACAGCACGACGATGGCTCTGGTTGTTTGAGTCCACCGGATCTATCAGTCGCTGGCGTGTCTCCCCCCCCCCACAGTCCTTCAAACTCAAATCTAGGAACTTTCCTTTGTTAAATGCTAACCCCAACATCTGGGCATTTGTCACACAAACTTCCCAAGCAATTGAAGAATTCAATTTTCGCCCCTCTGTTTCCTCTAACTTAAATGCAAATCAAAAAGCTGCTATCAAATCCCTTGAATCTAATTCAAAAATAATAATTAAGCGTGCTGACAAGGGTGGAAACCTGGTCATTATGAATACATCCCAATACATCAACATGTGTAACAAGATCTTATCCAACCGAGACTGGTATCGCCCCATTTCGAAAACTTTAGTACAAAATTTCAATGCTGAGTATTATAACATCATCTTTAAGGCATATTATAAAGGTATCATAGATAAAAATACATGGGATTACCTCAATAAGAAGGACCCACAAACCCCTACCTTTTATGCCTTACCAAAGGTACATAAGTCTATTCTAGAACCCCCAGGTCGTCCCATAATATCCGGTTGTTCATGTTTAACGGAAAACGCCAGTAGTCTGATAGACAGCTACCTACAGCCTCACGTTACCTCCCTCTTTTCTTATATTAAAGATACTATAGATTTATTAAGAACTATTGAAGGTATTCTACTCCCACCAGGCACTTATTTAGTTGCGCTGGATATTGAAAGTTTATACAATACCATCCCCCATAACAAAGGTGTCGAAATCGTGAGTAACTACCTAAATGAGAGAGGTCCCACATCTGAGAAATACAACGCTTTTGTTTTGGAGCTTCTCGACTACATTTTAAGACATAATGTCTTTATTTTCAACTCTTCCCACTACCTCCAGGTGCAGGGGGTTGCGATGGGGACTAAATGTGCCCCATCATATGCCAACCTGTACCTGGGGGGGGTGGGAAAAAGATGTATTCTCCAGGGACGACCTGACCCACCTGTTGGAAAAGGTCGTTTCCTGGTATCGTTATATAGACGATGTGCTGTTTTTCTGGTCAGGCTCAGAGCTAGAGTTGAAAGAATTCTTCAAACTGCTTTCTATCAATCACTTTAACCTTCATTTCACTATGGAGTATAGTATTACAGCAATCAATTTCCTTGATCTCACTATTTCCATTGATGTAAATGGAAAATTAGACTCATCTTTATACAGAAAACCCTCGGCTGGGAATACTATTCTCCATGCCGATAGTTCACATCCAGGCCCCTTGCTGAAAAGTATTCCCTACAGTCAATACTTGCGTTTAAAACGCAACTGCAGTAAAGATGCAGATTTTCAGATAGCTGCAAAAGACCTATATGAGAGACTGTTATCTCGTGGTTATAGCCACTCATGCCTCAAAAGGGCCTACAACAAGGTTAAGACACAAAATAGAGATTCGTTATTATTTTCAACAAAACCCGGCAAAAAATCTGACACCGTCAGACTGATTACGCGTTATTCCAGTCAACACAGCGAAATCAGAAGTATTTTAACCAAATACTGGCCTCTTTTATCAGCTGACCCAACAGTCAGCAAATACATCAATACCCTTCCGGAGATAACCTTCAGACGGGTCCCTTCACTAAAGGACCGCCTTGTTCACAGCCATTTCCAAGATCCTACAACCATCAAAAAGTCTTCCCATATCGGTTTATCTCCCTGTGGCAGATGTGACATTTGCCGATATGTAGATAATACATCACACTTTTTACTTCCAAATGGACAAAGGCACTCAATTAAATTCAATGCAACTTGTCAGACTCCAGGCATAATCTACCTGGCTCAGTGCATGTGTGGTAGTTTTTATGTCGGCAAAACCATTTTTCAAACGAATCAGAGATCATATAAAACCCATTCTTAAGAAACAAATGAACACAGCTATTGCCAGGCATGTGGGTCTGTACCACAACTTTAACCCCAGCACTATCAAGTTCCAAACTTTGGAACATGTTCCACTGGACGAAAGAGGGGCCTGTGTCGACAGGACACTGCTCCAGCTCGAAGCCCGCTGGATTAATGTTCTTAAAGCTACTCATTTCCCAGGTCTGAATGAAAGCCTGAGCTACAGGTCCTTCCTCTAAATGATTGGCCACCCATGTATGACCTTAGTTGCCATGGCCAACTATCATTCCCCCTTGCTCCCCCCCTCTCCAATTTTCTTCCCCCCCCCGCTTCCCCCTTCCCATTATTATCTTCCTTTGGTCATTTGTACAATAATGACTTAATTTTCACAAATGTATGCATTTATCTGTTTTGTAAGATTTTATCTATGAATTTAATGTTTAAATTTGCAATTATGTTATTTATCATACATGTTATCTTGTTTTCTTTTTTACACCATTGCATTTCCCTTTAATGGGAAGCGCTTTGTCTTTCTGCTGTGTCGATCGAAGTCGGAGGGTATATGGTCCCCTCCTTCCCGATCGGCTATCTCCTCAGCCCGCCCTTGTCAGACCGCATCTGGCTCATACTGCGTTGGGGCATAGCAGGGACCACCGCATCCACACGGACGCCCGGTGCACACTTAAGATGTGCCCACTTCGCGCCGTGCCTCCCCGCAGGGCCAATCCATCTTAGGGCACTCTGTGTTCCCTCCCCCTGCCCTCCTGTCCCATGACACAGCTTCAGCGTCAGTATGGGGGGAGCCGCTGCGCGACATACTGCACATGTCGGTCCCCTCGGCTGCCGCTGTGATCTATGGGAATTGGAGTCCGGACTGGGAATTGGCCTTCCGGGCATGCGCACAGGCGCCCTCATGTCCACATCGAGCCGGCGACATCACACGCCGGCTCGATGGGGAGCATTATTTAACCGGCCTCCCTGACAGTTTAATCTGCCAGCGCCGGTAGATGGAAGCCAAATCCTAGCAGAGTGAGTGACTGGTGAGTACATCACACTCTGCTCTCTAAAAATGTATATCTTTATTTCACTATCCCAGATTCCTTACTGCACTTGTATCCAACATTATTTATTGTTACTACCTTATAATACCTGGAGACCTTGTGGCCCTAAATAGAAATTTAAATATACCATTATGAGACCTTGTATAAATTTTTAATATTTAATTACAATCAAAGTATCAGTTTAAATGATTCAGTGCAGCCTCTTTCTATGCAGTAACTAGATCTTCTGCCTTATTAATTTTTCAGCTTGACTCATAAACCATCCTAATAGTCTTCATAACCATCATTTCACCGATATTGATGCATTTTTGCATCTATGTTTGCAAATCCTTTATTCATCGATGTAAGTGTTGAACTTATTAGTTCTTTAACCTAAATCAATCCTCTACATACAATTTGATTTATACTGAATATTTGCCAACTTCTATCCTTATACTAGCTCCATCTTTTTGCTCCCTGTGGTTGCAATTTGGCCCTTTTGCTGTCCCGTCGTGGTTGGGCCTGGTCATGCTGGTGCTGCTAAGGTTTTACTGGGTCAATCTGGGGGTAAGCCATTTTTTGACTCTTCAGAGCGACAATGCGTGTTGCATATATCTTTATAGCCATCTACTGCAGTGATAACATTGAACATTATGTCTGTATATATGTAAAAACCCTTTTCTCTCTTTTTTCTATTTTTGTAGAATTGCTAAAAGTATTGGATGACTCACTTAATAGTTGCATATCCCTTGAAAAAGCGACAATGCGAAACATGTCGGGTTAATATGCAACAACTACCATCTGTGAACTCGTAGTATAAATCCTTTTTTCCCCCTTTTTTTGACCATACTGTGTATTGTATTTTATATTGTTTGAAAAGAAAAAAGAAATTTTGCCTGTTGTCATACATATACTATGCTCTTTTTAATTGATTGTAAACAATAAACTGTTTTTTAAGAAAGAAAAAATTGCACCGTTAAAATCCCTTCAGCTTCCTCTCCATGTTCACTCAAATAATCCATGTTAATTCCAGGTTGTGAGACAACAAAACACGTGAAAAGGCCAAGGGGGTGAACGCTTTTGCAAGGCACTGTAGGTCCTCATGCACACAGAGTGTTTTTACACCCGCTTTTACGTCAGACTTTTTTTTTTGCAGCTTAAAAATGCCTCTCCATGTTATTCTATGTGTCCATGCACACATAGGCTTTTTGGAGCTGAACGTGGCATAGGCGTTTTTAACCACCCTCCCGACCAGCAGCCACAGTTATACTGCGGCAGGTTGGATCCCCTGGGTGTACTGTCGTAGCTACATGTCGGCTCGCTTTCAGACCACTAGGGTGTGCCGCCAGAGTCGATGCACGTGCCCGGTAGTCGCGATGACCGCCGGGCACCCGAGATCGCTCCACACAGAGACAGAATGGAGATCTGTCAATGTAAAAAGACAGATCTCCATGCTGTCAGGGAAGAGGAGACTGATCTGTTGTTCATACTAAGTATGAACAACGATCGGTCTCCTCACCCAGGCAGTTCCATCCCCCCACAGTTAGAATCACTCCCTAGGACACACAGTTAACCCCTTGATCGGCCCCTATTGTTAACCCCTTCCCTGCCAGTGTGATTTACACAGTAATCAGTGCATTTTTATAGCACTGATCGCTGTATAAATGTCAATAGTCCCAAAAAAGTGTCAAAAGTGTCCGATCTGTCCCCCGCAATGTTGCAGTCTCAATAAAAATCACAGATCATCGTAATTTCAAGTGAAAAAAAAATTATAATAAAAATGCCATAAATATAGCCCCTATTTTGTAGACGCTATAACTTTTGTGCAAACCAATCAATATACCCTTATTGCGATTTTTTTTTTTACCAAAAATATGTAGAAGTATATATATATATAATTTGGGGATGTTTATTATATGTAAAAAAGAAGCCCAAAGGCTAACATTGTGCTCGAAAAAATATAAAAGAAAAATTAATATATGTGAATATGAATATACACAGCTGCCAGCACCTTAAAGTCTAATACAAAAACTCAGATAAAATATGCAAAATAGATGCAGCACTGGTGAAAATATTGATCGATTAATCAAGTGATGAGAAAAAGAAAGCAGAGTCCCATTGAAATTTAAGTCCATAAATAACAAGGAGTTAACATCCATCCGTGTCAATGAAGATGACAGGTTACAGTGAAGGAAATCGTGAGAAAGTCCTTCATATAAAGTGTGTCCAGCTCCACACCCAGGTGAGTAAATAATCTGCTTACCACATCGCCGTGACCACTAATCAGTAGTCTCACCAAGCTCGGGGAAAGAAAAGGTCTCCCCAGGACCTTTAAAAAGTTGTTTGGAACTACAGCTGAAACCAGTGATACTCAAAAAAACATAAAAAGAAATGCTCTTATGGTGTAGGACTTAATAAAGGCGAGTGGATTGCACTTACAAGATAAAAGTCGTTTGAAAGCGTTACAGCAGTGTTTGTTGAAAACGGAACAGCGTCGCCTCCATAGGCTTCTCTTCACTTCCTAAATTGTTTGCCCATCCACCTCCTAAGAGAAAAAACGTGATTATGTCAACGTCGTAGGCTCCACCCACGAGGGTGGAGCCCACAAAGGTGACGTCATCACATTTTTTTTTTCCAATTGCACAGGGCAGGTAAGTATTACATGTTTGTAATTTTTAACTGAAAAAAAAAATTAGACTTTAGTATCACTTTATATTAGCATGCAATGCCAAGCTGCAGTTTCCAAAGTGAACAAAATAGCTTCTTATATTAACCACTTCAGTACCGGACACTTTATCCCGCTTCCTGCCCAGACCAATTTTCAGCTTTCAGCGCTGTCACACGTTGAATGACAATTGCGCAGTCATGCAACACTGTACCCATATGAAAATGTGTATCTTTTTCCACACACGTAGAGCTTTCTTTTGATGATATTTAATCATCCTGGGTTTTTAATTTTTTGCTAAATAAATGAAAAAAAATAAATTTTCACAATTTTTTTTTTTATCTTTTACATACTGTCACCAGTGCATTACAGTGTCGTCATATAACTGGTATGATGGGGATCAGGGGGAACTGACTGGTAACAGTATGTAAAAAAAAGTTTAATAATTTTTTTCCATTTTGTGAATTTTTTTTTTTATTACATTTTTCTCTTTTACATAATGTAACCAGAGCAATACAGTGTTACCATAGAAACACTGTACTGCTCTGGGGAGGTGATCAGAACTTTTTTAAACACACTATGATTGCTTATAACAGTGAATATCACCATTTTTACTAAAAGAAATAGATTAATTCAGTGTGTACTGTTGTGAATAGCTGAGATTGGCCACAGCTAATCGCATGGTACAGATGGGCTGTGATTGGCCCTGTCTGTACCGTGTGATCACTGTGACCAATCACAGGGATCAACACAACAGTACAACACACCAGTGGCTTTGATTCGTGCCATTCATTGTGTACAATGAATGGCACGAATCAACCATGTTATTATTGGTCTTCAAACTTAATGCTTGTAGTGCTTATGAGAGGTTTTCCCAGAAATCACCAATGGCTCTTCTAATAGTTATGGTTTTCTATGACTGGCATGTTTGATAAAAGTTACTGTAATTGACAAGAAAAGACACATTTAAAGCTGAGCCATGTGCTTACACACAAGATCCATGTGTATTCTTCCTTCGTGTTGCATCATAGGTTTTTTTATGGAACTGTGCAGTAATCCATTGTGAAATGTAGCCTCTGTTCAGGAGCTTCCTGTAATAAAGACTGGTCACTGCTGCTCTCTCTTCTTATGCAGAGTGACTGGTCTTGTCGCCGTAGTTTTCGGCAAGCACCTTGTGGTGGGTGAAGCCTGTTGGGCACCTCCAACAACTCTGCTCTCTATGCAAGATATGTATAGTAAAGTGATTATGTCACTGTTATAATTACAAGGTAGTATCTGCATACATTTCCTTAACATAAACTGAACATGAAAAGATTAATCCTAGAATGCATTTCAGCCAGGTTACAAAAACTTTAATAAATGGACACTAACCTGTCCATGGATCCAGCACTGTCTTCACCTAGACAGGTTCTTTTCCAGTATTTGGGTCCCTGCTGAGCCCATTGAATGGTCCAGCAACCTCCTGGGACCTGTGACATGTCCCAGGAAGTCATGGGCAGGGAGGGGGGTAAACTTTTGCTCAAATCACCTAGGTAGTAGCAGCAATCTGCCAAAACCAAGTACCTAAGTAAAAAAAATTCAAATATAGGCCTAGAGGAAGAGCTGAGCCTCCCCTTGTAGGCCAAAGTTCTGCTTTAAGGATAGGTCTGTTTTAAAGTGAACCTAGAGCTTTTTCACTTGATATGGGTGGGTAAATAAGGCAGTGTAGGAATGAACACAAAGCTACCAGAAACAGGGGATGAGCTATTACTTTGTCATTAATAGGTAAAGCATAGATTCACTTAAACTCTGTTTTTCTTTCAAACACCATTTTTGTTTTCTTCTGTAGATAATTATGCACAATATGAAGTAGCGTTTTTGAAAATGTTCACATTTTCCTGCCGAATATGTTTTAGGTTCCAGTTTCATTGACTATAATCTCACCTGTCATAATGCATAATACAGCAAAATGTCAACATGACTTCGGTACAGCAGCTGTTAGAAAATATAACCTTTATTTCTAATTTTGCCTAAATCCCTGTATCATTGCAATGTAGGTGACTTATTTATGTTCTATGATCTTTTAAATACCTACAAACTCAATACAATCATGCAGAACTGAATATTTCCTTATAAATAATGAGCACTCAGGAGATCATAGAGGTTTGGTGTTCAAGAATGTCTTCTTATTTCTATGTAAACTGGTTTATAAAGAGTTGGAAGGTGCAACATTGTTTTTTATATCGGACATTTATGTATTTTTTACTGCCTGGTTAATAAAAGCAATTTGACCTTTTGGAAGTCATCTTGGAATGCCAGTAAAATAAGATTGTACAACAGGGTATGTAACGAAAGATTGCATACAAGAATCCTGATTCTAGAAGAGAGTTCACCCATACCCCTAGCAGTGAGGCATGGGGATAAGAAAGCCTGAGCTCAGATTTCCTGGTGATGCAGAGAATAAAACGATTGATTTCATGGCTTCTAGCAAGATAAAAGGAGGTAGATGGGGACTGTGATGCTGACTTGGACCAAGAAGTTTGATAGTAATATAGCAGTGCTACCTGGTGGAGACAGCAACATACTTCCTGGAAGATCCAGGGTAGCACGTTACTCCCTAGTGATTAGAAACACCAGCCCCTTCTAATTCAGGGATGGTTGCTCATTGGACAGAGGACTATACAGGGCGGGTAGGGGGTGTTTGTGTGGGATGTGTCTGTGAAAGGTCCAAAATGTGAGGGCCAACAATAAAGGACCCTCTTTCTTTCTCCTGGAGCCCAGCTAACATACAGAACACTGAGGAAGGACTTATGTAACATATCATCTCTGCTCCTCTGCTCTCTTATTTTATATGCTCTGTATTATTCTTTTAGTTTTCTCTGTTAATGTTCTGCTTTCTTTGTAAATAAATAAGACTTGAGCATTGTGTTTATTTGTATCGCTAATGTTGTTATATCATCACCATTAATATTGTTAGAGCTTTGATAGACTAGCTAACCATAGGAACAAACAAGATAATACATATTTATAATTTAAAGCAGAGAAGAAGGCGCTTCTAACTGCTTTGTTTTTCCTATAGACTTTGCTTTGTCTCCCTGATATCCAGAGCACCCTATTCTCCACACTCATATTTATAATTTAAAGTAGATGTAAACCCACTCTCATCAATTATAAACTACTGCCATAGTGCTGAACTATAAGGATATACATGCCTTCTGCATGTATCCTTACCTTACAAAGAGCCCAAGAGCCCCAAGCCCCCGTCCCCGTCGCCAAAAAGAATTGTGAAAAAAATTGAGAACAAATTAGTTTGGAAATGTTGCCAACATGCCCACATTTTCCGATAAATGGTGGAAGTGTCGTGGGCTTGGTGAAATAGATCCTCCATTTCCGCTACCTTGTTTACACGCTTAACCCATTCCTTTATTGTGGGCGCATGGGACGACTTCCAATGGACTGGGATGCACACTTTTGCTGCATTGAGTAGGTGAAGGGAACGGTGGTATGCTTTCCTAGGCAGGGTGGAGTGATGAAGAAATATTTGGGCTAGCGAGAAGTCTAGTTGAAGTGTGGTTATTTGGGTCATAAGATGGTGAATATCTGTCCAGAATTTTTGAATTGAGGGACAATCCCACCAAATGTGAAGAAGAAAACCTTTCTGGTCATGGCACCTCCAACATGTAGGTGGGATATCTGGGTTGATTTTATGTCATTGAGGGGGGTTTTGTACCATCTGGAGAATAGTTTAAAGTCTCATGAGCCGAAACATTGATCGAGCCCTTGTGTATATTGGAGTAAATTTTCTCCCAATCTTCCTCTGAAAGGTTGATGAAGAGGTCTCTTTCCCAGTTCGTGCTTGCTATGTTCGATCTAAATCTAAAATGTGCTTGTTAAAGAGGATGATGTAGATGATGGAGATCAAATGACGTTGGGGTTTGGTGGTGGTACAGAGCGTTTAGAATTGTGAGTGTTGTCTCGAAAATACCGGACTCATCCGAGTGTCGGTAAGAAAATGCCTAAGTTGCATATATGTCCAAAATAGGATATGGTGATCTGGTATCTATGCTTCGAGTGTCAATAAAGGTATAAAGGTATCCCCAGAGAAGAAGTTTCCTGCTCTCAAGTCCGTGTATGGTCGTAGCTCTGTTAGGAATGTGCTGACATTACCCAGTGGAAAGTCCAGATTTTGTTGCACTGGTGTTAGTGGGCCCAGAGCGGAAACGTTTTTAAATGGATGACATGTTTTTTTAAAGATCTGCAATGTGTTACCAATCAATGGGTGCTGTTTGCATTGTTGCCGAATGCAGAGGCTGTCCAGGGTATCTGTCTAAGTGGTAAAGGTGAGAATGCATGTTCTATGTTGATCCATGCTTTGTTGCGTGCATGGATATTCCAGTCAACGATTCTGGTTAATTGGCATGCCCAGAAATATTTGCAAAGAACTGGTAGTCCTAGACCATCTTTCAATTTGGACAGGGTTAATCTATTATGGCTCAGTCTACGTCGTACGTTATCCCATATAAATTCCGTACAGGATTTGCGAAAAGTAGCAAAGAATGTTTGTGGTAATTTTATAGGGATCGTCTGTAGGACATAGTAATTTTGGTAGGATAGTCATTTTAATAATTGAGGTTCTACCGAACCATGAGAAAAGTCCTGTTGACCATGTTTTAAAGTCTTTCTGAATATTTTGGAGGAGTGGGCTATAATTCATGCTGCATAAGTCAGATAAATCGACCGGAATTTCCAACGCTTATGATTTATCGAAGTTGATCTGTAGGTTTGCCAAGGTGTCAAATAAGTTCAGATCTTTAAGAAGATTGGGTATTGTGATGTGGGGGTCTTTTAAGAATAAGAGGATGTCATCCACAAATGCCGCTAGCTTGTAAGTGTTCTTTGCGATTGACATACCTTTGATGTCCTGGTTTCCTTTAATGTGTGTGAGGAGAGGCTCTAGAGTGAGGACAAATATTAATCGGGAGAGAGGGCAGCCCTGGCGTGTCCCATTGGAGATGGAGAAGGCACTTAACAGGTGGCCGTTAACTCGTACCCTAGCCATGGGACCCGAATATAATGCCAAGATGAATTGTAGCATACGGTCACGAATGCCAATTATTTTGGGAACTTACACTATATAGTCCCATGCCACCCTGTTGAATGCCTTCTCCACGTCCAAGGAAAGAAAGAATCCTTGTTGGTGTTTTGAGGTTAACCAATTATGTATATTAATTGCTTTCAGGGTGTTATCCCTTGCTTCTCTTCCAGGAATAAAGCCTACCTGGTCTAGAGAAATTAGGTTGGATAATAGGGGCAGGAGTCTGTTGGCTAAAATTTTTGCATACATTTTAAGATCCACATTTAATAACGAAATTGGCCTATAATTGGAGACTAAAGTTGGGTCCTTGTTAGGTTTCAGAATTACGGTAATATGTGCTGTTATGAGATCTCGGGGTGGCGGTTATCTGAGGAAAGGGTATTGAATGCTTTAAGGAAGTGTGGGTGAAGGGTCTCTGAAAATGCCTTGTAGTATTCTACCATCAGTCCGTCTGGGCCTGGGCTTCTGCCTGGTTTCAATTGTTTGAGTACCACGTCTAGTTCAGCCTTTGACAATGGCTGCTCCAAGTCTGAGGCTTCTACGTCTGAGAGAGATTTTGGACTATGTTGGGATATAAAGTCTTTGATTAACTGGAGTCTTGGTGCAGTGTCTGTCTGGGGAGCATTCGCTTTAAGATTATAGAGCCGTGTATAATATTGGATGAATTGGTCCACTATTTGTTCGTTGGTAGTTAATATTGTCCCCGTAGGATTGTTTATACAATGAATCGTGGTAATAGCTTTTTTCGCTCAGAGTGCCCTGGCAAGCAGTCTACCGACTTTATTACCGTATTCTAGAAAGTTTTTTGTGACAATATATAGTTACATTTCGTTCTCTTATTCAATTTGTCTACCAGGTCTGTCTTCGCTTGAGTGAGTGTTTGGAGAGTGGAGATCGCTTGTGTCATTTTATGTGCTTTTTCCAATTTGTGAATGCTTTTTGAGAGTTGAGATATATGTGCCTGTTTTTCCTGTCTTCTTTTGATGGCAATGGAAATTAATTCCCCTAGTATAGTACATTTATGAGCCTCCCATTTTGTCATTGGGGTGATTTCTGGAGAGCCGTTATCATTGAAGTGTTGGGTAAATCGGTTGTTTATTTTAGAAGCTATCAGGGAGTCTGTGAGGAGTGACGAGTCCAAGCGCCATATTGAGGACTGAGGTTGGGTGTTCGTAAGTTCTATGGACATGATAATAGGGTGATGGTCTGAAATGAACATTGGTTTTATGGTGGCTGTGAGGAGCATGGGAAGATCTCCTTGAGATAGAAAAAGGGAATCGAGTTTGAAATATCGATTATGTGGGGTTGAGTAGAAAGTATAGTCTTTAACATTTGGGTTTAATGTACGCCATGAATAGTGTAGAGTTAACTCTTGGAACTGTGTTTTGATTGCCTGTAACGCTTTGAAAGGTAATTTGGATATGCCGGCTGATGTGTCAAGTAGGGGATTAAGTGGGACACTGAAATCTCCCCCAACTATCAGAGCACCTTCTTGAAAAGATAGGAGTGTTTGTAAGGTGCGTCTGAAGAAAGGCACGTGTTTAACATTAGGGGTGTATATGTTAGCTAGGGTTATTCTTTTACCCATTAATGTACCCTTGATGAAGAGGAAACATCCTTCTTCATCTATGAGAGAGTCTGCTATTTGTAATGAACAATGTTTTGCAAAAAGGACAGAGACTCCCTTTGCTTTGGATACCTTATTGGTAGCATGAATCGCTGTTGGAAAACGGGGTTTGGATAATCTGGGGACACTGCCTGTCTTGAAGTGTGTTTCTTGGAGGAATACGATATCCGCCTTAAGTTTGCGCATAGAAAGAAGGGTTTGAGAGCGTTTTTTGGGGGTGTTAAGGCCCTGTACATTTAGGGATATTATCTTGGCGTGTTGTATGTTAAAAGGATTAGTATTCTTGGTGTTTGACATTATGTGATCTGTACACTACTCCTCTGAATAACCTATAAAATTTATCTGAAGGCCTTTAAAAATGAAAGGTAAGGCTGTCTTAGATACTACTTTGGGTTTTGTAGAAGGGTAATGTAGTAATAGTATTCACCCCTGTCAGGGGTACCCAGGGGGTGTTGAGCTATAAGGGGGAAGGGGTAGGTGAGAGCAGAAAATGTGAAACTGGACCGTAAAGAGGGAGGTGATTCAGTTGTGTGTGAGTGGTTGAAGCTGAGGATGTCAGCCGTGCTTCCGGAGACTCGCGAGGCCTGCTTGTAAGTCCAATTTGGTTATGCACCTGTGTACAGGTGTATCCGGAGTGGATCAGTGGTGTATACAATATTACAATTTAGGTGTGTCTGGGTAGAACCTAATACCACTGTGTGGGAGGAGAGTTTGACTCTGGTGTAGAAGGGTGACCTATCAAATGGTGTCGTATCCAGCTGACATAGGGATTAAAATGTGGTACGTAAGGGGAAGGTCGTGTGGAACTTTGTGTGTAAAATATAATGCTTGTACCCATTTGTAACAGGCGTGGTTTCTATGTCGTCGGAAGAAAGTGGAGTTCATTTTCAGATTGTACCGTATAGAGTTGTGATCGCGTCCCGAGTCAGTCATCTGTGACAATCGTTGTCTGAATTAAACAGCTTTGACTGTCAGGAAAGGTCATAAACCTGGTGTTGTAGATGGCTGCAAGCCGCAGGACAGGTTCAAATTTTGCTTGGAGGAGGTAACGGTATAACCTTTCTTTAGAGCAGATAAACAAAGTTTGATCTGTAATCTGTAATGGAGATCTCCTATGAGTGTAATCAAAGCAACAGTGTATGGGCACATCAGCATGTCATCAGTATTGAAGACATGAGGTATTGGTGAGGGTTGACGTACATGTGACTGGCGGTCATCTGCCCGAATCAAGTCTTTTTGGCTAAAATGTGCCCTTAAGAGTAAAAATAAGGCAATCTTCTGCGTTACTCAGCGTATCGTTCAAGTGGGGCAATATTGACCTTATTCCCCTAGAGATGTACATTGTGGGAGTATCCACATCACCTGCTATGTAGTCAGAAGCTGCGTCAACCTAGGTCAGTGAGTGAAGGTAAAATAGAAGGCGTCAGTTAGGGGTGGTTTGTCAACGAGTTCTACTATATTGTTTGCATTGCTCGGAGGAGGGAGCTCGGAGGGTTACCAGCCAGTATATACATCAACAATCAGAGTCAAGTTGGGGACGTAGCCAGTTAGTGGTGTCATTACATCAAATACCGCATAAAGATTAATCCCCTTGTGTCGGCCAAGTGGGGGTTCATGAGCGTCTGACTATGTTTATTACTCCCTCCCCTTTCTGATAGGAGGGGGGATATTGCTAGCTTGTGTTAAATTGTGTCCTAACAATGAGCTATTCCCCTCAAGAGCTCGTCCCTCCGGCAGAAACATCACAGCATTTACAATCTATTAAACAAAAAACACTTTCAGATAATGCAAGTATGAATATAGCTCCAATTACTCCATAAGAGGGAGAAGGAGGGGCATGTTAGTTCCATCAGTCCAGATCTCCATTACTGTAGCTAAAGAAAAGGATACCTCCTTAACCAGTACATGTAGCCGATGCTGTTGTAGAAGTGGGACTTTCGTGAGTTCAAAATGTAAAAGTCTCTGTTATCAGATGCCGAGAGTCACTTACCGGTGTCTATCTGGGCAATGTCCAGGAGGATTCTAATACTGTCTATACGACTGTACTGAGGGTGTCCAATGGGTAAAAAGCTTTACAACCAGAGCTAGGAGAAACTAGGCTAGGAAGGCATACATCAAACTCTCAACAGTATTTTGAATGCTTGTCATTGCTCTTCTTATAAGAGCGAACATCTATCGATCCCGTCATGCTCTGCGTGTATGAGGGGGCTTCGTTGGGCTGTAGAGTGGGAGAGAATGCGGACCAGGTTGTTGCGACCGTGCCTCAGAGGGTGAATGTTATCTTCAATAGCCGACATCCTGGGTCTCCATGGGTTCGGATCTGGAGTGTGGTATGTGAGCCCGATGGGAGCGAAACTCCACATACCACTCAGCGACCTCTGTAAGTGGTAGCTCCAGCATAGCACAAAAGTGTTGGAGGTCTTCTGGGATTCTGAGGAGAGCAGAGCGTCCTTGTGATGTTGCTGCAAGGCCGAAGGGGAATTTCCAGCGATAGGGGATGACCTACATGCAGAGCACTTCCAGAAATGGCCGTGGCTCCCTCCTGCGCTGTAATGTACTACTAGAGAGGTCCTGAAAAGAGGAGAACTGCTCTCTTTTCAGGAGCTGATGGCTAAATTTGGGCTACCGCAATGGATGAGATTTCGGTATCTCCGGCTTAGACACGCGGCTAGGGCTCAATTCCCACAAACCCCAATCCTACAAGCCGATCCCATTGAAGAACTCTTGTCCCCTGGCGATTTATTGAAACCTCTATCCTCTCTCTATTATGCGCTGTTAGGCAAGGACTCCCCCAAAAAAAGGAAGCTGTGGGAAAGTTGGCAGGCAGACATCCCATCGCTGGATAAGGAGGGTTGGGACGATTGTCTAGATTACGGCCCTAAATTAGTGATAGCGTCTAAGGATAAACTGATACAGGTAAAATTTATACATAGGGTTTACTACACCCCGCAGAGCCTCCATCGCATATTCCCTGAGAGAGATCCCGTATGTCCTAAATGCAAGATGCAAATTGGTACCTTTTTTCACATGTTCTGGGAGTGCCCCATCATAGTGACATTTTAGTCTGCGATTTTTGGAGAAATTAATTCCAGATTGGAAGCATCTCTTCCGGTTCTGCCTGCGCTAGCTCTGTTAGGAGTGTTTGATGATGAACAAAGGCCCTATCATTTTAAACTCCTAGTTTCATATCTTCTTTTTTATGCAAAAAAGGAAATCCTTATGAAGTGGATTGATCCTTCCCCTCCGTCGGTTGCTGCCTGGGAGGCACAGATTGAAGCAGCCATCCCCATGTACAGAATGACATATATAAACCGTGGGTGTCCATGGAAATTTGAAAAAGTTTGGGCTCCGTGGATGGCCTCTTAGGGATATACATTCCATTCTGTTTCCTAGTGTATTTGATGGGTGGGGGTGGATCTGGTGGACGAATATTCAGAAGTACTTGGTTACTGGTTTTGAAATGTCTTTTTACAAGTCATATTGCTGTATATACTGAATAGAACATATTGTGGTAAAACATGTACACCTACTATGTAGAGCTGTGTATTGTGTCAATCGGTATTCTGTAATTTTGCCTTCTTTGACAATAAAGCACCTTTGTTTGTTAAAAAAAAAAGAGAGGTCCTGAAACATACGGCGCTCCGTGCCATTATGTAGTAATGGTGTTTTAGTGGGGGCTTTCCTTAAGATCTCCTCCTTGAGGTGATAGTCCACAATACAGCAAATCACGTCTCTTGGCGGCTCCTCATCCCTTCCTTTTGGCTTCAGTGCCCTATGAATTCTCTCAATGGCAATCGGAGTGTCCCTGGACCTTTACAGCATAGTATTGAAGAGACTTGTAACTTCCTCCTGCAGGTATTCAGCATCAATGATCTCCAGGAGCCCTCACAAAGGAAGATTGTGGCGTCTGCCACAGTTGTCCAAGTCCTCTAAGTGGCGGTTCATGTCCCTGAGTTGCCTGGTGTGGGTGTCCAAGGTCTGGTTATTTCTACGGATTGCTATGAAGTGGAGTGCCGCTGTTTTCTCCACTGCCTGCACTCTGCCCATGATAGCCTGAATATCTATCCTCAGGTCTGTGATGGCTGCCATCAGAGTGTCTTTGATATCTGCTGCCATGGACCGGAGATCATTCATGCTGGGCTGTTGGTGAGGGATAAGAATAATTTCTCCATTAGCTGGCTCGGTCTGTGAGGCAGTCGCAGATCCTCTAGCGCTGTTCTCAGACCATTGAGGGCCTTGTGTGGAGAGTGCCGTCGCCATATTTCCCACCTGGGACCAGAACATCTCCGGGATGTTTTGACTCAGTCTCCCAGTCAAATCACCTGGTGAGCATGATCGAGAAGCTGAGGAGCTTCTGGACGATGCTCCCATAGTTTTCCAGGTTAGTGAGTGTTCGGTAATCCTCCGTTTTAGTCAGGTATCTATTCCTCTCAGCGGGAGCTCTCAAGTTAGGCAGCCATCTTCTACTGGGTCAAGCCATGCCCCCTTATTTTATACAAATTTTAGCACCCTCTAGTAGTGTAGGTGCTAGAGTGAGAGTTGTTAATGTAGGTAAATTTAGGATGGCCTGGCTGGCACCCAAGCCTGTTTGTTTTTGTTTGATCTGGGCTCGGAATGGCTCAGGGTAGAAGCTGGGTGACTCACAGGCAGCATCACCAAGACCTCCCTCTTCTTTCCAGAGCTCTCTAGAAGGTTCTGGAAAAGGAGGAGGAGAGGGGAGGTGGAGCTGCCTGGGATATTCTGAGGAGCTCTGATCAATCCTAACTTGGAATTGACAGGGGGCAAGCCTCCTCAAATACCCATGGTAAGCCCAGTTTGGGAGAAGTTGTCAGGTGGAAGAGTTGGAGATGGAGTACTGAGGCTGTCAGGGCCTTTGGAGGGAGCTCCCCAGTCTGGGGGGGTGACCTTGGGTCTGGGCTCGGGTGCGGACAGGGCTCTCTAAGAAAATGTGGAGGTGTCCTGCACAGGAGGCACAGGAGGAGCAAGAGAGGACAGCGGGAGAGAGTACTGCCAGTCAAGTCTTCAAGTAGAGGAACCATTGGTTGCAGCCAAGAGGGCTGGTGAGTGGCATGCACAGTCAGGAGGACTAGGAGAGTGCAGTTGGAGATGGGTGCAGAACCAGAGGAGAGGACTGTGGTGTCGTGGGCAGTGAAGTCAGACAGCTGCAACCAGGAGGATTGGCAGGGCTTGAAGAGGGCTGACTGGGATCAGTAGCCGCATGTGGGACAGCTATTACCAGAACTTACTATTTTCTTTTTGCTACACCATAGGGACCCACGGTCCCTGCCTGTGAAGGCCATTTGCTTTAGGCTTGGCTGAGTCAGTGTCAGGCCTACAGTGCTAGCTATTCTGTAGAACGAAAGAGAGGAAGCAATGTGCAGGAGGAGTATGGAGTGATACTCAGAAGATAGGAAGTGGTGTACAGGAGGAGTATGGAGCACTACTCAGAAGAGGGGAAGCGATGTGCAGGAGGAGTATGGAGTGATACTCAGAAGATAGGAAGCAATGTGCAGGAGGAGTATCATGTCCGCACACTCTCTGACTAACTCCCGCATCATGTCCGCACACTTTCTGACCAACTCTTGTGTCATGTGGATGGATATGGGATATGACAGGATGGAGAAGTTTAGGTCATGATTAGACAGCTATGATTTGGGTAAAAGGTGGGGATGGGAAGAGACATTGTGGTGCAGGCTGGGTAGGATGACTTCTTTATTCAGCATGATGTTTGTACAAGAAAATATAGACTTGGTGGGAGCAGTCAGGTGACATGAGTAGGGACTTGGTGGGAGCAGTCAGGTGACTTGTGTAGGGATTTGGTGGGAGCAGTTAGGTGACATGTGTAGGGACTTGGTGGGAGCAATCAGGTGACTTGGGTAGGGACTTGGTGGGAGTAGTCAGGTGACATGGGTAAGGACTTGGTGGGACAAGTCAGGTGACTCGTGTAGGGACTTGGTGGGAGCAGTCAGGTGACACGAGTAGGGACTTGGTGGGAGCAGTCAGGTGACCTGGGTAGGCTGTAAGCTTTGAGCTCATTCAGCCTTATTGGGTGTAATTATGAAAAGTGAGACATCCACCCATCCCCCACATAACACATCCTGGTGATCAAAAGGAATGTTGCAACTGCTATCAGGTGACCTCACACACACACACACTGCACCATAACAATAATCAGATCACCGGAGCGTCTCCTCTGCCCAGCTCTGACTAGATACATCTCCCCTAAATCAAATCACATGTTTGTGTGTGTTCTGCTGGCCATCCTGTGAGTTCACTGCACCATACATGTATTTCCTCCTTCTGTGGATCAGACCCCATGATGAGAAACATCCAGTCAAAACTCAAGAAAGGCAGCCAATCCTGGGAGAGCTGGAGAAGAAAGAGGGGAGGGGGAGGGGAGATGTGAATTGTGAACTTAGTACACAGAATGCCTGTCTCAGGCTAATGTATGCGATATGTAAATCACCTGTCACACACAGCATGAGGGAGTACGGATTGGTATTTCTCAGTCTGTTCCTTTTTATCTCACTGAAAAAAGATAAGAGGATTGCTCAGAGCTGGATTAACTTTTTGTGGCAAGACTGGGCACAGATGATGTGCAATCCTATACTGTAAAAGTTACAAGCCTTAATTTAAAAAAAAATCGGGTTTACATCCACTTTAAATAGGGGAATCCAAAGATAACAAAGGTTCTACAGAAATGAGTAGAGACAAGTATAATTATTTAAAACATTTAAAAACATGACAGTGATTTAAAGTCTACTTAAAGGACAAGAGGCCAGCATATACAAGTTAGGGAAAACTCTAAAGGAGATTGTACAGAGAATGTACAATAAGATTACAATGTGGATGGCCAGATTATAGGCCTGTGTCACCAAGCTTTGGGCCTGTGTTGATGGACAAATTCAGTTTGATTCTGATATCAGTTTGAGGCATTTTTTTGATCACTCAAAATTCATTGATATGTACATTTGACCTGAATTTTACCTACTTTAAGTTGATTTTGCACTCCTATAGACTTGGATATTTAGAAAAGTGATCCTGATGTGAACAAAGGACCCTTGACAAAGGCCCAATTGAAAAAAAAAATAATAATATGCTGTGGACAGTGTGATTAATTCATTCTACAGATGCTTTGATAAAGTAAGCATTTCTCAGAAATCTCAAAAGTTTCAGTTTGTCAGGTTCCTTTTCGGGTAGTTGCCTGAAATAAAATCTGATCTTAAAAATGTTACCGTTTGATCCATAGGCTGTGAAAGGATTTAGAGTCTACACAAGTTCAACTTTCTTAAAACTCTCAGCAAATAAGCAGTGACTACTTAAACATAGCTTTTAACATCTGTCACTGTGAACTTTTACTATTGCTAAGACTTCAAAAGGAAGCTTAATTTCAGAGCTAGAGCATGACATGTGATCTTAGGTAAAGGGACAAATGACAAATAGAATTTCTGTAGGACCGTTGTACAGCATTAGTATGCTATTGATATCATCACCACAAATGTCCCTGTCATTACTAACTGTCACTGAGCCTAGCTCCCGCTATGTATATTTACATAGAGCAAAATGTAGTTATTCTATTAATTTTCTAAAGAATATTAACAGAAATGCTACTGACCACACTGTGTCCTATCCCACGTCAGCAATAAATAACCAATACTGGTCCACAAAAGTTTTTATATCTTTAGAAAATGTCTTTCTTAGAGATGAGGTTGGATGGATTTAATACCGTAGATAATAACAACAAACATCCCCTGACGTATAATGTATTTTTGTTTAGCCTTTATTTTTATTTTTTTAAGTGGAACATTTTTCTAGTTTTGGCTATAGGAGTGAAGGGTTAGAATATATCTGTTTTTTTATTTTTTTCTGTGCACTCAATGTGGACTCCCAAAGGCACAATAGGATGTGGTAGAAAAACTCCTTAAAAGTGAAGGAAAATCCACTTTGAAAGCTGTCAGTGGAACAGGTGTTCCCATCATCAGATTATTCTCTTGAAAAATTGACAGCTCTGACCAGAGCAGAGTTAAGCTGGGTATACGCTTGTAGATTTTTGAATGAACGTTAAAATTCTCAGTACATTCTATGGCTTTACAAATGTCGGTTTAAAAAATTAGTTCAAAATTTCACTTGCTTTTAACATTTGATTTTAGAATGAATTTAATTTCTCAAATAAAACCACATTCACTCTTAGAAACTTATTTGTTAGGCCACAGATGTATGTTTTCAGGATATCATTAGTACAGCAGGCCAATTTATTCAATTTAGGTTTATTCATCATCTTCATTATACACCGGCCAAATTGGCTCGTATGTGACTTGGGTCTGCCGCTACTTATTCTCGATGTGGACTCGCTGGTGCGAATATTCTTCATATGTTTTGAACTTGTCCAGGATTGACAATATTTTGGCGTGATTTATTTTCTTTCTTTGAGCAAAAGATTAATCTTCCACTACCACAGACCCTGGAAGTCGGACTTAGGTATTTTTAATGACTTTGTTCCTAGGGCTTGAATTCTATTACGTATGTTATTATTTTATGCACAAAAAGTGATCTTGTTGCACTAGAAAGAAGCAAATCCATCCACAGCTCAACAGTTTTACCGCATGAAAAATGGGGATCTGCCTAAGTTTAAATTATTATAGAAGAGTAGGGCAAGCCCTAAGGAATTCAGTAAGAAATGGCAACCATGGTTGGATGTCTCTGAGTCATTTTGGGGCGAGGTCTTGTCAACTCAACCAAACTGAATGTAAATTCTCTAATTCAATTAACCTATACATGTTATTATCGGTCTGGGTTCATTTTTTTAGTCTTCTATCTTCTATTGTGGCATGTTGAGGGGGGACAGGGCTGCATTTGGCACAAAGAGTGCTGACATCCCCTAATTTAGCACTTGTATTGGGTCTATTGATGTGTTAATACTCTAATAGGGCGTACACACGGTCGGACTTTGTTTGGACATTCCGACAACAAAATCCTAGGATTTTTTCCGACGGATGTTGGTTCAAACTTATTTTTCTACACACGGTCGCACAAAGTTGTCAGAATTTCCGATCGCCAACCACGCGGTCACGTACACCACGTACGAAGAGACTAGAAAAGGCCAGTCCAGAACCAAGCGCGGCACCCTTTGGGCTCCTTTTGCTAATCTCGTGTTAGTAAAAGTTTGGTGAGAGACGATTCGCGCTTTTTCAGACTCGTGGCTTTCAGATCGTTTTCTGACGTTCAGTTTGTGCTTGTGGGTTTGTATCTGCTCTTCAGTGCGTGCAAGCAAGTTCCGCGTGACTTAGTCATTGTATTCTTGTTCGTTCGTTACTGTTTTTCAGGTCGCTCTTCACAGGCCTTGCTGTTCTTCAGTGCGTTCTGTTACTTCGTTCTGAGCAGCCGACCGTTTTCTAGCCATGTTTCGTATGCGTACTCCTCATAGAGTTCGTGCTGTGCGGGGGGCTTGGTGTTGGGGTCCTGACCTTGACACAAGTCCAGTCCATGAACAGGGTGGGGAGGAGTTCATGGACCAAGAATTGGTTGCTTCAGCGTGACCAGTTCTCTCATATGCCTTTGCTCCGTGAGATCCGTGAGAATAATCCTGATGATTTCAGGAACTTTCTCCGGATGACGGACCCCGTGTTTCACCGTTTGTTGGTTTCGCTGACCCCCTATATCAGCAGGCAGGATACCTGCATGAGGCAAGCCATCACTCCGGAGCAGAGGTTGGTCGCTACTCTGCGGTATTTGGCCACAAGGAGAAGCCTGCAGGACTTTAAGTTCTCGACAGGCATCTCTCCCCAGGCTCTGGGGATCATTATCCCAGAGACCTGTTCTGCCATCATCCAGGTCCTACAGAAGGAGTATATGAAGGTAAGATTTTTATCCTTTAATATCACATTTTATTGCATTGAATGTTTGATAATATATTGTATTTTTTCCTCATTCCCTAATTACCATGATTGGAATATGCTGTGAATGTCCCCTTTGTCCTCATGCTTGCTGGATTTTTATGTAATTATTATTTTAGGTGCTTCATACATATTTGCCCTTCACTAACCTCCCCAGCATGGTCTCTCCTGGCCCTATATTCACCTCATGTAGTCACTTAACAATGTATTTTATCTGCTCGATAGTAGTGCTTTACCCCAAACACCCCTAAAATGTTTGGAAATGTTATTTTTTATTTAAATTCAGGCAGAGTGCCAGAGGTTTTTTTTTTGTGATGTCCCCAAATAGTTTTTAGTAACCCTCCCTCCCCCAACTGCTAAGTCAGCTGATCCCAATTCTCTATCTATCCTCAATCATCTATCTGCTGACTTTGCCAAACCCATACACACTATACCCATCTCTTTAGTGCTCAGATTTATGTATGAATTCCCCAAAGCATGTAGTGCAAGGGCCTGCCTGTATACTTTCCAATGGTACTGTTTAAAGTTTTTGTATCCTATTATTATCTTGATAGGCAATATCAGAATGTCCAGATGCCCTCAAATGTGTACAATGTGCATTTATATCTTTGTATTATGACACTTCTTACCTGTCCAGTGGTCTGCCAACAGTGTAACTAAGGAGGGTCTGTTCAAAGTAATCCCCATTATTTAGGCATTCATCTCTCAATGAAGTGAAGAGGGTTACCTGTCCAAGATTTCCACACACCCCCTATAATGTTAGAAATGGCCCATGAGAGGGGGGGGGGAATATGATAGTTGTGAAAGTATTAGGAGATAATAGGGAAAAACGGCGCTACCCGAGAAAACTGTTTGGCTCAGCCTATACAGGGAACGTTATGCAAACGTTATTTTTTTATATATATCACAAATATAAATGAATAATACCGTGATTAAATGAAAAACAAATACTGAAGAGTTGCCATAAAATAGCTAAAGTGCATACGTGTGGATCAGCATATAATCGCATGCATCCTACATAGGTGCTAGTGTATAGATAGTCAGAAAAAACTTTATATATGCCAAATGCCAAATGATCCTAGTAGAGCAGTATACTTTTTCCACACCACAAACTACATTCAGCACTTTGTACAAGATAAAAACATATTGTGTATAGCGAAAACCTCGCATCAAACATGCATGGATCCAATTATGTTAATTCCTAAAGGGAAAGAAATTTTTTGCATACAGTGTCATAGCAGTATCTATGTATCTCAATATTCGTATAGTTCATATATTGTGGCGATTACATGGATATATGATAGTCTTATGCATTTCATGCGGCAACCAGACTTGATATTTCCCCAGAGTGACTTGGTGTGTACAGGGTTGAATGGTGACTTCTGTGATCCCCCTCAAATTGCTCACTCACCAGATGTCGGAACCCCTGCAGGGGTATCAGGCCTGTAATGCTGCAAAAAAGACTGCTGCTGCTGTGATGCTTCAGATGGTTCCAATGGTCATGCTGCAGTTAAGCCTCATATCAGGGAAAGGAAAAGGCTTCCATAGTGTAATATAGTCCCAAAATTATTTATTTAAAAAATAGTAAAAAAATCCAAAGCCAAAAGAAATATAAATAAAAAATTGTAAAATTGCAAACATCCAACAGGTAACCGTTCGTTCACCCGCCCCTTGGCCACTGGGGAGGGATGTCACTTGGGTGTAGGTTTGGTTAGTTTGCTTAGTCACTGTACCCAAAGCAGGTACGAGTGGGGGAAGTAGCGGTCAGCTGAGAGTGTGATACGTTCCTCCCACTGTTCTGCCAGGAAGTGATGTACAAGCGTTGGTCCATCGTGCGCGCTTCGTCATCTGACGTCTTCAGTGGCGGTACCACGCAGCTGCAGACTACAGGTGTATATACAAGAGGATCGTACATTATACCCCACCCCTATAAAGGATCACAACCAATCCCCGCTTCTCATTCCTATAAAGGGGAGAGGGAAGGGCGGATCATAAAATTAATTAACACTGAGGGAGATGTAAGTCCGTCCCAGTGCAAACGTATACAAGGGAATGTGGGAGAGGTCTAAACTACCAGTCCCAACATTCCCAGGGCTAGTCTCATGGTTATATGCAGGTGGAGGGGGAAGAGTGGGCATAATGGAGTAGAAATAGGAATAAAGTTAGTAATGGAAAGACCCCCAGTGGTCATGGGTGGTAAAACTTAGGTACTATTTTACATATCAGTAGTCATACTTATTTGTAAATAGACATAAGGACATGTTACTATCTATATTATGGCAACACAGCATATCTAATTCCACACAGAATATATTAGAGCAAATATAAGGTCAAAGGATACATACAAGAATAAGGTAAACCTATTGTATAGGGGCTGGCATTTGCCCATGTTATATAACAAATGTAACCTTGTATAACTATCAGCCCTCAAAAATGTACTTATGTGTAGAGGATCGGAAATGGGAACCTATTTACATACATGTTTTACAACATCATACTCAGGGCAGTATAAACCAATAAGAGGATACATATATGTACAACTGTATATGCATGAACACATATCTATCCGTAGCCATAGTAATAAGGAAAGTATAGTATATCGGTATATATGTACCTATATGTTAAGTGATGCAGTGAGGGGTATGTTTAAAAATAACATATTTTAAATATATATATATATATATATATATATATATATATATATATATATATATATATATATATATATATATATATATATATATATATATATATATATATATATATATATATATATATATATATATATATATATATATATATATACATATATATACACCTGTAGTCTGCAGCTGCGTGGTACCGCCACTGAAGACGTCAGATGACGAAGCGCGCACGACGGACCAACGCTTGTACATCACTTCCTGGCAGAACAGTGGGAGGAACGTATCACACTCTCAGCTGACCGCTACTTCCCCCACTCGTACCTGCTTTGAGTACAGTGACTAAGCAAACTAACCAAACCTATACCCAAGTGACATCCCTCCCCAGTGGCCAAGGGGCGGGTGAACGAACGGTTACCTGTTGGATGTTTGCAATTTTACAATTTTTTATTTATATTTCTTTTGGCTTTGGATTTTTTACTATTTTTTAAATAAATAATTTTGGGACTATATTACACTATGGAAGCCTTTTTCTTTCCCTGATATGAGGGTTAACTGCAGCATGACCATTGGAACCATCTGAAGCATCACAGCAGCAGCAGTCTTTTGTGCAGCATTACAGGCCTGATACCCCTGCAGGGGTTCCGACATCTGGTGAGTGAGCAATTTGAGGGGGATCACAGAAGTCACCATTCAACCCTGTACACATCAAGTCACTCTGGGGAAATATCAAGTCTGGTTGCCACATGAAATGCATAAGACTATCATATATCCATGTAATCACCACAATATATGAACTATACGAATATTGAGATACATAGATACTGCTATGACACTGTGTATGCAAAAAATTTCTTTCCCTTTAGGAATTAACATAATTGGATCCATGCATGTTTGATGCAAGGTTTTTGCTATACACAATATGTTTTTATCTTGTACAAAGTGCTGAATGTAGTTTGTGGTGTGGAAAAAGTATACTGCTCTACTAGGATCATTTGGCATTTGGCATATATAAAGTTTTTTCTGACTATCTATACACTAGCACCTATGTAGGATGCATGCGATTATATGCTGATCCACACGTATGCACTTTAGCTATTTTATTGCAACTCTTCAGTATTTGTTTTTCATTTAACCACGGTATTATTCATTTATATTAGTATGAAACTTTGTGATATATATAAAAAATAACGTTTGCATAACGTTCCCTGTATAGGCTGAGCCAAACAGGTTTCTCAGGTAGCGCCGTTTTTCCCTATTATCTCCTAATACTTTCACTTCTGCAGGACACCCCTAGGGAGCGTCTTTGTTCAAGGGAGGCAGCAACCTGTATATATTGGCTCATATATCTGTCCTAAGCGCGATTCTTTCAAGTTTACCTATAATATGATAGTTGTACCTTATACTTTGGCCTTGTTAAATTCCCCTTAGTAAATGCTATCTGGAGGTTGCCACATAATGTTTGTGTATAATCTGCTTGCCATGTTTCAGAGTAAAAATAGTAATGTTTATTGTTTTTTCCTCAACAGTTTCCTTCCACGCCACAGGAATGGCAGACTGTGGCCTCCCGCTTTGCCGAGCGGTGGGACTTTCCTAACTGCGGAGGGGCAATTGATGGGAAACACGTCCACATTGTCCCACCACCCAACTCAGGGTCATACTATTATAATTACAAGGGGTTTAATAGTATAGTGATGTTGGCGGTGGTGTCGGCTAATTACGACTTCTTGTATGTATACGTGGGGAAGAATGGCCGGATGTCCGATGGTGGAGTCATCGCCCAGACGGAGTTCTACAGGCGTCTCCAGAATGGCAGCTTGGACTTGCCAGCTCCAGAAGACAATGTGGAAGGACTCCCATTTGTGTTCGTTGCTGATGAAGCGTTTGCGCTGGGGGACCACCTGATGCGGCCATTCCCAATGAGGACCCTCACCCCGGAACAGAGGGTTTTTAATTACCGGCTGGCCAGAGCCCGAAGAGTGGTGGAGAACACATTTGGAATCCTGGCCAGCCGGTTCCGACTATTTCTGACACCCATCCATATGGTGGAGTATAAACGGAACCATATTATACTGGTGTGCTGTGTTCTCCATAACATTTTAAGGAAACATTCGGCCAACTATGCTGGCTCAGTTGGGCCTGAGGCCAGAATCCTACATCAAACCACACTGACGGCGCTTGAAAGTGGCCGTCCTGGCTTGCCCTCCCTGAGTGCCCGTGATGTCCGGTTACACTACCTGGAGTTCTTTCCGGGTAGGGGGGCTATCAATATGCCAGACAATCTGTGAAGCCTTTTTATAATAAAAAAAAGAAATTCTTGGTGGATATTTACTGCTTGTGTTTGTTTTAGCTGACCCTGACAGAAATGTGTTGAGTCCAGAAAAAGTGTCGTGATTGTGTAACCTTATACAAAGCACTGTTGGCTGTTATTTCCTAAATGCAAAAACACATTTCACTACAAGTGCACTTGCAACTGCACTGAAACTGCACTTGTAGTGCAAAGAGGATTTGCCCTTAGGAAATAACCCCCATTTTTGCTGAAAACAGCAATTACATCACCCCAAAAGTGTTGTATTGTAGTGTTGAGACAATAATCCACACATTCTTGAGTAAGCAACTTTTTTATACCTGCACAATCACATGTGCATTTACCAAAGGTTTTTAAAACAAACCAACATGTTTGCTGTATAACAATTTTTGCAGTAGCATTATCAAAAATCGAAATGTCCATTTCAGATAAAACAGGCCTGTGTAAAACCAACAAGAAAGCCAAAAAACTTGAACTTAAAAAATTCACATTAGGAAAAACCTGAAGGCTATATCAGACATCAGTATTTAGGAACTAGGTTTGATATAGCGTTCAGATGGGGGGAAATCACCCCTGGAAAAGCCAAATTTGGAAGATGCACACCAATTTACGAATGTCAACATGTGCTATCTGCCATCAGGGGGGATCAAGGGACGTGTTTTGGGGTAGCAAGCCCTTCCTCAACGCTACTTTATAATTGAGGAAGGGGTTGCACCCCCAAAACGCGTCCATTGATCTCCCGTGATGGCAGATAGCACATGTTGACACACTGTGTGCATCCTCCAAATTTGGCTTTTCAAAACATTGCAAAAAGTTTTAAAAGATTGGACCACAATCCAAAAAGTGATTTTGTGGGGTTTTAAATTCGCCCCAAAACATCAATGATGTTATTATATTTTTTTAATAACATCATTTATTTTTTGCTGTATTTTTTGCAGTTCTACATTACACCCCATGATCTCCCCGATCAGGATCTGGGCACTTTCTGATGTGAAACGTTCTGGATCCACAACCTTACGATCACCTAAAAAGAGAGAAACAAAACAAAAACAGGTATCAAAAATCTGCCACCATCCATCTCTTTTACCTGAGCCTGTGGTCGCAGACACTCACCTGTTGTGGTGCCAATCTCCACAACATCTTCTTCTTCCTCCTGCTCTTTTTGGGTTGGTGTTAGTTCCCCTTCTTCCAGAGGTGGGGGGTCTGTGGTCTCCTCGGATGAGGGGTGTCCTCCGAGTCTTTTCTCCCCTATGTAAAACGAAAATGGTATAATTAGCACACAGATATTTGATGGCAGAACTAGAAATAGGAAACATTGCTTGGAAGTGGGGTACAATTGTCTATTTTAGCCGAATTCCAAGATGTCTTTTTTTTAATGCCCTTTGTCAAGCTGCAATACTTTACCTGTTTGGTACAAGCTTCACAGATGTAGCCCCCCCTATAGTATACACTGGAGCACCTTTGTGGCCCCCTAATAAAAATGGTGTTCTGGGGTCCCACACTAGTGCTCCAGTGTCCAGATGTGAAAACAGCTGCTCAGTGTCCTCTCCTTACACACAATCTAGTTTGCATTTCATTCTAGTAACAAACCCATCTACACAAACAAATATTTGGCATCCAAGTAGGCCCAAAAAAAATGTGGGAAAATGCATATGGCCTAAACAATGGTGTTTTAGAGGCCGAAAGAAAAATGTTTGATACAAACGAATAATGGGCCCATGAACATTAAAGTTGCCCTTTTAAACGTTACAATTAATAAAAGCATATGGAGCAGCACGAACGGAATAAAGACAGAAAGAATAGGAACACAGCACAACTACTTACTTTTTTGCAGCACTCTCCGGATCTTTTGGTACTGCTCTGGCTCTCTCAATTTCAGGTCCGACCACCGCTTCCTGAGCTGATCTTTCGATCGTCGTACCCCGAAATTCTTCTGCAGACTTTTGATCACTTTCACCATGATCTTGGCCTTTTGGATATTGGGGTTGGGGTAAGGCCCATACTTTCCGTCATAGTCGGACTTCTTCATGATGTCGACCATCTCCAACATCTCCCCAAAGGACATATTTGTGGCCTTAAAACGTCTCCTTCTGGATAGGGACGTGTCCGGATCCGGGCTTTCCTCCTCCTCCTCCTCCTTGTTACTGCAATTATCACGCACCTGCTATGACTCCGCCATGTGCTCTTCCCCCACTGCGCCAAACGAAAAGGGGCGGGGAATAGACAAGAAAGAACGTCAGGGGCGGGCGGAGTTACACGCATGCGCAGTGTGTATAAAGCGTAACACGCGTACGTATTACGTACGATCTGTGAGCGGAGGAAGGAGCATTGGACGCGCCGATCGTAAGAACGAAGGTAAGAGACAAACTTGTGCTTATACTGCTTCTAAATTGAAGCCTATATTGTAACAAGATTAGGAGAGTTTTGTCTGACATTAGGCTTTGTCTTGTGTTGTGTCTTGCAGTGAACATGGATATGCTAATGAAAGATAATGACTTCATGTCAGTATTCCTAGATATGTTAAGGGAGCTGCCCTGTCTGTGGGAGATTAAACACCCCCATTTCAAGAACCAAGCAAAGAGGTAGGCAGCACTGGAGCAATTGTGTGAAATTGTGAAGCAGGTGATCCCCACGGCAGACATCACCTATTTAAAGAAATTAATTGGTGGCCTGCGGAGTACATATCTGAGGGAGCGCAAGAAAGTCCTGGATTCACAGAGATCCGGAGCAGCAGATGACATCTATGTCCCCAGGATGTTGTACTACGACAGGCTGCATTTTCTGGCAGGCCAGACTGAACCCAGGCCATCCCTCTCCAGTCTTCCTTCCACGCTTCCTTCCCCCCCGGCTGAGCCCAGGAGCCCAGATTGAGCCAGGGATAGCATTCCTCTAAATATTTCTGCTTGTCCAATCAATGATGTTAACTAGATGTTAGTTGGGAGTACTAATTTATGATTGTGATTGATGATGCAAAAACTAAAACCATGTCCCTTTTTCATACACAGGGAAGTCTCAGCCAGGAGGTGGCTGGGCCGAGCTGGCTGGCTGATCTGCAGGTCCCTCCACCCCCCCCTGGAAAAAGAAAGTGGCAGTAGGAGGAGTGCCCTAGAGGAGGCTACCAGAGGACTCTTTTGGAGGGCTACAGAGGTCCTGGGAGCACGACAGACCGTGGAGGAGGACATTGCTGCCGTCATTGCATATAAAATGCATAGGATGGAGGAGGGACAACAAGTCATGTGTGAGGCGCTCATATTGGAGGCTCTTAACAAAGGTATGAGGGGCTAAATGACAGCTCAGACACACCTTTGCGATGGTCCTCCTCCTCCTCCTGCAGGTCCTCCTCCTCGTCCTCCCTCTCCTCCAGGTCCTCCCAGTCATCCTCCAGGTCCTACTCCTCCTCCTGCCACATCTCCAACAGCACAGCCACAGCCGGGAAGGAAGCGTGAAAGGAAGACCAGAAAGTGAGGACCCTGGATCCAGTCTGGTTGGCCAAAAGATGCAGCCTCTTGTGGTACAACAGCCTGGGGACACACATGTCATCTGCTGCTATCCGGATCTCTGCAAATTCTGGACCAGACTGCCCTCCCTTACATATGGACTCCTCAGGCCACCAATTTTGAAGTTCAAGAATTGATGTCTGCCCTGGGGGTCCCAGGCTTCGCTAATTTCTCATGTTGATCCAGTGTTGCCTTCCTCTTTGTTTGGTTCTGATCCCTTAATAAAGGATTTTTGTTTTGAATTATACTCTCCTATGTGTTTTACTTCAAAAATGACAGCTTGTTTGTGAGGATTCAGGTACATTTCAAATATACAATGTGAAATGAACAAGGGACACCAACAACAAACAATCTCCTTGAGATTAGAGTCAAATATATTTTTATTAAGTTTGCAAGGTTATACAGAGCCATTTAACACTGGCAAAACGTAATATGTAGCAATTAGCATGGTAGAAAACAATTTGTCTTATACATATAGAGAGCGGAGTATATAAGAATGAGTGTATACCAGTTTGGTTCAGATTCAATCCCATGGATAACATATAAATCATGCTACTGAACAACCACAGTTCAATAATTTCAACGTCTGCTGTTGTATCATAAAAGGGATGGGAAGGAGAGAGTAGTGAAAAAAAGATAGAGAGAGAGGAGAAGGAGAGAGGAAAGAAGGTGAGGAACGGGCAAGGGTAGGGGGGTCAAGTCAGGCTGGCAGGCCCTGGGGCAACACAACGGGCGCTCTAGGTTGAATTTATTTAGTCAGGTAGCTTTAGCAGACTTTTCAAGGCATTGGAGGTGGTGTAATCAATCCATATTAGCCACATAGTTTGGAATTTATCGTAGGTGTCATTATCTAAGGCGATCATCTCCTCCATTCGCATGATATCATTGACAATAGGGACCCAGGAGGATAGCGGTGGGGTAGTAGTAGTTTTCCAGTAAAGTGGTATGAGTTGTCTAGCTGCTGATAGGAAAAAACGAAGTAGGGATCATTTCTGGGAGGGTATTGAACCTGGTATCATGGATAGCAGCGCCACTTCAGGAGTGGGCGTCGTGGGTTTATCATAGAGGCTACTGTACACGGCAAAAACCTGTGACCAAAACGGCTGGATGGCTTTGCATTTCCACCATATGTGGAGATAATTGCCCTCGAGGTCTCCACATCTCCAACAGGTCGTGGCAGTAGAGGGGAAAATTTTGTGTAACGATTGGGGGTCTCTGTACCATCGTGCCAAGAGCTTAAAATTTTTCTCTTGTATATGGCAAGAAATGGAGGACTTGTGTGTGAAGTGAAAAGACTTTTGCCAGTCATCTGGTGGGAGATCCCTGCCTAGGTCAGTGGCCCATCTCCTCATGTAAGGTGGCAGTTGATCGTGAGTCAGTGAGTGTAGTAGTTTGTAAATGGTGGATAGTAGATGCCTGGGTGTTTCCGAGAGAGAACACAGCTGCTCGTAGTCTGTTAGGGGTCTATGGGTGTGGGTAGAAGAGAATAGGTCAGAGCAAAAGGATGAGATGCACAAGGCTGTGAGCCAATTACCTCTGTCTCCCGGGAGGACCGGCGTACCCGTGTTAGGGTGTATGAATGAGTTGGCTGTAGGCCAGGTGTCTCGTGAATATGGGCCCACCAGATTAGCGCCCATACCCTGAGGGAGGTCTGGATGGTCAAAGAGCGATGTAAGCGGTGAGGGGTCAGTAGATAAAATTGGTAATAATCCCTTCCTATACCACAGGTGTAGTGCTGCAGTTGTCAATGGAGAGCAATTAGTTAGGGTAGAGAGCCCTCGACCATAACCCCAGAGTAGAGCTCGAAGGTCAGAAGTGGAGAGGTCTTGTTCTATGGCAGTGGATGCCTTGGGGAACGGCCGAGGGAACCACTCGAGGATCCTAGTTAGGACTGCAGCCCTGTGGTACATTTCGAAGTCTGGGAGGCCAACCCCACCCCGGTTTTTAGGGTATGTCAGCAAGACATGTCGAATACGAGACATCCCCTGCTGCCAGACAAAGCGTATAGACATAGAACGTAGAGAGGCAAAGAAGCGCTGGGGGATAAGTATCGGAATCGTCTGGAAGACGTATAAAAGTTTGGGGAGTGTATCCATTTTTAATGTATTGATACGGCCAAACCAAGGTATTGGGGTCTGATTCCATGTATTTAATTCTTTCCGGATTCGGGATAGGAGCGGGGGGTAATTGAGGTTGTAGAGGTCGGCTATGTTGGATGGGATGGTGACTCCAAGATAGGAGATGCCCCTTGCTCCACATTGGAGTGGAAAATTGGTCCGTAATTGTGTGAGGGTAGAGGGAGTTAGGGATATGTTAAGGGCTTCTGTCTTAGACATATTAAGCTTAAAATTACTTAAGTCTCCAAATCTGCGGAACTCCTGCATTAAGGAAGGTAGGGAGGTGTGGGGTTGTTGAATGTAGACAAGGAGGTCGTCTGCATAAAGTGAGAGTTTTACTTCAGATGATGTCGTCAGTATTCCCATAATGTTATTGTTTTGCCTGATGGCCGTGGCCAAGTGTTCCATCACCAGCACAAAGAGCAAGGGAGACAACGAGCAACCCTGCCTTGTTCCATTGGATATCACAAGTGGGGCTGATGCGGAACCATTGACCAATACAGAGGCTGTGGGTTGAGAATAAAGCGGCATCACCTTAGATATAAATGAGGGGCCGAGTCCAATCTGTTCTAGAGAAAGGCGTAGAAATTGCCAGTTAACCCGGTCAAATGCCTTTTCAGCGTCAAAAGAGAGGATGCAGGCCTTCAGATTGTGTTTGCGGATGTAAGAGATTAGGTGGATTGTTTTTGTGGTATTGTCCCTGGCCTCCCTACCAGGGACAAAGCCCACTTGATCTTTGTGTATAATGGAGGGTAAGAGGGGTGAGAGGCGATTGGCCAGGATCTTGGCAAAAAGTTTAACGTCTACATTAGGGAGGGAGATAGGTCTATAACTAGTACACTGAGAGGGATCTTTGCCGGGTTTAGGTATTACTGAGATGGTGGCAGACAGAAGGGATTTGGAGAGGGGAGGATCATCATCTAGGTAGTTAAATGCCGCTGCGAGAAGTGGAGCTAACAAATGGGCAAATAATTTGTAGAATCTGGGCGTGAAGCCGTCTGATCCCGGGCATTTACCGGATTTCAATCCTTTAATAGCCAGTAGGAAGTCTGAAGATGTCAGGACTTCCGCCAGAGCCATGGAAGTGGGGGAGTCTATTCGTGGGAGGGCTGTTTCTGAAATATAATTTCCCATGTCAGAGAATTGTGGGTCTTGTCCTGCGTCTTGTCGTGGGGATTGTTGAGGTCGTGTGGGGAGGTTATACAGTTGAGAGTAATAGTGTTGGAAAGCATCTGCAATGCCCTTAGGGGTTCTGATCTTTTGTTGGTTTGTGTTGCAAATGAACGGTATGGGGTGTCGAGGGGGATGCGGGTGTAGAACCTTAGCAAGGTGTTGTCCGCATTTATTAGCTAGCATGTAGTGATGTTTTCGTCCTTTGTCTCTGGCTACAAGGGTGTTTGCATCTAGAATGCGGAGTAAATCTCTGCGGGCGTTGGAGAGATCCACAAAGGTACTGTGCGCGAGGTCTTTCTTATGTGTGCTTTCTAAGGTGTGAATAGATGATAGTAGCTTGACTATGTTGGACGATCTAGCCTTCTTTAATCGTGTGCCATGTTGGATGAAAATTCCCCGTAACACACATTTCAGGGCTTCCCACTTGGTAAGGGGGTTGGTGTCATCTGAGCGGTGGTCATAAACAAAGTTTCGAATTGCCTGCTGGATGTCTGTCACACAAAGGCTATCCTTTAGTAAATTGTCATTTAGGCGCCAGGAAAATGTTTTGTGTGCTTTAGGCGGATGGGCTAAGCTTAAATGGGCGGGGGCGTGATCAGACCAAAGAATGTTACCCAGTGAAGCATGTATAGGGACATCAAGTAGGGATTGGGATACTAGAAAATAGTCAATGCGACTATATGAATTATGAGCGACCGAATAACAGCTGTAATCTCTCTCGAATGGGTGTTGGACTCGCCAGACATCCACTAATTGGGCTGAGTGTAGAAGTGATTTGATATGTGTGAGGGTGGAATGTGGTATAGCTGACTTACCCGAGGAGGTGTCCACGGCTGGCGAGAAGGTCACGTTGAGGTCTCCTCCTACAATAAAACAGGGGCCCCCAAACGAGATTAGTTTGTCTATAAGCATGGAGAAAAAACTCCCTTGGTCTTGGTTTGGTCCGTATACATTAGCAACTGTAAAAATAGAAAGGTTATATTTTAGTTTGAGAAAAATAAAGCGACCGTCAGGGTCTATCAGGGTATCTAATACTTCCGGGTGGAAGGATTTGTGGAAAGCTATAGACACTCCTTTGGATTTAGTAAGTGGATTAGTGCTATGGAACCATTTATGGAAATGGAGGTTATTCAAGGCTGGGATGGACGAACCCTTAAAGTGCGTTTCTTGAAGTAGTAAGATTTGAGTCTTGGCTTTATGGAAGTGATATAACACCTGGCTTCTTTTCTCAGGGGTGTTAAAACCTCTGCAATTATAGGAGAAGGTAATGTGATCTAGTGGAAGCATAAGAGTAATGGGGTGGGAACAAGCCTATGATCTCCCGTCAAAACTCTGATGACCCCTACGTGACCCAGGACCCGCCCTGCGTGGGGGGAGAGGGAGAAAGGGGGGATGGGAACAGAGGATGGGTAGGGAGAAGGAGTAGGGGTAGAGGAAGTGAGAGAAGCAAAGAAGGTGGACAGAAACTGCCTCAGACCTGTAAAAACAAAACACATCCACCATGTAGACAGAGAGAGCCACTATGAGATATAGAGGTGGAAAAGGAGGTTAAAACCATGAAATGGTAACCTGAGAAGAATCATGGAGTGAAATCGCGTGGTAACTGGATAGAAAAAAATACTAAATAACGTAAACAGTGCAATAATAAGCACTATTGGTCCTAAGTGGGGTTCAAACGTGGTAAGCGCACAGAACGCCCCCTGGTCCCGGGATCCCCACTGTACATAAAATATGAACAACCTAAGGACATCGCTCACAAACATCTCTAGTCATAGGCGTAATGTAGTGGCCCTAGTATGACACGTCTACCTTTCTTCCGCACCGCTGTCGAAATGCTTCATGAAGCACGGAAGTCCTCCGTGTACTCAAACAGCGTACAGGGAGTCACATTGGCGGAAGGGGGGGGGTGGTGACAACCCCCCATATTCTGGGAGGGCTAGTGTGAAGCTTAGTGTGGAAGGAAGGCATCAGTGCGATATTGTGATTATAGTAAATTAAGGCTTATCATCAGCAGTATTAGAACAAATATATACTTCCCTTGTCACAATCAGGGTCCCCCCCCACCCCACACCAACAACAGTTAGCCATGGACAGGATGGACTAAAAAAAAAAAGGAAAAATATTAAAGGAAAAGCTGGTATGCATGAGAGGATGCGCTACGAGACCAAAAACAAAGAACTGAGGAAAAAATTAGAAAAACTTGTGCGCATCGTCTGTAAACAATGTGGTGCTGGTAGTTCTGGAAGTCCAGAAGTGGATTCGTCTCTTGTTGACAAAGCCAGAGAGAGGGAAAAAAAAAGGATTGGAGACAGGTATTGTCAGGGTGATAACCGTAGGACGGGTAATTCTGCCAGTATTCCTCATGGTGGCGCCCTTCTGCCTATTTAAGCCTGCTGCTGGTTCATGCTGGTTGCTGGATTATCATCAGCTTCCTGTTTTCCTTGTTCCTGTGTTCCTGGTTCCTGTTGTGATATCTGCTTCCTGTTAATACTCGGCTTGCCTGACTGCTCCAATATTCCGCCTGCATTGACCCCGGCTTGTATCTGACTATTCTTCGGCTCCGCATTTGTACCTTGATCGTCCTCCTGTGTTTGACCCCCAGCTCGGCTACCTTCTCTGTTCCTGATTATCCTGCTGTACCTCACCTTGGACTGATTCCTGTGCTGAATGACCATTGGCCTGACTCTGACTCCGCTCCTGGTTGCTCCACGGCTCCATACCTGGAATCCCTCCTTGCACGGTTGCCCTTCAACCTTACCAGCGCACCCTAGCAGCTCCCTGTTATCTGCTACTCAGCAACAGCGATCTGGCAACCCGTGCACCTTTGGGCACCGTACTCCCTGTCTCACTCCCAGGGTTACGCTGCACTTAGCCACAAGGGGCGCCCCCTCTGCAATTCGGCCTCACATCCAGGACTCTGACAGTATAATCCAGCCATGACTGAGGCCGGCAGAGGTGCGTCCCCAATAGAGACTTTATGCCAACAGGCCGCTACCCTTACACGAGTGGTCCAAGTTCTTCAGGAAAGATACCTTCAATTAGAAGGGAAACTCCAACATTTTATGCTACCATCTGCCTTTTTGGATCCTGGTTCCTCCTCCACCAATCTCCCTGCTACGGCCTCTTTGGTACTGACTTTGCCCCCAGAACCGCGGGTACCTACCCCTGAACGTTTCTCTGGAGACCGGCCGAAATTCAGATCCTTCAAGAATGCCTGCCTGTTATATCTGGCTCTGCAACCCCGTACCTTTTCCACTGAGACTGTCAAAGTTGGCTTTCTTATCTCCCTGCTGACCAATGAACCCCAGGCATGGGCCCACAGGTTATGGGAACAGAAGGACCCAGCTACTAGTTCAGTGGAAACGTTCTTTACGGCCCTGTCGCAATTGTATGATGACCCCCAGCGTACAGCCACCGCTGAGGCCGCTCTGCATTCTCTTCAACAGAAACGGCGCCCGGTGAAAGACTATGCTGTGGACTTCCGCCGGTGGTCTGCCGATACAGACTGGAATGAGGCTGCGTTGAAATACCAGTTTCGCCTGGGGCTTTCTGAATCCCTTAAGGACGAGTTGGCCAGGGTCGGCATCCCTGCTACCCTCGAGGGGGTTAATTCAACTATCCATCCAGTTGGATAGACGCCTTCGGGAGCACCAGGCTGAACGTTCTCAGACTCCCAAGGTGCAGGTACCAGAGATCGGCGCTATGCCTGTTGGTTTGGTGCGATCCGCACTGACTCCTGAGGAAAAGCAGCGTCGGCGTCAAGCCAATCTCTGTCTCTATTGTGGCCGAAACGGACATTTCCTGAGCAACTGCCCCATAAGGCCCAGCAAGGTACCCAAGAACTCTCCAGTGTACTTCCAGATGTCCGGAACTTCCACTTCTCACCTTATCCTTTCCATCACGCTTCAGTTGGCCGACAAGGGGGTTCAGCTTCAGGCCATAGTCGACTCCGGGGCATGCAGTTGTTTCTTGGACTTGGACTTAGCACTAAAGCTCGGTCTGGCCCTTCTTCCCAAGAACCGTAGATTGGAAGTTCTCCTGGCTGATGGCACCCTGCCTAGTTCCGGTCCTGTGACACAAGAGACCACTCCTCTTTTGGTTACTACTCCTGATGGTCATCAGGAATTCATACGTTTCGACATTCTAAGCTCACCTATGTTCCCCGTCATCTTGGGTACCCCATGGCTCCAAGCCCACAACCCCCAGATCAACTGGATCAGGAAAGAAATTTCATTCACTTCACCTTATTGCCTACAGCACTGTCTTGCCCCTGAAACCAGTAATGTAGCCAGTTGCCTGTCAGTCCAACCTGTACCTGTCAACAACCAGAGTATTCCACCGGCCTACCAGGAGTTTGCAGATGTCTTTGACAAGAAAAAGGCTGATGTCCTGCCACCACACCGGTCATACGATTGTCCAATTGAATTACTCCCAGGAGCCGAAATCCCATTCGGTCGCATATTCCCCCTCTCGGAGGTGGAACTAGGAACATTGCGACAATACATTGATGAAAACCTGGAGAAAGGCTTCATCCGTTCCTCCTCTTCTCCTGCTGGAGCCGGAATCTTTTTTGTCGAAAAAAGAGACAAATCCCTAAGACCATGTGTGGATTACAGGGAGCTCAATAAAATCACTATAAAAAACCGTTACCCTCTTCCTCTAGTTCCGGAACTTTTCCAGAGACTCCGTACTGCCCGAATATTTACTAAGCTTGACCTTCGAGGAGCCTACAATCTCGTTCGCATCCGAGAGGGTGACGAATGGAAGACAGCATTTAGAACTCGCTTTGGACATTTCGAGTACTTAGTGATGCCATTTGGATTGTGCAACGCCCCAGCCACATTCCAACATTTTGTAAACGATATCTTTCGAGAATTTCTGGATTACTTCGTCATCATCTACCTGGATGATATCCTGATTAGGGATGAGCCGAACACCCCCCTGTTCGGTTCGCACCAGAACATGCGAACAGGAAAAAAATTCGTTCGAACACGCGAACGCCGTTAAAGTCTATGGGACACGAACATGAATAATCAAAAGTGCTAATTTTAAAGGCTAATATGCAAGTTATTGTCATAAAAAGTGTTTGGGGACCCGGGTCCTGCCCCAGGGGACATGGATCAATGCAAAAAAAAGTTTTAAAAACGGACGTTTTTTCAGGAGCAGTGATTTTATTAATGCTTAAAGTCAAACAATAAAAGTGTAATATCCCTTTAAATTTCGTACCTGGGGGGTGTCTATAGTATGCCTGTAAAGGGGCGCATGTTTCCTGTGTTTAGAACAGTCTGACAGCAAAATGACATTTGGAAGGAAAAAACTCATTTAAAACTAGCCGCGGCTATTGCATTGCCGACAATACACATAGAAGTTCATTGATAAAAACGGCATGGGAATTCCCCACAGGGGAACCCCGAACCAAAATAAAAAAAAAAAAATGATGTGGGGGTCCCCCTAAATTCCATACAAGGCCCTTCAGGTCTGGTATGGATATTAAGGGGAACCCCAGCCAAAATTGAAAAAAAAAATTGACGTGGGGTTCCCCCTAAATTCCATACCAGACCCTTCAGGTCTGGTATGGATTTTAAGGGGAACCCCGCGCCAAAAAAAAAAAAAAAAAAAACGGCGTGGGGTCCCCCTAAAAATCCATACCAGACCCTTATCCGAGCACGCAACCTGGCAGGCCGCAGGAAAAGAGGGGGGGACGAGAGTGCGGCCCCCCCCCCCTCCTGAACCGTACCAGGCCACATGCCCTCAACATTGGGAGGGTGCTTTGGGGTAGCCCCCCAAAACACCTTGTCCCCATGTTGATGAGGACAAGGGCCTCATCCTCACAACCCTGGCCGGTGGTTGTGAGGGTCTGCGGGCGGGGGGCTTATCGGAATCTGGAAGCCCCCTTTAACAAGGGGACCCCCAGATCCCGGCCCCCCCCCTGTGTGAAATGGTAAGGGGGTACTTACCCCTACCATTTCACTAAAAAACTGTCAAAAATGTTAAAAATGACAAGAGACAGTTTTTGACAATTCCTTTATTTAAATGCTTCTTCTTTCTTCTTTCTTCCTTCATCTTCTTCTGGTTCTTCTGGATCTTCTGGTTCTTCCTCCGGCGTTCTCGTCCAGCATCTTCTCCGCGGCGTCTTCTATCTTCTTCTCCTCGGGCCGCTCCGCACCCATGGCATGAGGGGGGAGGCTCCCGCTCTTCTCTTCATCTTCTTCTCTTCTTCATCTTCTTCTTCATCTTCTTCTTCTTCTTCTTCTTCCTTCTTCTCTTCTTCCTGTCTTCTCCGGGCCGCTCCGCAGCCATGCTGGCATGGTGGGAGGCTCCCGCTGTGTGACGGCGTCTCTTCGTCTGACGGTTCTTAAATAACGGGGGGCGGGGCCATCCGGTGACCCCGCCCCCCTCTGACGCACGGTGACTTGAGGGACTTCCCTGTGACGTCACGGGGAATGCCACAGGGAAGTCCCGTCATGTCACCGTGCGTCAGAGGGGGGCGGGGCCACCGGGTGGCCCCGCCCCCCGTTATTTAAGAACCGTCAGACGAAGAGACGCCGTCACACAGCGGGAGCCTCCCTCCATGCCACAGCATGGCTGCGGAGCGGCCCGCAGAAGACAGGAAGAAGAGAAGAAGAGAAGAAGAGAAGAAGGAAGAAGAAGAAGAAGATGAAGAAGAAGATGAAGAAGAGAAGAAGATGAAGAGAAGAGCGGGAGCCTCCCCTCATGCCATGGGTGCGGAGCGGCCCGAGGAGAAGAAGATAGAAGACGCCGCGGAGAAGATGCTGGACGAGAACGCCGGAGGAAGAACCAGAAGAGCCAGAAGAACCAGAAGAAGATGAAGGAAGAAAGAAGAAAGAAGAAGCATTTAAATAAAGGAATTGTCAAAAACTGTCTCTTGTCATTTTTAACATTTTTGACAGTTTTTTAGTGAAATGGTAGGGGTAAGTACCCCCTTACCATTTCACACAGGGGGGGGGCCGGGATCTGGGGGTCCCCTTGTTAAAGGGGGCTTCCAGATTCCGATAAGCCCCCCGCCCGCAGACCCTCACAACCACCGGCCAGGGTTGTGAGGATGAGGCCCTTGTCCTCATCAACATGGGGACAAGGTTTTTTGGGGGGCTACCCCAAAGCACCCTCCCAATGTTGAGGGCATGTGGCCTGGTACGGTTCAGGAGGGGGGGGGGGCCGCACTCTCGTCCCCCCCTCTTTTCCTGCGGCCTGCCAGGTTGCGTGCTCGGATAAGGGTCTGGTATGGATTTTTAGGGGGACCCCACGCCGTTTTTTTTTTTTTTTTTTTTGGCGCGGGGTTCCCCTTAAAATCCATACCAGACCTGAAGGGTCTGGTATGGAATTTAGGGGGAACCCCACGTCAATTTTTTTTTTCAATTTTGGCTGGGGTTCCCCTTAATATCCATACCAGACCTGAAGGGCCTTGTATGGAATTTAGGGGGACCCCCACATCATTTTTTTTTTTTTATTTTGGTTCGGGGTTCCCCTGTGGGGAATTCCCATGCCGTTTTTATCAATGAACTTCTATGTGTATTGTCGGCAATGCAATAGCCGCGGCTAGTTTTAAATGAGTTTTTTCCTTCCAAATGTCATTTTGCTGTCAGACTGTTCTAAACACAGGAAACATGCGCCCCTTTACAGGCATACTATAGACACCCCCCAGGTACGAAATTTAAAGGGATATTACACTTTTATTGTTTGACTTTAAGCATTAATAAAATCACTGCTCCTGAAAAAACGTCCGTTTTTAAAACTTTTTTTTGCATTGATCCATGTCCCCTGGGGCAGGACCCGGGTCCCCAAACACTTTTTATGACAATAACTTGCATATAAGCCTTTAAAATTAGCACTTTTGATTTCTCCCATAGACTTTTAAAGGGTGTTCCGCGGCATTCGAATTTGCCGCGAACACCCCAAATTGTTCGCTGTTCGGCGAACTTGCGAACAGCCAATGTTCGAGTAGAACATGAGTTCGACTCGAACTCGAAGCTCATCCCTAATCCTGATATTTTCAACCACCCTGGAGCTCCATCGTACACATGTAAGGACAGTTCTGCACACTCTACCTAAGCACAAACTCTATGTAAAAGCAGAGAAGTGTGATTTCGAAAAAGAGTCAATACAATTCCTGGGGCTAATTATCTCAACTGGTGGTGTTGCCATGGACCCGCAAAAGGTACAGGCAATCTTGGACTGGCCAACTCCATCGGATAAAAAGGGAGTACAAAGATTCGTGGGGTTTGCAAACTTTTATAGGAGGTTTATAAAGAACTTTTCCTCCATCATCTCACCAATCACCCAAGTTACCCGTTTACATACTCGGTTCCTGTGGTCTTCAGAAGCCCAATCAGCTTTTGATAAGCTCAAATCCCTCTTTACCTCCGCACCTATCCTGCAACATCCTGATCCGGCCCTCCCTTACATCTTAGAGGTTGACGCCTCTGAAGTTGCCACAGGAGCAGTCTTATCCCAACGTCAGGGTTCTAAGTCGTTACTCCATCCTGTGGCCTTCTCCTCGCGGAAGATGAGTCCGTCTGAAAGGAATTATGATGTGGGAGATCGAGAGCTCTTGGCTATTAAAACTGCCCTGGAGGAATGGCGGTACCTCCTTGAAGGTGCTCAGCATCCCATCATGATATTCACGGATCACAGAAACCTGGAGTATCTTCGCACGGCTAAACGATTGAGACCCCGACAAGCTCGATGGGCCTTGTTTTTTGCCAGATTCAATTTTCATATATCCTTCCGCCTGGGGTCTAAGAACGGGAAGGCCGATGCCTTGTCCCGGATGTTTCCTGACACTCCCGAAGAAATTACTCCTAGCACTATATTATCTCCACAGAATTTTCTCATGATTCAGACCGACCTGAGTTCCTCACTGAAACAAGCTTCCTCCCAATGCTCTGAACCAGAAGCACTGTCTTTAAGAAACCAGGAAGGTTTTCTTTGGTATCAGAACAAAATTTTTGTTCCGCAACAAGCCAGAGCCCAGGTTCTAAAGACTTTACATGACCATCAACTTGCTGGTCACTTCGGGTTACGAAAGACTTTGGAGCTTGTTCAACGATCTTTTTGGTGGCCCACTTTAAAGCCTGACTGCAGGGAATATGTCAGTTCCTGCACCATTTGTCAACGTAACAAGGGGTCTAACGTCAGATCTTGGGGTCTACTACGCCCATTGCCTGTGCCGGAGCAACCATGGAAAGAAATATCTATAGATTTCATAGTAGAGTTACCACCCTCGGAGAAATTTACAACCATCTTGGTAGTCGTTGACCGCCTGTCCAAGATGGCGCATTTCTTGCCCATGATGGGTACACCATCTGCTGCTGACACGGCGAAGATCTTCATAAAGGAGATAGTCAGACTTCACGGCCTACCGAGCAACATTGTGTCCGACAGAGGGGTACAATTCACCTCTAAGTTCTGAAAGGAGCTCTGCAAAACGCTTTCCATTAGAGTGTGCCTATCTTCAGCTTACCATCCTCAGAGCAACGGCCAAACCGAAAGAACTAATCAAACTTTAGAACAGTACTTACGTTGCTTCTGCTCCTTCTCCCAGGACGACTGGTCCTTGCTACTCCCGTGTGCGGAGTTTGCATACAACAACTCAATCCACGCTTCCACCAATCAGTCACCTTTCTGGGCCAACTACGGTTTCCATCCCTCATTCTTGCCTAATGTTATACCAGAGACCTCAGTCCCCGCAGTCCAGGACAGGATAAACGCCATTCAGTCTAATTTCCTAACTCTCCAGGCAACTATGCAGAAAGCCCAAGAGAATTATAAGTTAGGACCAAGGTTTATCGGTCCATTCACAATTAAGAAGGAAATTAACCCAGTGGCATTTGAATTGTCTTTACCAAGTTCCTATAAAATCCACCCAGTATTCCATGTTTCTTTATTAAAATCTGTTGTCTCCAGTCCTTTTCCAGGGAGAGAAGAAGCTCCGCCCCCTCCAATCTTGGTGGACAATGAAACAGAATACGAAGTAGAAGCCATTCTGGACTGCCGTCGGAGAGGTAGGACTGTTCAATTTCTTGTTAAATGGAAAGGTTACTCTGTAGAAGATAATTCTTGGGAACCAGCAGATAACATTCATGCCCCTAGACTGTTGCGGAGGTTTCAAGCCCGATACCCTGAAAAATGGGCCAGATTGGGCATCTGGAGGCTGCCCCTAGGGGGGGGGCACTGTCAGGGTGATAACCGTAGGACGGGTAATTCTGCCAGTATTCCTCATGGTGGCGCCCTTCTGCCTATTTAAGCCTGCTGCTGGTTCATGCTGGTTGCTGGATTATCATCAGCTTCCTGTTTTCCTTGTTCCTGTGTTCCTGGTTCCTGTTGTGATATCTGCTTCCTGTTACTACTCGGCTTGCCTGACTGCTCCAGTATTCCGCCTGCATTGACCCCGGCTTGTATCTGACTATTCTTTGGCTCCGCATTTGTACCTTGATCGTCCTCCTGTGTTTGACCCCCGGCTCGGCTACCTTCTCTGTTCCTGATTATCCTGCTGTACCTCACCTTGGACTGATTCCTGTGCTGAATGACCATTGGCCTGGCTCTGACTCCGCTCCTGGTTGCTCCACGGCTCCATACCTGGAATCCCTCCTTGCACGGTTGCCCTTCAACCTTACCAGCGCACCCTAGCAGCTCCCTGTTATCTGCTACTCAGCAACAGCGATCTGGCAACCCGTGCACCTTTGGGCACCGTACTCCCTGTCTCACTCCCAGGGTTACGCTGCACTTAGCCGCAAGGGGCGCCCCCTCTGCAATTCGGCCTCACATCCAGGACTCTGACAGGTATCCCCCTGTTTCACGAGAGAGCATCAGCCGTCTGGTGACTTGTGAGGTGAGGGTCTGGGGCGCTTCTGCCTGCCGGTCTTCTGCCATTGCGTGCTGAATGGTAGACCAGGTGTGGTAGTTGGGAGAGGCCAGTCTGGTAGGGAAACCTGTGGAAGCTCCAGGGTGCTCAGGAATCTTGGTAGGTCTCCTAAGGTACAAAAGATGGCCGTCTTGCCCTCGTGCTGAACTCGCAGTTGGAACGGAAAGCGCCATTGGTATCTGATTTGTCTCTCTTGCAGGATTGAGGTAAGGGGTTTCAGAGAACGTCTCATGGCTAATGTCTGACGGGAGAGGTCCGGGAGTAGCATGACAGGGGTGTCGTTAAGCCTGATGGAGTCCTGGGTGCTTGCCTCTCGCATGATGTTTTCTTTTACCTTGTAGAAATGCACTCTACACAGGGTGTCACGGACATAGGCAGAATCTGGATTGCGGGGACCGGAGGTCCTATGCACTCTATCCAATTCAATGTGAGTGTCTTTGGGTTGCTGAAGTATTTGATTGAAGATAGAGGTTACAGCCCCTGCCAGGTCTTTATGCTCAATGGTTTCAGGGATGCCGCGTATTCTAATATTATTCCGTCTGTTACGGTTTTCAATATCGTCCTGGTGGTACATGAGCTGTTGGATTAAGACAGTATGAGAGTACAGAATTTCCTCATGTGATTGCAGGGTGGTACATACGCCCTCCGTGGTATTTTCCACATCCTCAAAACGGATTCCCATGTCCCTTTTTAAGCTCCGCTATCTCCTGCCTGTATGCTTTTTCCATACGGGTGGTGTAGTGCTCAAAATCGGCTTTTGTGGGGAGGGAGCGTATATATGTATGGAGGGATTGCATCTGCGATTCTAAGTCCCATCCGTCTCCTGAGTTCAGGGATGCCTGTGACTGGTTGTAGGGGCTGTGCGGGCTATGTTGGCTCTGTAGTGTGGGCTCAAGATCAGCTAGTGAGGCAGAGCGAGCCCTGGAGCGTACCTGCATGTCGTCTGGAGGCTCAGAGTGGGCGGGAGACAGAGGTGCCGGCGCCATCTTAGGCTGTCCCTGTGAGCTGTAGGCCGCAGATGCTCTGGTCACAAATCTGCCCAGATCGCTCTGTGTGCGATCGCCGACGGGCTTAGGGTGTTCCTTGGGCTTTCCTTTGCCCATCTGTGCGGTTGAGGAGTGGTGTGAGACGGGATGTCCCTGTTAAATCCTCGTGGAGATCCGTGGGACCGGGAGCCGCTGTAAAGTGCGACCTACGGCTCCATGCGCTAGGCCACGCCCCCAATCTCCTTGAGATTAAATAATAAAAGATATCAATGGTGTTGGGGTAACTTGACACACAAAACACACACAAAAATATTCTGGAGGAAAAATAAAAATAACATTGAACAAAGATCAGCCTTTGAAAAAATCCAAACATTAAATAAAAAAAAAGGCTTAAAATCCCCCAAAAAATTAAATAAAAAAACAAAAATAAAACTTTGTGAGAAGTGTGTGTGAATATGAGCAGCAAAACTACCTAATTCTTGTCACATTATAAAGAAGAAGAGAGTGCGCTGTATTAAACCATTTTTAACATTGCAGCGAGACGAAAGTGCTGTATTCATTGCGAACGCTAAGTTTACCAGAACGAGCTGTTCCGTCTTGGAATTTCTTCTGAGCATGCGTGGCACTTTGTGCATCGGAACAGGCCACACACGGTCGGAATTGACGCGATCGGATTTTGTTGTCGGAAAATTTTATCTCCTGCTCTCTTTGTGTGTGTCGGAAAATCCGATAGAAAATGTCCGATGGAGCCCACACACGGTCGGAATTTCCGACAACACGCTCCGATCGGACATTTTCCATCGGAAAATCCGACCGTGTGTACGGGGCATAAGTGTTGTATGTATACTAATTTTCTATATTGAAACTTCATGCATATTTTACTTTGTTGCCTCAGTTTACTGTTTATTTCCTGTGTTTATATAAAATCTAATGAAACACCTATTAAAAAAAAAAGTTTGAGAAAAGACCTCCATCTCATCTCTTTGAATTTTCTTTGACCATAGTCAAAAATTAACGCCACTAATGAATAGAAAATTGAATGATCGTTCTTAAGAGAATTATTTCAAACAATATTCTTCTATAGTGTATAGCCAGCTTTAGATTACCCTAGAGTTTATATGTTGAAGATAGTGGTTATTGGGACAAAAACGTAAGAAGGAATCTTCTATTGGGAAAACAGACAGCTAGATTTGGTTCTAAATTCTTTATATTGCATTTACATTTAGAAAAATGTTTCTAGCTGGAGCTTCACTATACCAAAAAATATATTTGAAATTAGTATATCAGCAATTTAAATCAATAGGAAGAAAACACATTATAAACTGAAATTCCCTTTTATTCAGTTAGAGCAAAGGCCAGTAATGATGTACAAAGCAAAATAGCCCAAAGCAACTAGTCATTTTAACTGCTGGAAAAGCTCTGTGCCGGCCCAATGGCACTTGGAAATGTGAGTGCATAGTGTTTTTTTGTTTATGAAATAAAGGTTTTAAACGTTATTGTGCGATGATCGTTTTTCATCCGTTTTTATGAGGAGCATTGAGGTCCTGGTATAGCTATTGGAGAAAGTCCCCTATGAGTGGAGTGGTTATCCCTATGAATGAACCAAAGGTGCAGTTTTAAAGATTAATCTGGTGAGTGGCAAATCTCACAGGTGGTGGTGAAGCACTAAGTCACTTTAAATTGATTTAACACACAAGAGCACGCCGCTCACGGCAATTCAACGGAAGATTTGCAAACACATATGAAGAGACTTTATTATCATGTGACATATGTCACTGGACTTCTATATAATTTACAGAATTTGTATATGGTTGTTGTTTAAATGTGATGAATTTTTACAGGTATATGGTTGTTGCTTAAATGTGATGAATTTTTATAGGTGGATGGTGAATAAGATTATGTCCAAAGGATAGCACATACACAGATTGAATAGAGAGCACAAATGTGAGCAGCGCATCCACACACATAGCACTTTTTATTTTTCTCTTGGAAATTTTTTGGATGCAGCAGCTACAGATATCACTCATATATTGATGACAGGATAGGTTTTGCGCCAGTGATACACATACTTTTCATTTTACTGTGCTTAGGTCAGGGATTGATTAGCATTTCTTGTGTACTGCCCCAATATATTCGCATTCCAAACCTACAAAACATGCTAAGGGTTTACAAATACTCCTTTTAAGGTACTCATCTGTCTAAGCAGCACATTGATTTGTGCTAGAAATGCAAGTAATGCTATGGAATATGGAAATCAAATAGTAAGTAAAATGACTGCCTGTGAAATAAGCAATCTAGAGAGATGAGCAATTGATCAAGATGCTCAGTTACACTAAATGCACAGTATATGCCTAATATGAATTATGTGAACAACCAAACAAATTGCATCTATAATGTATGAAGGTTTCAAATGCTTGCATGATTATTCTATGTTGCGCTTCATCTGCTGGAAAAGGCGATCAGAGCATACATTAACAACTGTACATCTGTCACATTATGAAAATCAGCATCAAACTTGGCTGTAATGACATTGCCTTTAAATCTGGCTAGCCACGCTGTGCATCCTTAAAGTTGTTCTATGTTATTCGTACGTACAAAGGTAATGTGGCTTTGCTAAGTGTCTTCCTAAGAAGTTTAATTATTTATTTAAACTCCTTCCTAATTATTAACAGATAAAAGTCTGTTTATTGAGTCAAGATGGTTTATGGTGTTTGTTAGCATCCCCAAATATCATTAGCAGAGACAGTGAATTAGCTGAAATATATAAGAAATCATTTTATAAAACCCAGGTTTGCTAAGTAAAAGCAATGACATTGGCTATTGAGAGAAATTAGGGTATCATTTTTACCAGAGTTTTTCTAATTGAACTGTTATGGGACCAGAAGCTTATATTTCAAATAGATATCCCTGCCTAGAGAGTCTTCAGTTGTTTTCACAATTCAAGCCAGTTTATTGTTTTGCTCTTACATACAGAAACATATTTGTTACAATACTTTTATAGTTTTAACTGCTAAAGAACAGTAAAGTAAAAAAGAAAAGATAGATAGATTGATTCTAAGGGAATGTCTCAGCAGTTACACAAAGCCCTGGTTCACACTGGGTGTGACTTCAAAGTGGTGCGATTTGGTCCAATTTAAAGTGTGACTTCATGTGCCATTTGGTATAACTTCAGCGTGACTTATGTGTGATTTGGTACAATTTCATTGCAATTTCTGAAGATTTTAATGTACTGAGACTTGGCCATGTTCAATCAAAAAGGGCAGTGTGTGACATAATTCCTTTTTCTTCTAGCACAATTTCCTTATTCCTGTTTACTTCCTTCTTTACCATCCTGTAATAATCAGTCATGTTTGCAATACGTTGCAGCAGCAGTCATTATGGCTGTTGTCACCAATTTATGTAATGTGAACTTGACTGGTGTGTGCGTCCATCCACCCATCAACGCATGTTAGCTGTATGAAAACCTGCATCTGCTCAAAAACACACAGCAATTCTAAAGTAAAGAATGGTAAGAACATGTTGCTCTCCCTATGTAGTTTGACATCTCATTCTAAGTAGTCATTGTTGCTCATTATGTGATTGATTTATTAATCCATTGTGACATTATGTAAGGGCCAAATTTCTGTCTTTAGAGTTTTGATGAATTGTTGGGTTTGTTCTCTAACCAGCTACAGCAAATGAACACAAACTATCAAATGAGTGTTCCTACCGTAAAAAGACTAATAATCACACTGAGGTAAGTTACTACACCTGCTTATTTTTGTTATTGTGTAAAAATTACTAAAGCGCTGATGTGAATGATTGCATCAAATTGTGAAACAAAAATTATATTAAGATGAACAAATGATAGTGACTGCTATTATTGTGTTATGTGCTGATATCACAAAAAAGTAAATATATAAAAAGTTAATAAAGCGCTACCATCAACCTTAATATAGCACAGTGATCCAATAAATAATGTGATCCAATAAAGGATGTGATCCTATAAAGAATAAATAAACTAATCATATATATGTGTCCAGTAAACCACACTAGATATAAATTAATTACCGTTCTTCCAGAATGCTTGTAGATTTCTGGAGATGCTGGGAAAAAAGTCAAATACAACTCGTTTGTAAGATAAAACACAAAAGAACAACGATACCCAAATGATCAGGTGTGTAGTCTCATGTTGTTCACATGTGGTGGATTGCTTTCATACCTTCATTGCTTTCAATCCTTCATAGATCGATATCGCTCGAATAAAAGAAGAAGAACATACCCCATTGCACAAATAAATAAACTAAAGACGGGTAATAAAACACTATTGCACTCACACATGCCCCGCAATAAGATCGCATTTAAGAAGGTCAGTTGCATATATTCAGACAGTCTCCTCACTTAGCTTTTTTCTTGCTCACATAGCACTGGGGTTACTGGCTCCTCCTCCTATGGTAGGAAGAAGAGTAGGCATTTTGGAAGAACAGTAATTTATTTATATCTAGTGTTGTTTACTGGACACATATATATGATTAGTTTATTTATTCTTTATAGGATCACATCCTTTATCGGATCACATTATTTATTGGATCACTGTGCTATATTAAGGTTGATGGTAGCGCTTTATTAACTTTTTATATACTTATTTTTGTTATGCGTCCATTTAGACACCCACATCCTTACCCCCTTCATACATTGCTTGCAAACCGTGATAAAGCAATAATATAAGGCATACAGAACTTGCATTACTGTACTTAAAAAAAGGCAAATAGCATCAAGTGAAACAGCACATTTTCATTGTTCACACTTTTTTATCTTTTTTTAAGCAAAATCACATTATTTTAATGAAGAACAATAAACAATTACCACCCACTCACCCAACAAAATAAATTCAAAATGCTAACAATAACTTACAAAGCCACCCACGACTTGTCCCCCAGCTACATTACTACACTTGTTCCATAACACCAACCAAATTGTTCTCTTCCTTCCTACCAAGCCTAACCTGCCTCCACCTAAAAACTGTACTTTTGTTTTCTCTATCAGCTCATCCTCCACAGCTCTTACCTTTTTGTGTCCCTTTTAGATTGTAAGCTCTAACAAGCAGGGCCCTCGGATTCCTCCTGTATTGAATTGTATTGGAACTGTACTGTCTGCCCTCATGCTGTAAAGCATTCCACAAACTGTTGGCACTATGTTAATCCTATATGCTAATAATATTCCAACAATTCTAACCTCAAAAAAAAAATTTGAAGACCCAATAGAAAAGTCCACCAAAAACACATTTACAGTTGTTCATACGTTTTAGGCCCCGTAAAACAAGAGTTTGAAGTGGAGAACGGCCCAAAGAAATCAGATGAAAGACCCGGGTTATGGCCTGTGGTGCATAATACTGACCATATGGAAAACCTGCAGGCTGAGTAGTTGAAGCTGGTGGTTGAGTGCTGAGGGGGCTGGGGGGATTAGGGAAAAGATAGGGTACAGCATTCGTGGCCTGTCTTGGGGAGTAGGCATGTTGCCATACTCATCACAGTATGGCCATGGTCAGGGTGGTATGAAAGGATTAGTTGGAAGGGAATATTGGAAATATGCTTGGTATTGTGGGGCGGGTATTTGCATACCTTGCAATGAGGTATGTGGCTTGTGACAGACCTAGCCGGGAGAGAGACTTTTGGAGGGGACTGAATGCTAGCCTCTTGCCAATCGATCATGGGCCCTGGCATTTGGGGGAACGGTGCTCTTTGTGAGCTGTGTGTCTGGGGACCCTTGAGGTGGTATTACTGTGGATTCGGGTCCTGGTCCCCCAGGACACACAGACTCTGGGGACCCTGGATTTGCCATATTAGAAATAGTGACTGATTCATAATGCTGGGACAAATACTGTTGGGAGGTGCTGGTGTCAATTCCAGCCACCTGTCTGTCTGTTGCCTGCTAGAATGTGTATTGTAAATAAGTTTCTAGTGTGGTATCTAAGAGTCATTAGATCCCCATTGTTATTTGTGTTAATTAACTCTGCTATTGTGATAATGTTGATTGGGTTTTCTGAGCTACAAGACGGCCAGTCTGGCCTAAAGGTCATGTCTGAGTCATCTAGGCTGTCTAAAGAGATTAGTTATTTAGCCCATGTTAATTAGGTTTCTGGTTACAGGTGTATGTTCAGAGTAATATAAGCCGGAGGTACGCACCTCCTCTTTTATTGTATAGAAGAGCCTGTATTTTTCAATAAAAGAGATTCCTGGTTGAACTTACATACAGCCTGCCTGGTGTTTGTTCTGAGCTACACAACTGGATTAGAACGGCACATAGCTGTAGTTCTAGTCCTGGAGCATCGAATGACCGAACCATCAGATGTTGCGATCTGCAATCTGATATTATAGCTGCAGAGGAGTGTCGGCAGAGTGGAATTGAGCGAGCAGGGGCTCATTACATTGGTGGCAGCGGTGGGATTTGCTCTCCAGTTACTGGGACAATCCAAACCAGCCTGCAGGAGAGCCATGCTAAAAGACTTACTTAAGAGCCATGGAGGGAATGGTGGGATCGTGCTTCCTTGCCGTGAACACATCCAAACCATCACCTGGATCCAAGGTCCAGATAGCATGAGAGGAGAGGTACAGATACCAGCCACCATGGAAGAGGAATTCAGAAGGAGGTTGCGAGAGATGCAGATACAGCACAGAGGACCAGTATCAGAGCAGATCCTGCTAGGATGGTTTGACTCTATCCGCTGCGAACTCTGGAAGGAAGCGCTAGCCCGTGAGCAGTGAAACCAGGGAAAAGTTTTCCCCTCCATCCATGTAAGGTACTGGTCGCAGTATGAAGTGCGAATGCTGTTATTGGGGGAACAGCCGAACCAAGTGTGGACAGCTGAGTTAAGCAGGCTGATCCGGGCAGAAATGCGGTTGGACGAGAGCTACAGAGCCCTCCAGTGGTATGTAGCCCAAGTGTGCCCGTGGACAGCGGATGACAGCCCCACGGAAGGCTTTGACTACGATGGCCTGGGATTGTTGTACTGGAGACTGTCCGAGGACCCTGACTTTGGGAGTGATCGGGAGTGGTGTTTGGAGGAAATAATGGAGCACAGAGAGCGAAGACTGAATGTCTCGGAAGTGCACTGGGCACAGAAAGATTTGGAGTTTCTGGCCGTTCAGGAATGGGAGCTTGAGATGGCCTACAGACAGCTGCTAGACTCTGCTTAGCAGCAGGGTGGGGCTCCCTTTGCCTGGGACTATCAGGAAATACCAGTTGACAACTCTGAAATCCTGGCTGAAGAGTTGACAATGTGGCAGAGTAACAGTGTGCTTTGCCAACCTGGCCCCGCAGCTATGGAGGCGGAGGTCTTATGGCGGATGCAGCAAGTGCTGACTGACCTTGATGAACCTGTTTCTGCATTGGATGATCTTGGATGGAGGAATGTGCCTGTCCAGCAGAATGCCAGAGAATCGGCAGTGGAAAATCTGGAGATCGCTATCCCCAAAGCTGATGTGCTGACAACGGGGCAGAGCTCTGCTAACCTCTGCCCAGCACTGATAGCATCTTCTGGGTTCCAGGGACAGGAGATGATGAACCTTTATCCCCAGACACCAGTTGCAGAGACAGGGGATTTGATAGACTTTTCTGCTGAGGAAGAACAACCTGGTGAGCCTCCAGCAGAAGAAGAGCTGTTATTAGGGCCAAACTTCACTGTGCTCTGCCCAGCACCAACAGAAGTATCTGTGAAGTTACAAGGAACTTTCCCAGCTGAAGCGCTGGTAACCGGACAGAGGGTCCAAGATCCCTGCCCTACACCTGTGGCGGTTCTGGAGGCTCAGGGTGAGAAGGAGGTGGTCACTTCCCAGCAGCAGATCAGGATACAGTGGGAGAAGGGAGAGGAGGTGTTCGTCGTCCCTCCCCAACAGTTGGCCAGGGTGGAGGAATTGGTCTTTCCTCCCCAGCAAAGATTCGTGCACCTGGGAGACAGTACCACAGACATATCGTCCCAACATCCAAATGAGGGTATGGAAAAGGAAGCAGCCAGGGCACCTCCCCAATGGCAGCTACACAGTTTGGGAGTGGAGGAAGCCAGCCTCCTGCCCCAACAGTTAGCCGGAGCAGATGGTGTGGGGTTTCCAGCAGAAGGGTTGGCAACAGGGCCGAATACTGCTGGACTCTGCCCTCAACTAACAGAGGATGGATTTCCTGTGAAGGTGGATGGGACTTCAGTCTCCACCTGTATACCCCAGGGATGCTGGGCAGTCGGCCCAGATCCCCAACAGCATGACGGAGTGAGCCCAGACACCCTGTCTTCTCTCCAGTGACAGAAAGGACTCCAGGGAGAAGGGCCCATCCAGGCCTCTCCCCAGCGGCAGATATGTTCTTTTAGAGAGGCAGAGGTTGGCTGGGTGAGTAATGCGTTGTTTGGAACAATTTGTTTGGGGTACTGCGTGGGTACAGGCATTAGAGGACTGGAACTACTGACTAACTTCGGAGTCAACCCGTCTGGGGTCTCCTCCTGTGTTAGTCTCCTGCCGAAAGGGGAGAAATGTGACAGACCTAGCCGGGAGAGAGACTTTTGGAGGGGACAAAATGCTAGCCTCTTGCCGATCAATCGTGGGCCCTGGCATTTGGGGGAACGGTGCTCTTTGTGAGCTGTGTGCCTGGGGACCCTTGAGGTGGTATTACTGTGTATTCGGGTCCTGGTCCCCCAGGACACACAGACTCTGGGGACCCTGAATTTGCCATATTAGAAATAGTGGCTGATTCATAATGCTGGGACAAATACTGTTGGGAGTTGCTGGTGTCAATTCCAACCACCTGTCTGTCTGTTGCCTGCTAGAATGTGTATTGTAAATAAGTTTCTAGTATGGGATCTAAGAGTCATTAGATCCCCATTGTTGTTTGTGTTAATTAACTCTGCTATTGTGATAATGTTGATTGGGTTTTCTGAGCTACAAGACGGCCAGTCTGGCCTAAAGGTCATGTCTGAGTCATCTAGGCTGTCTAAAGGGATTAGTTAATTAGCCCATGTTAATTAGGTTTCTGGTTACAGGTGTATGTTCAGAGTAATATGAGCCGGAGGTACGCACCTCCTCTTTTATTGTATAAAAGAGCCTGTATTTTTCAATAAAAGAGATTCCTGGTTGAACTTACATAGAGCCTGCCTGGTATTTGTTTGAGTTACACAACTGGATTAGAACGGCACATAGCTGTAGTTCTAGTCCTGGAGCTTCGGATGACCGAACCATCAGATGTTGCAATCTGCAATCTGATTCTATAGCTGCAGAGGAGTGTTGGGAGAGTGGAATCAAGCGAGCAGGGGGGGCTCATTACATGGCTCTTCGTCTACAATGGACTGCGCAGTTTACATGAGAGCCATGCACAGTGCTTATTTCATTTTAGGGTGAACTTTACTGCAAGTTCCAAGCAGAACGGTTGCAAAAGCAGTATCTTCATTCATGTGTTCCTCTATTTTGTGTGACATATTTGTAACAGCTTTCAGTAGTTGATTTGCGTGGGTTTTCCGCCCCTACCATGCCACCTTGCAGATCTTCTGATAGCCACAGTGCCACGGCTAGGCCCAGGTTCCATATGTCCTTCTACGATTGGGGTCATGGACACGCTGCTTCCCCTACTTTTCTCCAATGGATCCACATAGAAATCATGCTCCTCCTCATATTCAACCTCCACCTCCACCTCCTCCTCCTGTTCTGTCTCATATTGGCTGTCCTCCCAGCTAGCTTGTGTTCTGAAATAGAAAGAAAAGTAGCATTATAGCTTGTTCATAAAAAGAAACTTCAAATATGAATGATGATAGCTTAGTCTCTCATTTCCAAAATTGGCTTCAAAACATCAACCTCCCAGACATGGGCATACGGGACAGTTCTTGTACCCTCGGCTCCACTCTCGGTCTGGGGGTATCAGTTGAAACCATATTTCAAGCTCCTCCCTGTTCTCTGCAAATCTCTTACTTCAACGCATAAAAGCAATATTAACTTTATTTATTTTTTATTTTTATGTATTTGGCCACCAGTCATTTATTTGCAAGTCTGCATTGTGAATTCATGATTGGAAGATCAACTGCAAGTTATATTATCCATGACACCTGCAGAGTCCTATGGAATCTGCTGAAGGATTTGGTCATGAAAAAACCTAGAAAGGAAGGTTGGCCCAAAATAGCAAAAGTTTTTTAGCTGTGTTTAGTGCTTGAAATGCCTCTAAACTCAGCATCTGAACTCATTTTTTTTTGCTTTCCAAAAAAGGCCTCTAAACTCAACTGCATAGAAACCACTAGAAACAACTATAAACAAGCCTGTGTACATGCACTGATAAGATAACATAGAGGAGAGTTCAGGAGCAGTTGAAAAAAATGCCCAACTACTCCTAAACGTCCGTTTAGCAGCAGCAGTGTACATGAGGCCTTACAACATTCATATAACACAAGAGGGATTCACAAAAGGGGATTAGTTGCTGATAACTTTATCTAGCTTTTGGACTGAAGACTACAGTCATGTCCGCAGATAGGCTGGCCTGAGGCAGGAGACAGTATGATAAGGAATATGTAGATGAACATGGCCAAGCAGGTATATTACACAAAAGTTAAATGTGAGGTAGACTGTGACCCAGCACATACTGTATATGGAGTACTATATGTACCATTGGAGGTGTCATATATAGCTTGCCTTTCACGCACAAGGCTGATAATTTCTTCCTTGAAAAGAACCACTCTTCTCATTCTCTTAGGTGCCATGTTTTCCTATCTACACACCACTGACTGCAGGACATGTGGCTGTGAAATGGTTGTGGGTAGGTGCTGTCTTTGTCACAGGGAGGAGCAGTGATGGCCAGGCTGAGCAGGGATCATGTTTGCAGTCAATTTGTGCACTAAAGTGTTACTAGGAATGGGTTAAAACCAAACTGCAAAATGGCTCAAGGTAGCACTGATGTAGACACAGGCGCAATTTCAGTGCAATTTACATTATAGTATGGAGAGTTAAATCGCACTGAAGTCATCGAAAAGTAATGCAGAAACATTTTTTCAAATTGCACCAGTTCAAAATGCACTTATGAAGTACCATAGAAATGCGACTTCAGGTGCAATTTGTATATCGCATGTCGCATCTGAAGTGGCACCTGTGTGAATCCTTTTTACAGACCGTCCTACACTGCTCTGACACTGCAAATGCTACGGTGAACACCATGCCAACCTGGGGCATTAAGACACAAGGTGAGGGAGAGCTACTAGGTTCATCTCTGGTCCCTGATCTGTGTTACAACAGAGAAAAGATATACCTGTGCTCTAATCCCAATAGCTTGTACATGTATTTAAACTATCAGGTGCTAAAGGGGTGTGACCACATGTTGACACTACAAATTCTGGATGGACCCTCTGCACACTGCTATACATCCTTTCCAGCAAACTATGCAATGAAAAACAGGAATTTTTAGTTCACTCATATTGCAATGTATGTTTAAGTAATCCCTCTTATGACCAGTCCTACACTGCTCTGCCACTGCAAATGCTAAGGTGGACACTATGCCAACATGGGGCATTAAGACATAAGATGGGGGAGATCTACTTGGTTTAGTGCTGGTCACTGACCTGCGTTAGAACAGAGAAAAGATGTACTTGTGCTCAAATTCCAAGTGTTAACATGTGGTCGAACCCCTTTAGCACCTGATAGTTTAAATATATTAACAAGCTATTGGGATTTGAGCACAGGTATATCTTTTCTCTGTTGTAACAAAGGTCAGTGACCAGACCCAAACCTAGTAGCTCTTCTCCACATTGTGTCTTACAGCCCCATGTTGGCATGGTGTCCACGATAGCATTTGCAGTAGCAGAGCAGTGCAGGGCTGGCCATAAGAGGGATTACTTTGATGCAGTTGGCCAGCTTAAACTTGTATTGCAATATGTGTGAACTGAAAATCCCTGTTTTTCATTGCATAGTTTGCTAGAAAGGGTGTATAGCAGTGTGCAGAGGGTCCATCCAGAATTTGTAGTGTCAACATGTGGTCACATCCCTTTAGCGCCTGATAGTTTAAATACCTGTACAAGCTATTGGGATTTGAGCACAGGTATATTTCTTCTCTGTTGTAACTGTTGAAAGAACAGCAGCAAAGTTGCTTATATAAACTAACAATATATACTGTATGCAGTATACCTTTCTATCCAGCAGGTGGCACCGCAGTGTTATAATATTTGTATCTATGGTAATGTAATCAGAGGAAGTGTTATCTCTCTCAGTGTATGTAGTTGTATCCTTCTTGTTCCTGTTTCATGTTTCTCATGCTGTAAGACATGTTCTGTAATCCTCCATAAAAGCAAAGCTATTGCTGTATACAAGAAGCTTCCTGTGTATAATTACATTACTCTGACAACAGGTTATGGGCCCAGCACACCCAGCGTACCCAGCAGGCACCCAGCGCACTGGAAAGAGAACTCTGCAACTGAGTGAGTACAATGAGTACTGCATACAAGCTACTGAAAGATAGCAAGTGGTTCAGATTTGAAGTTCGCAATAGCAAAGCTGAACAATGCCAATTACCAGCTGTGGAAGTTTAAGCTACAAATGCTTGTAGTTTGACCCACAAATGGAGAGACGAAGGAATGGGACAGAAAAGATAGACAGGCAAAAGCGACTATAAGCTTACTAGTGGAAGATGACCAGCTTATCCACATAAGAATATAGAAAATGCCAAAGGTATGTGGAATCCATTACAAAAACTGAGTGAGCGTTCAAACATAAACAACAATCTGTTTCTACTAAGAAAATTGTATAAGATGAGACTAGAAGAAGGTGACCACGCGAATGCTATGCTAGAAATCATAAAGCAGCTATGCACCGGAGAAGACATTAAAGATAATCATGCTGTTGCCCTGCTCCTCTGCAGCCTTCCAAAGACACATATCACTCTTATTAACGCTTTGGAAACCAGACCCGAGCAGGAGCTAACAATAGAATATGTCAAAGGGAAATGAATTGATGACTATGATAGAAGGAAAGAAAATATGCACCATGATGACAAAGCTCTTAAGATGTACAAAGGCACAAAGCACAGCAAAGAAAGCAGAGCCTGTTTTTGCTGTAAAAGGACCGGTCACTTAAAAAAGGACTGTTCTGCCTGGAAAGCCGAGCAGTGATAGATAGAGCTTTCCACAAAATAAAGAGTCAAAGCAATCACAAAGCAAACTGAAGACACTTCATGGAGTGGCCTCTTTAATGTGACACAGAGCAGCAAGCCACTCGGCTGGTGCATAGGCTCAGGTGCATCAAGCCACATGACTAGCGATGAGATCTTCTTTATAAACAATTATTACATTGCAAAAAACAAAGTTTTCCGAGCAAACGGGAAAATAATCACTTCAGAATGTAAAGTCCAGGGCTTCCTGAACTGCATCACACTACAAAGCAAGCAAAGTATCCTTATAAAGAAAGAGCTCTGTTCCAGAACTGGAAGGCAGTCTTCTATCAGTGAAACGTCTTGCGAACAACGGTCTCAGTTAAATTCCAGGGTAATGAATGCACAATTCACAATAATAAGCAATTCCTTGCAAAAGAAAAACTAGATGATCACCTATACAGGCTCATCACCACAGACCACCAAGACAACAAAGTCTATAATGATCTACACAACAAAAGTATTCACTAATGGAACAGGCAGCTGGGACACAGAAGTCCAGAAGCTATAGAGGACATTATAAAGAGAGGCTTACCAGAAGATTTGACAATAGCGCCTTGCAAAGTGCTCATGAGATGCAAGTGCTGTATTGAAGCAAAAGCCATACATGCTCCCCTTCCACAGGCATCTCAAAGAAAAACTACCCACCCACTGCAGCTCATACACAGCGTTGTATGTGGTCCAATAAAAACTCCCACATCAGGCAGGGATAGATATCTACTGACTTTCATTGATGATTATTCCAGGTACACAACTACTTATCTGATGAAAAATCACGTTCTTATAGAAATGGCCAGGTGCATGTTGTCGGATGCCAACCTACCTCACAAGTACTGGGGAGAAGCAGTCCTGACTGCAACCTACCTACAGAACAGACTACTCTCAAGAGCCATTAAAGGACTCCACTCAAAATGTGGCATGGATCAAAGCCTAGCTTAGGGCACATCAGAGTGTTTGGATGTAAAGCATATGCATATATTCCAAGTGAAAAGTGATCCAAGCTGAAGAACAGAGCCATAGAGGGCATTCTAGTAGGCTAGAGCAAGCAAACTAAGGATTACAGAATCCTACACCCAAAGACTGACAAAGTGACAATAAAATCCCTGAAAGCTGTGAAGTGCATATGCCAAGCAAACCAGAAGAAAATGTCGACCAAAGCAAACATGTGCAGAAGTAAGAAAGGGGGGTAGAACTCACAATGCCTAAATCAAGTTCCCCACCAGATCCTGCTGAACTGCCTGAAATCAGAAGTTCCACTCGGACTACAAAGGAGACACCACCCCGCAAGCTGTCATACACTGTCAAAACACACAGCATACTTGAACCAACATCCTGGAAAGACATAGAGAAACTGCCAAAATGTGAAGCCAATAAATGGAGAAAGGCAGCAGAAGAAGAATTAAAGTCACTTCAGGAAAATAAAACCTGGACACTCACAGAGCTCCCTCCTAACTGCAAAACTATAGGAAGTAAGTGGACAGTGGCGTCACTAGGGTTGGTGTCACCTGGTGCGGTAAAACATGGTGTCACCCCCCCCCCCGCCTAGGCTGCCCAGCAACCTGCAGGTAGCGCCCGGTCACGGGGCGCACCCAAAACCAGCCCCTGTAAATGATAGTATAGGGTGGTATAGTGCCAGGTTAGGGTAGTATAGAATGGTATAGTAACAGGTTGGGGTGGTATAGGGCAGGTTGAGGGTGGTCCAGGGCAGGTTGGGGTTGGTACAGGGCAGGTTGGGGTGGCACAGGGTAGGTTGGGGGTGGTCCAGGGCAGTTTGGGGGTGGTACAGGGCAGTTTGGGGTGGTAAAGGGCAGGTTGGGGTTGGTACAGGGCAGGTTGGGGTGGCACAGGGCAGGTTGGGGGTGGCCCAGGGCATGTTGGGGGTGGTACAGGGCAGGTTGGGTGGCACAGGGCAGGTTGGGGGTGGTCCAGGGCAGGTTGGGGTGGTCCAGGGCAGGTTGGGGTGGTCCAGGGCAGTTTGGGGTGGTCCAGGGCAGTTTGGGGTGGTCCAGGGCAGTTTGGGGTGGTACAGGGCAGTTTGGGGATGGTCCAGGGCAGGTTGGGGGTGGTCCAGGGCAGTTTGGGGTGGCACAGGGCAGGATGGGGATGGTACAGGGCAGGTTGGGTGGCACAGGGCAGGTTGGGGGTGGTCCAGGGCAGGTTGGGGGTGGTCCAGGGCAGTTTGGGGTGGCACAGGGCAGGATGGGGATGGTACAGGGCAGGTTGGGTGGCACAGGGCAGGTTGGGGGTGGTCCAGGGCAGGTTGGGGGTGGTCCAGGGCAGTTTGGGGTGGCACAGGGCAGGATGGGGATGGTACAGGGCAGGTTGGGTGGCACAGGGCAGGTTGGGGTGGTACAGGGCAGTTTGGGGTGGTACAGGGCAGTTTGGGGATGGTCCAGGGCAGGTTGGGGTGGCACAGGGCAGGTTGGGGATGGTACAGGACAGGTTGGGGTGGCACAGGGCAGGTTGGGGGTGGCACAGGGCAGGATGGGGGTGGCACAGGGCAGGTTGGGGGTGGCACAGGGCAGATTGGGGGTGGCACAGGGCAGGTGGGGGTGGCACAGGGCAGGTTGGGGATGGTACAGGGCAGTTTGGGGATGGTCCAGGGCAGGTTGGGGTGGCACAGGGCAGGTTGGGGATGGTACAGGGCAGGTTGGGGTGGCACAGGGCAGGTTGGGGGTGGCACAGGGCAGGATGGGGGTGGCACAGGGCAGGTTGGGGGTGGCACAGGGCAGATTGGGGGTGGCACAGGGCAGGTTGGGGTGACACAGGGCAGGTTGGGGATGGTACAGGGCAGGTTGGGGATGGTACAGGGCAGGTTGGGGATGGTACAGGGCAGGTTGGGTGGCACAGGGCAGGTTGGGGTTGGTACAGGGCAGGTTTGGGGTGGTACAAGGCAGGTAGGGGTGTGTGACAGTGTGCTGTGCAGTAACTCATACCATACCTCATGCTTGCATACTTGCAGATGAAGACCCGGGCGGGTGGGCGGGACTGTGTCCTCGGCTCTATCTCCTTCAGCTGTGGGATCAGCGTGAAGGGGTCTGTGGGAGGAGTGGAGGAGGCGGCCACACCCCCAGCTCCGCCCACCTAATCCGGCTGCCACGGGAGATATTGGAGATCCCCGAGTGACAGCTGGGGAATGTTGTAGGCAGCCTCCCCCACACGGCTAAATGCCCTGCTCGCACCGCTCCACTAGAAGCTATAGTGTTTAGCGGCGGCCTCGGTGACGGTGTCACCCCTCTGGCGGGTGTCACCCGGTGCGGGCCGCACCCCCATAGCAACGCCCCTGTAAGTGGACTTTCAAAGTAAAGTCAGACGCAGAAGGTAATATCCACAAATACAAAGCCAGACTAGTTGCCAAGGGTTACTCCCAGAAATTCAGTGAAGATTACAATGAAAAATTTGCTCCCGTCATAAAACACTCCACTATCAGAACGCTTCTTAGCATTGCAGCTGGGAAGGGCATGCAAGTAAAACAGCTAGACGTTAAAACTGCTTTCCTATATGGAGACATTAAGGAAGATCTCTACATCTCTACATGCAGCAACGACCAGGGTTTGAGCAAGGTGACAACCTTGTGTGTAAACTTCAGAAGAGCATCTACGGTCTTAAGCAATCTGAAAGGATATGGAATGAGAAAGTGAATGAAGTACTTACTAGAGAGGGATTCTCAAGAAGTAAAGCAGACCCCTGTCTCTATTCCAAGAATCTATGTTGATGACATTATAACCTGTTTTGAACAAGAAGGGGATTACAATCAGATAGTTCACAAGCTGAAAGATAATTTTGAAACAAACAGCCAGGGAACATTAGCTACTATCTGGGAATCCAAATAGAGAGAGCAGAAGATTGAAATGATCTTTTCAACCAATCTCAGAAAATCTCCGAAATCTTGGAACAATTCCATATGCAAGATGCAAAGGAAGTGAAAACTCCTATGGAATCAGGCTATCAAAAGGGCAATGAAGCAGAAGACTTGCTACACAACAATGACACGTTTCACAGAGCAATCGGTAAGCTGATATATGTTGCCACTGTGACAAGACCAGACAAAGCCGCAGCAGTGGGCATACTCTGTAGGAAAGTTGCAGCTCCTTGTCAGCATGATTGGAACGCAGTGAAGAGAGTAATGCAGTACCTCAAAGGAACAATTCAAATGAAGTTACAGCTGGTAACTGCACAGACCACAAATCCACAAGTGGATTCATCTTCCAGTATGGGGAAGGAACCATAAGTTAGTCTAGTTGAAAGCAAGCAACTGCCACTCTATCTTCAACTGAAGCAGAGTACATTGCAGCAGCACACGCATGTCAAGAAGCGATATGGATTCGTCAACGTTTTGAGGACATTGGGATAGACATGTCAAAACCAATTCCCATTTTTGAAGACAACCGGGGTTGTCTAAAACTTACCCAATCAGAAAGGGTCAATCCTAGGACCAAACACATTGACGTCAAGTATCACCTACTGAGGGACAATCAAGAGCAAGGTGTTATTGACATTCAATATTGCACGACAGAGGAGATGACTGCAGATGCACTCACCAAGCCTTTGTTGAAGGAATGTCCTAATTATATCCAGAAGAAGCTGAATGTAATTTGACAAAGCACATGCTGTTGAAAAGGGATGTTGAAAGAACAGTAAGTTGCTTATATAAACTTAAAAAATATACTGTATGCACTATACCTTTCTATTCAGCAGGTGGCACTGCAGTGTTATAATATGTGTATCTATGGTAATGTAATCAGAGGAAATGTTATCTCTCTCAGTGTATGTAGTTGTATCCTCCTTGTTCCTTTTTCATGTTTCTCATGCTGTAAGTAGGGGTGAGCTTCGAGTTCGAGTCGAACCCACGTTCGACTCGAACATCGCATGTTCGACCGTTCGTCGAAATTCAAGCGTTATGGGCTGTTCACGTCAAATTCGAGTGGAGCATCACGGCCCATAATTCACCGCGGCATCGCAGTGCATTGCTGGCTGATGATTGGCCAAGACCCGCATGCTTGGCTAATCACAGCGCCGCCTGTACAGAGAGCCGTAATTGACCAAAGCCCTAGTGGCTTTGGCCAATTATGGCTCAGGGGGTTTAGTAAACGCCCCACAATATATAAGGCTGCCTGTGTGGCGGCCTTGTGTAGTGTGTTGAGGCGGTGGCAGAGAGATAGGCAGAGAGACAGTGTCATTTGATTTAAGTTAGAGTAGACAGGTGAGTCAGTTAGCTGCACTAGTGTATTGTGTATATATATGCATCCTAGGTGTTGTGTGTGTGTATATATATATATATATATATATATATATACACTGTATTCAGTTTAGCTAGATCCGTTCCTGTTATTCTCTTCCTACTGGCAGGCAGGCAGGTGTTTTTACAGTATTTACAGCTACCTGAAGAAAATTGATGATGTTCTTCTGATCCTATTAGTACCAAAGGCAGCTGCAGTATTTACAGTTAGTGTAGTGCGTCCTCTGCACAGTGTGCACCTAAAGCTACCTGAAGAAAATTGGTGGTGTTCTTCTGATCCTATTAGTACCACTGGCAGCTGCAGTATTTACAGTTAGTTTAGTGCGTCCTCTGCACAGTGTGCACCTAAAGCTACCTGAAGAACATTGGTGGTGTTCTTAAGATCCTATTGGTACCGCAGGCAGCTGCAGTATTTAGAGTTAGTGTAGTGCTTCCTCTGCACAGTGTGCACCTAAAGCTACCTGAAGAAAATTGGTGTTATTCTTCTGATCCTATTATTACCGCAGGCAGCTGCAGTATTTACAGTTAGCGTAGTGCATCCTCTGCACAGTGTGCACCTAAAGCTACCTGAAGAAAATTGGTGGTGTTCTTCTGATCCTATTAGTACCGCAGGCAGCTGTAGTATTTACAATTAGTGTAGTGCATCCTCTGCACAGTGTGCACCTAAAGCTACCTGAAGAAAATTGGTGGTGTTCTTATGATCCTATTAGTATCACAGGTAGCTGCAGTATTTACAGTTAGTGTACTGCGAGCTCTGCACAGTGTGCACCTAAAGCTACCTGAAGACAATTGCTGTTGTTCTGATCCTATTAATATCACAGACAGGCAGCTGCAGTATTTACAGTTAGTGTAGTGTGTCCTCTGCACAGTGTGCACCTAAAGCTACCTGAAGATAATTGCTGTTGTTCTGATCCTATTAGTACCACAGGCCAGCAGCTGCAGTATTTACAGTTAGTGTAGTGCGTCTTCTGCACAGTGTGCACCTAAAGCTACCTGAAGACAATTGCTGTTGTTTTGATCCTATTAATACCACAGGCAGGCAGCTGCAGTATTTACAGTTAGTGTAGTGCGTCCTCTGCACAGTGTGCACCTAAAGCTACCTGAAGTAAATTGGTGGTGTTTAGGGATGAGCTTCGAGTTCGAGTCGAACTCATGTTCGACTCGAACATTGGCTGTTCGCAAGTTCGCCGAACAGCGAACAATTTGGGGTGTTCGCGGCAAATTCGATTGCCGCGGAACACCCTTTAAAAGTCTATGGGAGAAATCAAAAGTGCTAATTTTAAAGGCTAATATGCAAGTTATTGTCATAAAAAGTGTTTGGGGACCTGGGTCCTGCCCCAGGGGACATGGATCAATGCAAAAAAATTTTTTAAAAACGGCCGTTTTTTCAGGAGCAGTGATTTTAATAATGCTTAAAGTCAAACAATAAAAGTGTAATATCCCTTTAAATTTCGTACCTGGGGGGTGTCTATAGTATGCCTGTAAAGGGGCGCATGTTTCCTGTGTTTAGAACAGTCTGACAGCAAAATGACATTTTGAAGGAAAAAACTCATTTAAAACTACCGCGGCTATTGCATTGCCGACAATACACATAGAAGTTCATTGATAAAAACGGCATGGGAATTCCCCAAAGGGGAACCCCGAACCAAAATTAAAAAAAAAAAAGGACGTAGGAGTCCCCCTAAATTCCATACCAGGCCCTTCAGGTCTGATATGGATTTTAAGGGGAACCCCGCGCCAAAAAAAAAAAAAAAACGGCGTGGGGTCCCCCCAAAAATCCATACCAGACCCTTATCCGAGCACACAACCTGGCAGGCCGCAGGAAAAGAGGGGGGGACGAGAGTGCGCCCCCCCCATCCTGAACCGTACCAGGCCACATGCCCTCAACATTGGGAGGGTGCTTTGGGGTAGCCCCCCAAAACACCTTGTCCCCATGTTGATGAGGACAAGGGCCTCATCCCCACAACCCTGGCCGGTGGTTGTGGGGGTCTGCGGGCGGGGGGCTTATCGGAATCTGGAAGCCCCCTTTAACAAGTGGACCCCCAGATCCCGGCCCCCCCCCCTGTGTGAAATGGTAAGGGGGTACAAAAGTACCCCTACCATTTCACTAAAAAACTGTCAAAAATGTTAAAAATGACAAGAGACAGTTTTTGACAATTCCTTTATTTAAATACTTCTTCTTTCTTCTATCTTCCTTCATCTTCTGGTTCTTCTGGTTCTTCTGGTTCTTCCTCCAGCGTTCTCGTCCAGCATCTCCTCCGCGGCGTCTTCTATCTTCTTCTCCTCGGGCCGCTCCGCACCCATGGCATGGGGGGAGGCTCCCGCTCTTCTCTTCATCTTCTTCATCTTCTTCTCTTCTTCTTTTCTTCTCTTCTTTTCTTCTTCATTTTCTTCTCCGGGCCGCTCTGCACCCATGCTGGCATGGAGGGAGGCTCCTGCTGTGTGACAGCGCTCCTCGTCTGACAGTTCTTAAATAACGGGGACGGGGCCACCCGGTGACCCCGCCCCCCTCTGACGCATGGTGACTTGACGGGACTTCCCTGTGACGTCACGGGGAATGCCACAGGGAAGTCCCATCATGTCCCGTGCGTCAGAGGGGGCGGGGTCACTGGGTGGCCCCGCCCCCGTTATTTAAGAACTGTCAGACGAGGAGCGCCGTCACACCATGGGAGCCTCCCTCCATGCCAGCATGGGTGCGGAGCGGCCCGGAGAAGAAAATGAAGAAGAGAAGAAAATGAAGAAGAGAAGAAGAGAAGAAGAGAAGAAGAGAAGAAGATGAAGAAGATGAAGAAGATGAAGAAGATGAAGAGAAGAGCGGGAGCCTCCCCCCATGCCATGGGTGCGGAGCGGCCCGAGGAGAAGAAGATAGAAGACGCCGCGGAGGAGATGCTGGACGAGAACGCCGGAGGAAGAACCAGAAGAGCCAGAAGAACCAGAAGAACCAGAAGATGAGGGAAGATAGAAGAAAGAAGAAGTATTTAAATAAAGGAATTGTCAAAAACTGTCTCTTGTCATTTTTAACATTTTTGACAGTTTTTTAGTGAAATGGTAGGGGTACTTTTGTACCCCCTTACCATTTCACACAGGGGGGGGGGCAGGATCTGGGGGTCCCCTTGTTAAAGGGGGCTTCCAGATTCCGATAAGCCCCCCACCCGCAGACCCCCACAACCACCGGCCAGGGTTGTGGGGATGAGGTCCTTGTCCTCATCAACATGGGGACAAGGTGTTTTGGGGGGCTACCCCAAAGCACCCTCCCAATGTTGAGGGCATGTGGCCTGGTACGGTTCAGGAGGGGGGGGGCCGCACTCTCGTCCCCCCTCTTTTCCTGCGGCCTGCCAGGTTGCGTGCTCAGATAAGGGTCTGGTATGGATTTTTGGGGGGACCCCACGCCGTTTTTTTTTTTTTTTTGGCGCAGGGTTCCCCTTAAAATCCATACCAGACCTGAAGGGTCTGGTATGGAATTTAGGGGGAACCCCACGTAATTTTTTTTTTTTTAATTTTGGCTGGGGTTCCCCTTAATATCCATATCAGACCTGAAGGGCCTGGTATGGAATTTAGGGGGACTCCTACGTCTTTTTTTTTTTTTTAATTTTGGTTCGGGGTTCCCCTTTGGGGAATTCCCATGCCGTTTTTTATCAATGAACTTCTATGTGTATTGTCGGCAATGCAATAGCCGCAGTAGTTTTAAATGAGTTTTTTCCTTCAAAATGTCATTTTGCTGTCAGACTGTTCTAAACACAGGAAACATGCGCCCCTTTACAGGCATACTATAGACACCCCCCAGGTACGAAATTTAAAGGGATATTACACTTTTATTATTTGACTTTAAGCATTATTAAAATCACTGCTCCTGAAAAAACGGCCGTTTTAAAAAAAAATTTTGCATTGATCCATGTCCCCTGGGGCAGGACCCAGGTCCCCAAACACTTTTTATGACAATAACTTGCATATTAGCCTTTAAAATTAGCACTTTTGATTATTCATGTTCGTGTCCCATAGACTTTAACGGTGTTCGCGTGTTCGAACGAACTTTTTTCCTGTTCGCATGTTCTGGTGCGAACCAAACAGGGGGGTGTTCGGCTCATCCCTAGTGGTGTTCTTCTGATCCTATTAGTACCACAGGCAGGCAGCTGCAGTATTTACAGTTAATGTACGGTGTCCTCTGCACAGTGTGCACCTTAAGCTACCTGAAGAAAATTGGTGGTGTTCTTCTGATCCTATTAGTACCACAGGCAGGCAGCTGCAGTATTTACAGTTAGTGTACTGTGTCCTCTGCACAGTGTGCACCTAAAGCTACCTGAAGACAATTGGTGGTGTTCTTCTGATCCTATTAGTACCACAAGCAGGCAGCTACAGTATTTACAGTTAGTGTACTGTGTCCTCTGCACAGTGTGCCCCTAAAGCTACCTGAAGAAAATTGGTGGTGTTCTTCTGATCCTATTAGTACCACAGGCAGGCAGCTACAGTATTTACAGCTAGTGTACTGCGTCCTCTGCACAGTGTGCACCTAAAGCTACCTGAAGACAATTGCTGTTGTTCTGATCCTATTAATACCACAGGCAGGCAACTGCAGTATTTACAGTTAGTGTACTGTGTCCTCTGCACAGTGTGCACCTAAAGCTACCTGAAGACAATTGCTGGTGTTATACTAATAATACTACAGGCAGGCAGTTGATTCTGCTAGCTGCAGTATCAGTATATATATGCATCCTAGCTTTGTGCAGCTACATCTCACTGCAGGCCATTAGTATGTCTGGAAGGCCAACAAGGAGAGGTAGACAGTCACAAGCCAATAAAAGAGGGCAAGCAGGCTCTGTGTCTAGAGGCAACAGTACTGGTCATGGAGACTGTACATCCTCATCAGCACGTGGCCGTGGGACACGCTTGTCCTTTTTTTTTTCGGCAGCTGGCCGTGTTGAGCCACAACATGCGGAAGACTTGGTAGAGTGGATGACCAAGCCGTCCTCATCCTCCTCATCCTCTCTCACCCAGGCTCAGGGTACTTTGTCTGGCAAAGCAGCTGCCAACGTGGCCTCTTCCCTTGGCTCAATGACATTAGTCACTCCTTCCCTAGCCCCACTATGTCCTCCTGAGGAGTCCCCCGAACTGTTTGACTACAGTGTTTGGTACATGCTCCAGGAGGATGCCCAGCGTTTTGAAGGCTCCGATGATGGTACCCAGCTATAGGAAGGCAGTAATGTGAGCCCAGAGAAAGGGGGTGACCAAGAAGGATAGCAATCTGACAGTGATGTTCCCCCAGGTGCAGCATACTGCCAGATTTGCTCCAGTGATGAGGAGGGAGGGGATGATGAGGTCACTGACTCCACGTGGGTGCCTGATAGGAGAGAGGAGGAGGCGGCACATCTCCAATGAGGCAGGATGCCCTCCAGGGACCAGCTTAAGGGCAGCACACTGACTGCATCACACCGCAGAGCTCCGCATGTGCAGGGCGCTGCTGTTTCTGCACGTTATTCAAAAAGTTCTTTGGTGTGGGCCTTTTTTGAGACGAGTGCATCAGATCCCACCGCTGCTATTTGCAACATATGTCTCAAGCGTATCTCATGTGGCCAAAACATCACCCGCTTGGGTACCACATGCTTGACCAGACATATGTCGACCTGCCATGCATTTCGTTGGCAAGCGTACCTAAAAGACCCACACCAAAGAACAAAGCGGACCTCTCCTTGCTACTCATCAGCTGGGATCTCAAACCCCACTATACCTTAAGTCCTCTCTGAAACCTACACTTAGAGGCACATGCCCAGTGGTTGAATGCTAGCTTGGCTAAATTGCTAACACTTTAACTGCTGCCTTTTCAGTTGGTAGACTCTGCCCCCTTCCGTGCGTTTGTGGAATGTGCAGTTCCTCAGTGGCAGGTTCCCAAAAGCTCTTTTTCTCACGGAAGGTGATTCCGGCTCTCTACTGGCATGTGGAAGGCAATGTCTTGGCCTCTCTGGACAGGGCGGTCAGCATTAAGGTGCATATTACCGCTGACTCATGGTCCAGCAGGCATGGACAGGGACGTTACCTATCTTTCACCGTGCACTGGGTGACTCTTCTGGCAGCTGGGAAGGATGCAGGACAGGGTGCAGTAGTATTGGAGCTTGTTCCGCCACCACGCCTCCAAAATCCTACTAGTGGTGATTCTGCCACACCTCTCTCCTCCACCCCCTCCTCTTCTTCTTCCTCCATGGCCTCTTCTTGTGCTTTGTCCTCAGAACCAGCAGTGCTCCATAGGCGTTCAAGGGGCTATGCAAGCATGCAAGCAAAAAGATGCCATGCGGTGCTTTAGCTGGTGTGCTTGGGAGACAGGAGCCACACTGGGGCAGAGATTCTGTCAGCTCTGCAGGGGCAGGTTCAGAGGTGGTTGACGCCATGCTAGCTTAAGCCAGGTATGGTGGTTTGCGACAATGACACCAACCTCCTCTCCGCCCTCTGACAGAGACAACTGACCCATGTGCCCTGTTTGGCTCACGTCCTTAACTTGGTGGACTTACAAAATAATAATTGCAATTTTTTAGAGGTTGAATTAAAAGTTTAGTGTTGTTTAACACTTTTGTTAGATAAATTGTATATTTTGTAGAGTTTTATGCATCGGCCAAAAATGGGAAAAACAAGAAGAAAAGAGAAACAGAGGGATTTGTATCTAAAAGAAGGATATTCCCTCCAAATACTATTCCGATTTCTTCCATTCAGAACACTAAACCACACTAAGCCTAGGGGCACACTCTACATATACGTTCCTGTGGGTAGCAAAATGCAGCCTGCAGCTTTCATTAACTGGTTTTCAAAAAATCCATACTTTATTGTTTTGAAGGTTGCAGTATGCAAAATGCATACCAATCAAAAGTTAAATGCTTACAAACCAGAAACAAAAAACTGTGTATTATAAACAATTGGCGCTCTTAGAGATTAAATCATTGGTTTTACCTTTTTATCTTTTGTTGCATTTCAAATGCTTATTGCAGCAACATTCCATTTGCATGTGTTTTGTAGAGGAGGAGCACATTCACTCTTTAACTTGTTCCTGCCTGGACCCAGGGGTAATGACTTTACCTTCACATCACACAATGGGTACAGGCTCCCACCAGAGGAACTATTCTACTTTCCATGTGGGAAAGCAACCCATACTGGCCTAACCTATACCTGTTCATTAATCTTTGCAAACCTTCTTTAGATTTGCCCCTTTGACACATGTTTGCCCCCCCAGAGAGAAGTTAAGAGAAGGAGAAATCCACACCAGATATGCCTTTTACCAGTCTTCTGAATCAATAGTAATCAAACTTTAGCCAACCATTGAAGGTGATGGATCCCAGCTTAGGTTGCAAACCGTCCAGCATTCTTCAGGGAGATTTGGCACAAGAGAAAATATGAGAGGACTGCTACTTACAGGAGGGGTGTCCCGGAGTCTGGTATCTCAAAGAAGGGAGATGTGGGTAGTTTCATAAATTAATACAGTCCTTCCAACACTACAGGCCCCCCCCCCCCCCCCTAAGCGAAGAGAAACAAAGAAGGCCCAAATGCCTACATGTTGCTCTGGTCCAGTCCACACACACAGACAACCAGAAATCACACTCCTCACCTCAACAAACCCAGGAAGCTCTCTGCCTTTCTAGTGTATCTTTATCTAGGGTGCCCCCCTCCTAGCAACAGCAGGTCTGACACCTAACCCTATGGACTCCTGAGTCTTCCTTGACTTTGAGCTGGGAACATCTAATGGCCAAAAATAGAAATACAACAGCCACCTCTGCGCTCTACACTACACATGCATGCACACCAGTGATGACTGTATGTTTTCTCAGAGTTGATTTCCTGATGCTGATGACAATGGACCATGCCTGTGTAATGTGTATTAAAATAAACACTAGTAGTTTCCAAAAGAAACCTGTGTGACAGGGTGATAGCACAAGAGCACAAATCAGAAACTGTGTGTTGTCACCCCATTAAAAGTAAATGCCTGAACAAGAAACTTCATGGCAGGATCCTAAGTTATTTCAATGAAAGCTACGGGGTAAAATATTTAAAAAAATATATATATCAAATTGCATAAATATGTTAAAGTGCAATTCCAAGCTCTTTGTTCCTACCCTTAATCAACCTTGCCCCCTTCTAGCACTGCTGGCTGTACTTTATTTTTTCTTTATTATACATACTTTTACCTAGGTCTTCAGGCCCGTCACATGATACCACAAAGTCCTGTACATCTTTGTCTCCTCTTCAGACAGTGACACTCATGTGAGGATGTCAATCGCACTCTCTGTACCAATTCATTGTGAGTGATGCCATGATTGCACCTTCTCAGAAGGCAGGACCCTGACACCCTGCATTCACAATATAGTCTTTATACTTCCGGGTTGAGAGATGCTGGCCATCATTCAAATAAAAAGCTTGAAAACATATTGTGGCCAAAAAGGTACTGAGGTGGACAGCTATGGGTTAAAGGTGAGTATTAAAGTGAAAGCTGCTGACCCTAGGGACCTGTGGTTTGACAAAGACAATGGGCTCCATTCACACAAACAGATCGCATACGGTCAGTAAATATCACATGCAAAGGGTGTAAGGTCAATTCACAGAAGGAAATAAAAAATTAAATGCATGCAGTAATTAAGTAGTGGTCCAGGCATTCAGTTTTTAACCACTTCAGCCCCGGAAGGATTTACCCCCTTCCTGACCAGAGCACTTTTTACAATTTGGCACTGCGTCGCTGTAACTGCTAATTGCGCGGTCATGCAATGCTGTACCCAAACAAAATTTGCGTCCTTTTCTTCCCATAAATAGAGCTTTCTCTTGATGGTATTTAATCACCTCTGCGGTTTTTATTTTTTGCGCTATAAATGGGAAAAGACCGAAAATTTTGGAAAAAAATGATATTTTCTACATTTTGTTATAAAAAAAATGCAATAAACTCAATTTTAGTCATACATTTAGGCCAAAATGTATTCGGCCACATGTCTTTGGTAAAAAAAATGTCAATAAGCGTATATTTATTGGTTTGCGCAAAAGTTATAGCGTCTACAAACTAGGGTACATTTTCAGGAATTTACACAGCTTTTAGTTTATGACTGCCTATGTCATTTCTTGAGGTGCTAAAATGGCAGGGCAGTACAAAACCCCCCCAAAATGACCCCATTTTGGAAAGTAGACACCCCAAGGAAATTGCTGAGAGGCATGTTGAGCCCATTGAATATTAATTTTTTTGTCCCAAGTGACTGAATAATGACAAAAAAAAATTACAAAAAGTTGTCACTAAATGATATATTGCTCACACAGGCCATGGGCATATGTGGAATTGCACCCCAAAATACATTCAGCTTCTTCTCCTGAGTACGGGGATACCACATGTGTGGGACTTTTTGGGAGCCTAGCCGCGTACGGGGCCCCAAAAACCAATCACCGCCTATAACATTTCTAAGGGCGTAAATTTTTGATTTCACTCCTCACTACCTATCACAGTTTTGAAGGCCATAAAATGCCCAAATGGCACAACCCCCCCCCCCCCAAATGACCCCATTTTGGAAAGTAGACACCCCAAGCTATTTGTTGAAAGGCATGTTGAGGCCATGGAATATTTTATATTTTGACACAAGTTGCGGGAAAGTGACAATTTTTTTTTTTTTGCACAAAGTTGTCACTAAATGATATATTGCTCACACAGGCCATGGGCATATGTGGAATTGCACCCCAAAATACATTTAGCTACTTCTCCTGAGTATGGGGATACCACATGTGTGGGACTTTTTGGGAGCCTAGCCGCGTACGGGGCCCCGAAAACCAATCACCGCCTTCAGGATTTCTAAGGGCGTAAATTTTTGATTTCACTCCTCACTACCTATCACAGTTTTGAAGGCCATAAAATGCCCGGATGGCACAAACCCCCCAAATGACCCAATTTTGGAAAGTAGACACCCCAAGCTATTTGTTGAGAGGCATGTTGAGTCCATGGAATATTTTATATTTTGACACAAGTTGCGGGAAAGTGACAATTTTTTATTTTTTTTGCACAAAGTTGTCACTAAATGATATATTGCTCACACAGGCCATGGGCATATGTGGAATTGCACCCAAAAATACATTCTCCTAAATACTTCTCCTGAGTATGGGGATACCACATGTGTGGGACTTTTTGGGAGCCTAGCCGCGTACGGGGCCCCGAAAACCAATCACCGCCTTCAGGATTTCTAAGAGCGTAAATTTTTGATTTCACTCCTCACTACCTATCACAGTTTTGAAGGTCATAAAATGCCCAGATGGCACAAACTCCCCCAAATGACCCAATTTTGGAAAGTAGACACTCCAAGCTATTTGTTGAGAGGTATGTTGAGTCCGTGAAATATTTTATATTTTGACACAAGTTGCGGGAAAGTGACAATTTTTTTTTTTTTTTGCACAAAGTTGTCACTAAATGATATATTGCTCACACAGGTCATGGGCATATGTGGAATTGCACCCCAAAATACATTTAGCTACTTCTCCTGAGTATGGGGATACCACATGTGTGGGACTTTTTGGGAGCCTAGCCGTGTACGGGGCCCCGAAAACCAATCACCGCCTTCAGGATTTCTAAGGGCGTAAATTTTTGATTTCACTCCTCACTGCCTATCACAGTTTTGGAGGCCATGGAATGCCCAGATGGCACAAAATTCCCCAAATGACCCCATTTTGGAGAGTAGACACCCCAAGCTATTTGCTGAGAGGCATGGTGAGTATTTTGCAGCTCTCATTTGTTTTTGAAAATGAAGAAAGACAAGAAAAATATTTTTTTTCTTTTTTATATTTTCAAAACTTTGTGACAAAAAGTGAGGTCTGCAAAATACTCACTATACCTCTCAGCAAATAGCTTGGGGTGTCTACTTTCCAAAATGGGGTTTGTTTACATGAAAAATTTTTTTTTTACTTTGAACCCCTAAACATTATATATATTTTTTTAAAGCAAAGGCCCTACAGATTACAATGGTGGGTGTTTCTTTTTTTTTTTTTACACAGTATTTGCACAGCGATTTTTCAAACGCATTTTTTGGGGGAAAAAACACACTTTTTTTTATTTTAATGCACTAAAACACACTATATTGCCCAAATCTTTTATGAAATAAAAAAGATGATCTTTTTTTTTTATAGAGCTGGCTTGATTGGAGTCACGGTTCATCACATGCAACCCAGGTGTGGTTTAATTGCTGTTTTGCCAAACACGAGAGTGGGAGGCTATACAATCTGGTGAGTGCGCTCTTCAGAGGGAGTGGTGTCACTATCACGGTGGTGTGGTGGAAGAGTACAAGATTTTTGACAAGACGATTGAAAAACAACTGTTGAACTTGATCATTCATTTCTTGTAATTTATTATTTATAGTGACACTTTTCACTGGGTGTTAAGGAAATTTCTTTTCATGATAAAATTAATATTTTTCATGACACTATTATTATTATTTTTATGCATAAGTAGAGGGTCGTAGGCATTATACTGCTCTGACCCATTATTGTACACAATTTATATTAGCGCCGCTATCTCTATCTGTACACGTGTGAGAGGTATAGTTTTGGGATTTTGACCACCTATTCATAACTTTTAAGCTAGCTTCTATTAAGGAAACGTTGCACATACCTTTCGATGAGCGCAACGAAACCCAGAACCAATCAGAGGCATTCCAGATGCAGCCCGTGTCCTCCTCCCAGGCCCGAGCGTAGGATGGTTTATCCGAGTGCGATTGAACTGCTGCATAAATCAGGGAGATACCCCCCCTCTGGTCCATGGAGTCAGTGCACCATTGCTCATAAGGTGTTATATAGGGAGGATCCTTCCTGGAGGACCAGATAGTGTGTAAAAAGTGGGAAATTTGCGTGTATCTGAACCTTTCCGAATCCGGCATAACTAGATTTTTCTTACATTGGGCCAGAGTAAGAGGGCCCTTGGAGGACAGGAAGTGCCCTATACGGTAGAGGCCCTTGTCTGTCCACCAGCGGAATGCCTGAATGTTAAGTCCCGGAGGGAACTTCGGGTTATGGAAAAGGTGAGCCAGTGGTTTCAGTTGGGAGATCAAGGAGTGATTCATGTAAAGTTTGGTGCATAGAGCTATCGAGTGGGATAGGGTGGGGGCCATAATAGCTGGCCTACTTCTGGTGTCTGACCATAAAAGGTAATCAATAGTGTTAAGAGGGATCGCTTTCCTTTCCATTGAGACCCAATCCGGTTTGTAGTTCCTGGAGTAAATTATTGATAATTGTGCTAATTGAGCTGCCTGATAGTAACCCCACAAATCTGGCAGACCCAGACCCCCCTGTGATTTTAGGCGTACTAAAATGCTGGACGGGCATCTGTAACCCTTGTTACCCCAAACAAAGCGGGTTATGTCAGACTGGAAGTTACTGAGGAAGCGTTTCCTTATGGGAATCGGGAGCGAACGGAAAAGATATAAAAGGCGTGGGAGGAGCGTCATCTTGACTGCATGCACCCTACCTAGCCAGGATAGACCACTTCTAGACCACTTAGTCAGGTCTGCTCTGCATTTATTAATCATTGGTGGGTAATTAGCATTAAAGAGATTATTTATGTCCGAAGTCAGTTTAATCCCTAGGTAAGGGAGTGCGGCTGGTGCCCATGAAAAGTCAAAGTTGTTTGAAAGAAGAGCGAGAGAGTCGCTAGGTACTGTTATATTTAAAGCCATGGATTTAGACAGATTTACTTCTAAACCGGAAATCGCTGTGAACTCCTTCAGCGTCTTATAAATCATAGGCGTAGAGATTAAAGGGGAAGTAATATAAAGTAGGAGGTCATCAGCGTGTTCCTGGCCCCCACACATCACCCCCTTAATGTCAGGATTCGATCTGATTGCTATGGCCAGCGTTTCGATGGCCATAGCGAAAAGCAGGGGCGAGAGAGGGCATCCCTGCCTGGTACCCCTACTGATCTTGAGAGATGATGAGTATCTGCCCATCAGTCGCACTTGAGCAGAGGGGTTAGAATAAAGTGAATTGATTAAGTTCAAAAAATGATTACCAAAACCCCATCTTCGTAGGATACCAGACAGGTAAGCCCAGTCCACTGAGTCAAAAGCTTTGTTTAAATCAATTGAGAGGAGAAAGCCTTTCTGCAGGGATCCCCCATCCCACTGCGACTGCAGGAGTGAAATTATATCTATGGAACGGCGGATTTGGTCCGGGCCCTGTCTCCCAGGAATAAATCCCACCTGGTCCCCATTTATATATGATGGGATGAAGCTCCCTATTCTATTTGCCAGTATCTTAGTCATAATTTTGATGTCATTATTTATCAGCGAGATGGGTCGATAGTTGCTTACCTCACTGGCGTCTTTGCCCTGTTTTGGTATAACTGAAATATATGCTGAGTTGAGGTCAGTATCGAGATGTGACCCCTCCCGAAGTGTATTGAAGAGTTTCATCAGATAAGGGGCTAGACAAGTGCCAAATTTCTTATAGTAACCATTTGAAAAACCGTCAGGGCCTGGTGAGGAGCCCACCTTTAATGTTTTAATGGTGTCCAGGACTTCCTGGATTGAGAAGGGATCCTCGAGGAGGTCCCTGTGTTCCGGTGACAGAGTAGGTAGTGTAATGGAGTCCAGGAACGAACTCTGCGAACTTCAGGGGGGGGAGAATTTCGGATTGTAAAGATCTGAATAGAATTTATGGAAAGCTGCCATAATCTTTTCGGGATTTTGGGTCAAGTCGCCTGAGGGTAGCCTAATTTTCGGGAATGCCAAAGAGCGGGGTTTGGGGCTTAGTTTGACTGTCAGTTTAGATCCTATTTTGTCCTTTTGGGAATAAAGCTTAGCCCCCGACCATCTAAGGTGTTTTTCAGCTGCTGTAGTCAGCTGTAGGTTTAGGAGGGTTCTGGCTTTCTCCAGATTTTCTAAGGATTTAGGCGAGGGGTTATGCTTATGTGCCTTCGTAGCTTTATGAAAATCCTCAGTTAGTCTGAGTGTGTCTACTCTGTGCTCTGCTTTAAGTTTGGATGACATTTGTATCAGTTTCCCTCTAATTACTGACTTGTGGGCCGCCCAGACCGTTACCGGGGAAACCTCACAGGCCGCGTTAATTTGAAAATATTCATTAATGGCTTCTTCAACTAAGGAACATTGAACGGGGTCACTCAGTAGGGATTCCTGCAGACGCCAGCGAGGTGAGCTCCCTGCCCCCCAGACCTTTTTAGGATGAGTGTCACCATCGAATGGTCAGATAAGGAAGTATCTACTATCCTAGATCTTCCTACCAGTGGGATTGTTGCTGAGCGTGTGAAAATGTGGTCTATCCTGGCATAGGAATTATGCGGTGCCGAAAAGTGAGTGTAATCTTTCGTATGTGGGTTAGTCTCTCTCCAGATATCAATCATACCCGCCTCATGAAGCAACCTCGCAATTTTGACGCTCTGTCTGGAGGGGCGTCTAGATTTCTGCTTATCCCCAGAAGACTTATCAATGGAAAAGTCAAATGCCGTGTTGGAGTCTCCTCCCACAATGATCGTGCCTCGCAGATAGGGTTTAAGTTTATGTAAAAGTGATTCAAAAAAGGTTTTTTGTCCCCTATTAGGAGAGTAGTAGGAGACAAAAGAGTATAGATCCCCGTCAATATGGCCAGACACCAGAATATACCGGCCTTGAGGGTCAATTATTACCTCTGATTGTGAAATATTGATGTGTTTGGCAAAGCAGATAGCTACTCCTTTGGTTTTATTATCTCCGGAAGCTAAGAAAAATTGTGGGAAGCGTTGGTGGAGAAAGGAAGGCTTATATGTAGAAGGAAATTGGGTCTCTTGGATGAGTAAGACATCCGCATGCATGGAGTGATATAATTGGAATAATTTCCTAGGTTTTATGGGGGAATTCAGGCCCTGCGTATTGTGAGAAATTATGTTAAGGGAGGGTGTAGAAACAGGAGTGTCAGCCATGAACCAGAGGAGGTGCGTCTATGTAAAAAAACTCTGGCTTACCCCTTTTGAGCGTAGGTATCCAAACAAGCAGCCCAATGAATCCTTGGGCCAAATAATGCGAACCTGCTGTGGGAGGACACGAACCTGCCCGGAACCTTGATGTGCTCAGATGAGCAAAGAGAAAAGTAGAGGAGAAAAGAAGGAAAGAAGAGAGGGAGGCAAAAACATACCATTAGTCTGAAGTATATGCATTACAAACCAATAAAATCCCTGAGAACCGTGAGCCAAGGGGTCCTCGCCCCCCTTCTCACCCCTGAGTTGAAGTGAGCTCGTCACCTCAACTCCCTAACCCTAAGAGGACCAGATGCCCCAGCTAGGGGATCTGGTAAAGGAAACCAAGTGCACCTGCTCTGTACCTGGATTCCACTGGAGGCGTGCTGGGTCCACCACAGCCCCGACGCCTAAAAAAAAGGAAAAAGGATAACTAAAGGCCAATCTGAGGCCTATGCTGAGTAATGCCCTGAACAAGCCGACCAAAAAGGAATTACTACTAAGAATCTAGTGGATCACTGTATGTGAAAAACCTTGCCCTTTTGGCGCCCCATTCCCCAGTCAATGAGACTGGGAACCCAGGAAAGCCACTAGGTGTCACACTGGCGTAGAGCCTGGGCTCCAAATGGATAGTAAATGGAGACTGTATCCCAAGGAACTCACCCTTCACACCGCCTGCGATGATCCCATCGCCAACCGTGCGAAGGGGCAGCCAGTAACCACAAAAATACTGAAAATCCAAGGATATTAAAAAAGGAGATATAAACATAACAACCTAGAACTACCATAACCTGTTCAAGAGCCCCAAATAGCGTGAGACTTCGTGTCCTACCCTAAAGGGTCTAGGCGAGGAGAAAAATAACTCACATGTATATACTAGATTATCAAAAATAAAGAAAAAGTAAAGGAGACTGTAGGGGAGTACTACCCCCTTCCCTTCCCCACGTCTGAGTCCGACACCATCGGGTGTAGGTGACTTCCAGTCCGTTACAAACGTGGACCAAATCCCCCTCCCAAACATATCTGATGGGGATAAAGGTGCACAGTAAACCATTTAGTGATGGGGGATACTTGGAAGGCCTAAAAGAGATCTGTGTCCGGACTGGGGGGAAAAACAGCAAGTCTCCACGTAGTGACAAAAATCCTGATCATAGCCGGACAGTCATGTCGGAGCATTTTCTTTGGATCGTTTGTGGCTTGATTGGAGCCAGGTGGGTTGCAGCGGACTCGCTGGTGGGGGTCTTTTGGAGGACGATGATGATCCCTTGGTTGACTTGGTGCTAGGGGGTTCCTGCACAATTAGGCCCAGGTGCAAAAACAAGCGCTCCCCTTCTGCAAATGATGAGAATGCGTAGTTCTTATTTCTATAGGAAAAGTTCAAACGGAGTGGGAAGGACCACCTATATGTGATTTCTTTTTCCGTAAGGATCTGCAGGAGCGGTTTAAGTGCACGTCTCTTCTGTACCGTGTATGGTGATAAATCAGCAAACACCTGTATTTTGTGTCCCATTAGCATTAGATTTTCTGAAAGCCTGGACTTCTTCATGACCTCCTCCTTCACCGAGTAAAAGTGTGGTTTCACGATGATATCTCGAGGGAGACCATCTGAGCGGGGGGGTTGTAGGGCTCTGTGTGCCCTATCCAATTCCAAACGATGTTCAGGTATGCCTGGAATGAGAGCCTGAATCAGGGATTTTACAGCAGCATGCACATCTTTTTCAGACTCAGGGAGCCCCCTGAGTCTAAAGTTATAACGCCTGGACCTGTTCTCGAGGTCATCGATCTTTGCAAACGCCGCTTCTAGCTGGTCCTGAACATCCTGAATTCTGGCTGAGTTCTGGTTAATCCTCGCCACTGATTGATCTGCTTTCCTTTCTATATTGTCCATTCTCAGACCTATTTGCTGCAGGTCAGCATGGATGGAAGAAGTAATTTGGGCTGCGTTTGCTGATAAGCTTTTAGAAAGCAGCAGAGAGAAAGCTGTCATCATGGAGGGGAAGTCATTTGGAGAGGGGATGGCAGCCATTTCCTCACTCACTGACAGAAGCATGCCTGTGTGCGGATCAAGCATGGGTGTGGAGGGGAGGCCGTCATTCATTCTGTGCAATAGGGACTCTGTTGAGGCAGGGGAAGCAGCCCATTCCCGGGGGGAGATGAGGTACCTGGGGATTGTGGCGGTTGTGAGTCCTGGTCCGCGATGGATACCTCAGGATCCTCCGTGCTTTGTAGGCCGCGCGCCGCCATCTTGGCATAGCTGAGGGGAGTGGCCGCCGCCGCCATCCGGTCACTCAGGTTTCCTCCTTACTTGAGAAGTGGACATCTAGTGACTCCCCAGCGTCTCCCCCACCCGATCTCACAGGCTCGTTCTGCGGGCTCCGGCGGCTATCAGCGGGCTGTGGTGGAGCGGAGCTCTAGAAGGCAGCGGCCATCTTGCGAGCTCCCGCGCATGCGCCTCAACTACATACATTTTTTAAAGCCTTTAAAAGCCTTTACAGGTTACCACTTTAGATTTACAGAGGAAGTCTACAGCTAAAATTACTACCCTCGATCTGGCCTTCGCGGTGATACCTCACATGCATGGTGCAATTGCTGTTTACATTTGACGCCAGACCAACGCTGGAGGGGGGGGGACAGGGGTGCTTTTTTTTTTTTTTTTTTTTGCTTTATTTTTTTTTTTTTTGCTTTTTTATCTTATTTTTAAACTGTTCCTTTTAATTTTTTATTTATTTTTTATCATTTTTATTGTTATGCCAGGGAATGTAAATATCCCCTATGATAGCAATAGGTAGTGACAGGTACTCTTTTTTTTAAAAAATGGGGTCTATTAGACCCTAGATCTCTCCTCTGCCCTCAAAGCATCTGACCACACCAAGATCGGTGTGATAAAATGCTTTCCCAATTTCCCAATGGTGCTGTTTACATCCGCCAAAATCTAAGTCATGAAATGCTCGTAGCTTCCGGTTTCTTAGGCCATAGAGATGATTGGAGCCATTCTGGTCTCTGATCAGCTCTATGGTCAGCTTGCCGAATCACCGGCTGCATTCTCAGATTCCCTGTTGGGACAGGAGAGCCAGAGAAAAACATTCCGCTAGGATTGCTTATACATGAAAGCCGACCGCTGGCTGAAAAGAATGATACCAAGATGATGCCTAAAACTGCAGGCATCATTCTGGTATAACCACTCAAAGTCGTGAATGGCATACCTGAAAACAAAAAAATGGTTAACAATAAAACACAATAAACAGTAAAGTATAAAAAATTACATACCTGAAAAGTAAACATGATAAAACATAACAACAATAAAACATTGCAGAATAGAATACAGTAAAAAAGAGCAGAACAATAGAGAGAGAATAGAGCGAGAGAGAACAATAAAACGACAACTATTTTTGTTTTTTTATTTTATATTTTTTTTTGTTTTTTTTGTTTTTTACACTTTTTTTTGTAACTTTTATAACTGTAACCTGTTCCAGGTTCGGGTCTCTCAAAATGCGATGGCATCTTGGGAGACCCCGCGAAAGTGTGCCTAATCTGTGCAGTGCTGTACCCTACGCTAATAACTAGTGCATGGTAGCGTTCAAAACATTCACCAATGCAAAGACCAGGATTGTCAGGACAGGAGGGAAAATAATAGCGGGTGTCACGCCTGTATCCGCGCTTGCTGCAGACACGACATCTTTTTTGGGGGGTTCGTCGGGTAGGGGTACTTGGGAGGACATAAAGAAAATGCCTCTCATGCAGCCAACTGCATTTGGTTGGGGATGTGAATGGGGGAAGTACAGGTGCTGCAGAAGTGGTGGGTTCCCAATTAGGATTGGCGAATGCAGCAGGAAGGGCACTATGGGCATGACGGGCCTGTGTTTGTCTTCCTCTTGGTGGCAGCGGGACACTACTTGTGCTTGCCACCTCACCAGCTTGAACTGCACTTATGGGACTCGCCACGTCACCAAGTGTTACTGCAGTGCTGGTTTGAGTACGACTGGGGTGTACTAGGCCGCTGGCGCTTGCCAGTTCACCAAAACGCTACCAAAAAAACTGTTAGCGATCGCAGGGATCAGGCCTGACTCTGCGAACGCTGCAGTTATACGTTTAGTGTTTTGTAAGTGTCAGTGATCGATCGATACTGCACTTGGGTGGGCTGGGCTGCGCCAGGCGGAGGGGCAAAATGCAGGTGCTAGCAGGTATCTGGGCGGATCCTGCTAACACTGCGTTTTTGGGAACCCTAAACTGCTGGGGATGCTAGTATAGATCTGATCGGATCAGATATTGATCCGTTCAGATACTATACCACTAAGGGAGGTGTACAGTGCGTGCGTGCGTGCGTGGGTGTTATCCCTACTAGCGCTAACCTGACGCTGCCTGGGGCTGGTGCTTGCCAGTTCACCAAAACGCTGCCAAAAAAAATGTTAGCGATCGCAGGGATCAGGCCTGACTCTGCGAACACTGCAGTTATGCGCTTAGTGTTTTGTAAGTGACAGTGATCGATCAATACTGCACTTTGGTGGGCTGTGCTGGGCCGGGCTCAGGGGCAAAATGCAGGTGCTAGCAGGTATCTGGGCTAATCCTGCTAACACTGCGTTTTTGGGAACCCTAAACTGCTGGGGACGCTAGTATAGATCTGATTGGATCAGATATTGATCCGTTCAGATACTATACCACTAAGGGAGGCGTATGCTGCGTGTATGGGTGTTAGCGGTACTGGCACTAATCTCACACTGCCTGGGGCGACGCAGACCCAATCTGACCCTAAAACCTAACTTTTATCACCGCCGGGCGATCAGGGGGCTAAACCTTTATTAGGTAATAAACGGCGGGTGCCCTGACACTTTAAAAAATAAACTAACTAACCAGCGTCACCCGTAACAATTATACGGTGATCACTGGTAAAAGGGTTAACTTGGGTGCAATCAAGGTGTTAAAACCTTTATTAGGTAGTATATGGGGGTCCCTGTCACTATAAAACGCTGACGGTGAACCTAAATATTTACCTCCCTAACTAGCGTCACCAGTGACACTAATACAGCGATCAGAAAAATGATTGCTTAGTGACACTGGCGACAGGGGGTGATCAAGGGGTTAAAACTTTATTAGGGGGGGTTAGGGGGGTATCCTAGACCTAAAGGGGGCTAACACTAGCTGCCCTACCACACTAACTGTCACAAACTGACACCAATGCAGTAATCAGAAACAAAAAAAAAAAAACTGCTTGGTGTCAGTGAGATGGGGGGGGAGGGGTGAATAGGGGGTGATCTGGGGATCGGGGGTAAAGGGGGGTGTAAAGTATGCCTGGCATGTTTTACTGTGTGTGTGTGTGTGTTGGTGTAACTCACTCGGATGTCTTCTCTCCTCGGCGCCGAAACGGAAAATACCGAGCCGAGGAGAGTTGACATCACTTCCTCTGTCTCTTGTACTATACAGAGGCAGGGGAAGATGCTCATTGGCTGGGAGCGATCGCGAGGGGGGGGGCCACGAATGGATGGCCTCCCCCTCATCTCTGAACGCTCCCAGTCAGAAGCCAACCTCCTCGGGCACCAGGTATGTGATTTTGCCTGCCCGTACCATTCTGCCGTAGTATAGCTGCGTTAGGCGGTCGGCAACTGGTTAAGGAACGTAAAAATATAATAGCCAATTTTGAGTAGCCTCTGCCTTTTTGGATCAGTTCTCTCAACAATAATGCATATAAACCTAAATATGGAAATATAGAAATCATTGGAGTTGATCTACTGAAAGTTTAACTAAAAATAAAGCTTTTTTAGTTGTGGATAGAGTCTGGAGGTGGATTAAACCATCTGTCTGGATTTTATTGTTGTCTAAGCCCACATTAGGGAGGGTCACCCTTTCTATTTGTCCTGTTTACCATTATCATTGAAAGTAAAAGAAAATCACAAATTTTGGGTTGTCCCCAGAAAAGTAATAGAGGGGAAATCTTATAATGGGACACAGATGGCAACAAAAAACACTGACCGGGGTTAAAACCCTCCCTTACTCTATCCAAAATTTTAAAAAACGCTGTGCCTATAGTTCTACTTTAAGGCAAACAGACTATGCAATTTGCAAGTTGCTCCACAGCTTAGTAAATGAAGTAAAGCTTTCTTTACAAAGAATACCTAATCACATGAAAGGAAAGAAAAAATTTAAAAAAATGCATTTTTGCTTGCGCATGATTAGATGATGGAGTCAGCAGAGATACCCCTCGTTTACTAAGCTCTGGAGTAACTGCTCTTGCAAAGTCCCTCAGTCTATGGGGTTCCATGCTTTCTCACCTAGGGTTCCTCCAGAGGTTACCAGGGGAAAATATTATAAAAAATTACACACATATGTTAATACTCCTCTTCCACCAATAAAAAAGACAACATTTTTTTTATTGGTGGAAGAAGGGTATTTCTATATGTGTGTAATTTTTGACACTGTCTTTATTCAATTTTTGACATGTTTAAATATATTTTGTATTTACTTAATTGAAATTAGTTGTTTTTGATACACCATGTGTCCTGGGAAAGCAGCTTCCCCTTAACTGGTATTCTAGTCACCTTTTTTCGTTTGTATTAATACATACTGTATGCTGCAGGGACCATACTGACTTAGTGAGTTGGCTTATTTCTACGGTTTAAACCATTTTACCACTTTATAAGCAAAAGAAAACTGACAGGGGGTTCTAATTCTTCTCCACTGTATCCATCCCATTGGATATCGCATTAGATAAAATACTGCAAGGTTTCATGAGATAAATACTGTATATTTTGATGAAATACCGCATGCGGGATTCTAGTAGAGTTTTTTTTTTTTTTTTAATTCCTTTAATTAACAAAAAGTTGCATCTGTAAAAATGTGCAAAAGTAGTACATAGTACTACTGATAATGGAATGAGGTCTGCACAGCTTCAACAAGCACCAAGAAAATGACAATCTGCAAATTAAGCAACTACCGACATAATAAAAAAAAATAAAAAAATGAAAGACTCAGAAAGAGGTGGCAGGTGGCAATCTCCAATGCTTACAGATGAAGAGCAGCATAAAATTGCAACTACATACAATAGGAAAAAATTTAATAAAAGAAGCCAGGGTTGTCAGAGAATCCCTGGAGGCCATAGTGACCCAGGTCCAGCAACCAAATTAACAAAATATAATAGCTGGGTAACTACCAGAATTGCAAGGGATAAATCACCAAACTTCATGGAGGGTATGGGATGGGAATAAGGGAGGAGGGGGAAAGGGGCGTGAAAGTAGAGAAAAAGAGGTAAAGAAAAAAGGAGCCAAGAAAGAAAGAAAAAAACAAGAAAACTAAGAAAAGAAGTCTCTCCTACCCAGGGCTAAGAAACAACCACAGGCCCAGAGGGCTCAGCCGTGTTGTGAGACCTCCTGCAAATAGGCATCAGTGTATGCAAATTACTGCCACGGCCTCCATGTGTCACCAAAGATCTCCTCCCTATTATGTAAGGTAGCCGTGAGGCCCTCCATGTCCCTAAGTTCATTAATTTTGGAAAACCAAAGAGACTTTGAGGGTGGATTCACAGACCTCCAGCACAAAGAGATACATGGCTTTGCTGCATTCAACAAGTGGATCATAAGAGAAGCCTTATATTTTCAATGGGTGGTTCTGTGAGGTGCAGCAAGAATGCCACGGGCTTCCCGCTAGGTAAACATTGAGATGTTTACCAGTCTCGGCCACTGTTGCCAAAACTGTGTCATTTTTGGGCAGTCCCAAAAAATATGTAGCGTCATACCCTGTCCAGCAGGTGTCTGAAACCTGAGGAGAGAAATGGTGCAGAGTCGTGGGCACCTTGTACCATCTAGATAAGATCTTGTAATTGGTCTCCTGAATCTTTGTGGCAATAGAAGACTTCTGGGCAAAATGTAGAATTTTCCCATTTTGTGAATCAGCGAATTGCATGGCCAAATCAGGTTCCCATTTAGAGAGAAAACCAGAGGTAAAGTACTCTGGGGTCCCAAAATGTTGATTTAGTACTGGAAATGATGCCTGTCTGAAGTTCAGCAGTTTATTAAGGTATAGTGAGGGGTGAACTAAGGAGAGTTGAAAACATCAGACTTTGACCTTCAACCTGGGGAACAGAGTGCTAGTCCAATGTAAAGATGCACATTAGCAACAACAATTACAAAAACCATGGGAAGAAGTCCCAGGATTTGTCCTAAAATAACACATCCCGAATGTGCTAGTCTATGATATCCAGGGAACAGGTACCCCTAAAAAAACTAAAAATTATCAAACTCATCAGAACCCACAAAGGCCATAAGGAGGTTTTATGAATAACGTGTCGAAGTTCATCATCCACAAGGTCTCTGTCACCAGAAGTTCAATGATGGCTGCCTTCTTCTCTTCCATCATTACATCTAATGCCCCGTACACACGGTCGGACATTGATCGGACATTCCGACAACAAAATCCTCGGATTTTTTCCTACGGATGTTGGCTCAAACTTGTTTTGCCTACACATGGTCGCACAAAGTTGTCGGAATTTCCGATCGCCAAGAACGCGGTGACGTCAAGCACGTACGACGAGACTAGAAAAGGCCGGTTCAGAACCAAGCGCAGCACCCTTTGGGCTCCTTTTGCTAATCTCGTGTTAGTAAAAGTTTGGTGAGAGACAATTCGCGCTTTTTCAGACTCGTGGCTTTCAGATCGTTTTCTGCCGTTCAGTTTGTGCTTGTGGGTTTGTATCTGCTCTTCAGTGCGTGCAAGCAAGTTCCGCGTGACTTTAGTCACTGTATTCTTGTTCGTTCGTTACTGGTTTTCAGGTCGCTCTTCACAGGCCTTGCTGTTCTTCAGTGCGTTCTGTTACTTCGTTCTGAGCAGCCGACCGTTTTATAGCCATGTTTCGTATGCGTACTCCTCGTAGAGTTCGTGCTGTGCGGGGGCTTGGTGTTGGGGTCCTGACCTTGACACAAGTCCAGTCCATGAACAGGGTGGGGAGGAGTTCATGGACCAAGAATTGGTTGCTTCAGCGTGACCAGTTCTGTCATATGCCTTTGCTCCGTGAGATCCGTGAGAATAATCCTGATGATTTCAGGAACTTTCTCAGGATGACGGACCCCGTGTTTCACCGTTTGTTGGCTTCGCTGACCCCCTATATCAGCAGGCAGGATACCTGCATGAGGCAAGCCATCACTGCGGAGCAGAGGTTGGTCGCTACCTTGCGGTATTTGGCCACAGGGAGAAGCCTGCAGGACCTCAAGTTCTCGACAGGCATCTCCCCCCAGGCTCTGGGGATCATTATCCCAGAGACCTGTTCTGCCATCATCCAGGTCCTGCAGAAGGAGTATATGAAGGTAAGATTTTTATCCATTTATATCACATTTTATTGTATTGAATGTTTGCTAATATCTTGTATTTCTTTCCTCATTCCCTAATTACCATGATTGTAATATGCTGTGAATGTCCCCTTTGTCCTCATGCATGCTGGATTTTTATGTAATTATTATTTGATGTCCTTCATACATATTTGCCCTTCAATAACCTCCCCAGCATGGTGTCCCCTGCCCTATATTCACCTCATGTAGTCACTTAACAATGTATTTTATCAGCTCCATAGTAGTGCTTTACACCAAACACCCCCTAAAATGTTTGGAAATGTTATTTTGGATTTAAATTCAGGCAGAGGGCCAGAGGCTTTTTTTTGTGGTGTCCCCAAATTTTTGGTAACCCTCCCTCCCCCCAACTGCTAAGTCAGCTGATCCCAATTCTCTATCCTCAATCATCTATCTGCTGACTTTGCCAAACCCATACACACTATACCCATCTCTTTACTGGTCAGATTTATGGATGAATTCCCCAAAGGATGTAGTGCAAGGGCCTGCCTGTATACTTTCCAATGGTACTGTTTAAAGTTTTTGTATCCTATTATTATCCAGATAGGTAATAGCAGAATGTCCAAATGTGCTCAAATGTGTACAGTGTGTATTTATATCTTTGTATTATGACACTTCTTACCTGTCCAGTGGGCTGCCAATAGTGTAACAAAGGAGGGGCTGTTCCAAGTAATACCCTGTATTTAGGCATTCATCTCTAAATGAAGTGAAGAGGGTTACCTGTCCAAGAGTCCCCCCCCCCTATAATGTTAGAAATGGCCCATGAGAGGGGGGGAGGGGGAATATGATAGGTGTACCTTATACTTTGTTGTTGTTAAATTCCCCTTAATAAATGCTATCTGGAGGTTGACCCATAATGTTTGTGTCTAATCTGCTTGCCAGGTTTCTGTGAAAAAATAGTAATGTTTTTTTTTTTTTTCCCTCAACAGTTTCCTTCCACGCCACAGGAATGGCAGACTGTGGCCTCCCACTTTGCCCAGCGGTGGGACTTTCCTAACTGCGGAGGGGCAATTGATGGGAAACACGTCCACATCGTCCCACCACCCAACTCGGGGTCATACTATTATAACTACAAGGGGTTTAATAGTATAGTGATGTTGGCGGTGGTGTCGGCTAATTACGAGTTCTTGTATGTGGACGTGGGGAAGAATGGCCGGATGTCCGATGGTGGAGTGATCGCCCAGACGGAGTTCTACAGGCGTCTCCAGAATGGCAGCTTGGACTTGACACCTCCAGAGGACAATGTTGAAGGTCTCCCATTTGTGTTCATTGCTGATGAAGCATTTGCGCTGGGGGACCACCTGATGCGGCCATTCCCGATGAGGACCCTCACCCCGGAACAGAGGGTTTTTAATTACCGGCTGGCCAGAGCCCGAAGAGTGGTGGAGAACACATTTGGAATCCTGGCCAGCCGGTTCCGACTATTTCTGACACCCATCCATATGGCGGAGTATAAACTGAACCATATAATACTTGCCTGCTGTGTTCTCCATAATTTTTTAAGAAAACATTCAGCCAACTATGCTGGCTCAGTTGGGCCTGAGGCCGGAATCCCAAATACTTCCACAATGACGGCACTTGAAAGCGGCCGTCCTGGCTTGCCCTCCCTGAATGCCCGTGATGTCCGGTTACGATACCTGGAGTTCTTTGCCGGTAGGGGGGCTATCAATATGCCAGACAATATGTGACACCTTTTTCAAATAAAAACAACCAAAAGCAATTCTTGGTGGACATTTACTGCTTGTGTTTGTTTTAGCTGACCCTGACAGAAATGTGTTGAGTGCAGAAAATGTCATGATTGGGTAACCTTATAAAAAACAGTGTTGGCTGGTACTTCCTAAATGCAAAGACACTTTTCACTACAAGTGCACTTGCAACTGCACTGAACCTGCACTTGTAGTGCAAAGTGTATTTGCCCTTAGGAAATAACCCCCATTTGTGCATAAAACAACAATTACATCACCCCAAAAGTGTTGTTGTAGTGTTGAGACAATAATCCACACATTCTTGAGTAAGGCACTTTTTTATACCTGCACAATCAAAATGTGCATTTACCCAAGGTTTTTAAAACAAACCAACATGTTTGTAGTATAAAATGTTTGCAGTAGCATTATGAATAATCAAAATATCCATTTCAGATAAAACAGGCCTGTGTAAAACCAACAAGAAAGCCAAAAAACTAGAACTTACAAAGTTCACATTAGGTAAAACCTGAAGGCTATATCAGACATCAGTATTTAGGAACTGGGTTTGATATAGCGTTCAGATGGGGGGAACTCACCCCTGGAAAAGCCAAATTTGGAAGATGCACACCAATTTACGAATGTCAACATGTGCTATCTGCCATCAGGGGGGATCAAGGGACGTGTTTTGGGGGAGCAAGCCCTTCCTCAACGCTACTTTATAATTGAGGAAGGGGTTGCCCCCCCAAAACGCGTCCATTGATCTCCCGTGATGGCAGATAGCACATGTTGGCACACTGTGTGCATCCTCCAAATTTGGCTTTTTGAAAACATTGTAAAAATTGAAATTACTGAAAACCGGTCATTTTGTGGGGTTTAAATTCGCCCCAAAACATCAATGATGTTATTATTTTTTGTAATAACATCACGTATTTGTTGCTGGATGTTTTGCAATTGGAGATTGCATCCCATGATCTCCCCTATCAGTATCTGGGCACTTTCAGAAGTAAAGCGTTGGGGATCCACAACATCACGATCACCTAAAAAGAGATAAAGAACAAAAAAAAAGGTCTCAAAAATCTGCCACCAGCCATCTCTTTTACCTGAGCCTGTGGTCGCAGACACTCACCTCTTGTGGTGCCAATCTCCACTACATCTTCTTCTTCCTCCTGCTCAGCATCTTGGGTTTGGGGTAGTTCCCCTTCTTCCAGAGGGGGGGGGGTCTGTGTTCTCCTGGGATGAGGAGTGTCCGAGTCTTTTCTCCCCTATGTAAAACAAAAATGGTATACTTGGCACACAGATATTTGATGGCAGAACTATAGAAATAGGAAACATTGCTTGGAAGTGGGGTACAATTGTCTATTTTAGCCGAGTTCAAAGATGTCTTTTTTTTATTGCCCTTTGTCAAGCTGCAATACTTTACCTGTTTGGTACAAGCTTCACAGATGTAACCCCCCCTATAGTATACACTGGAGCACCTGTGTGGCCCCCTAATAAAAATGGTGTTCTTGTGTCCCACACTAGTGCTCCAGTGTCCAGATGTGAAAACAGCTGCTCAGTGTCCTCTCCTTACACACAATCTAGTTTGCATTTTATTCTAGTAACAAACCCATCTACCTAAACAAATATTTGGCATCCAAGTAGGCCCCAAAAAAATGTGGGAAAATGCATATGGCCTAAACAATGGTGTTCTAGAGGCCGAACGAAAAATGTTTGATACGAACGAATAATGGGCCCATGAACATTAAAGTTGACCTTTTTAAACGTTACAATTAATAAAAGCATATGGAGCAGAACGAACGTAATAAAGACAGAAAGAATAGAAACACAGCACAACTACTTACTTTTTTGCAGCACTCTCCGGATCTTTCGGTACTGCTCCGGCTCTCTCAACTTCAGGTCTGACCACTGCTTCCTGAGCTGATCTTTTGATCTTCGGACCCCGAAATTCCGCTCGAGACTCCTGACCACTTTCGCCATGATCTTGGCCTTTCGGATGTTCGGGTTGGGGTAAGGCCCATATTTGCCATCATAGTCGGACTTCTTCATGATGTCGACCATCTCCAACATCTCCCCAAACGACATATTTGTGGCCTTAAAACGTCGCCTTCTGGATCGGGACGTGCCTGGATCCGGGCTTTCCTCCTCCTCCTCGTTGCTACAATTAGCACGCACCTGGTGTGACTCCGCCATCATGCTCTTCCCCCACTGCGCCGAACGAAAAGGGGCGGGGAATAGAATAGAAAGAACGTCAGGGGCGGGCGGAGTTACACACATGCGCAGTGTCTATAAAGCGTAACACGCGTGCGTATTACGTACGATCTGTGAGCGGAGAAAGGAGCATTGGACGCGCCGATCGTAAGAACGAAGGTAAGAGACAAACTTGGGCCTATACTGCTTCTAGATTGAGGACTATATTGTAACAAGATTAGGAGAGTTTGGTGTGACATTAGGCTTTGTCTTGTGTTGTGTCTTGCAGTGAACATGGATATCTTAATGAGAGATACTGACTTCATGTCACTATTCATTGATATGCTAAGGGAGCTGCCCTGTCTGTGGGAGATTACCCACCCCCATTTCAAAAACCAAGCAAAGAGGAAGGCAGCACTGGAGCAATTGTGTGAAATTGTGAAGCAGGTGATCCCCACGGCAGACATCACTTATTTAAAGGTCTTAATTGGTTTCCTGAGGAGCACATATCTGAGGGAGCGCAAGAAAGTCCTGGATTCACAGAGATCCGGAGCAGCAGATGACATTTATGTCCCCAGGATGTTGTACTACGACAGGCTGCACTTTCTGGCAGGCCAGACTGAACCCAGGCCATCCCTCTCAAGTCTTCCTTCAACGCTTCCTTCCCCCCCGGCAGAGGCTTCTGATGCCCAACCTGGGCCTTCCAGGCCATATGTGGAGGAGCCCAGATTGAGCCAGGTATAGCATTCCTCTAAATATTTCTGCTTGTCCAATCAATGATGTTACCTAGATGTTAGTTGGGAGTACTAATTTATGATTGTGATTGATGATGCAAAAACTAAAACCATGTCCCTTTTTCATACACAGGGAAGTCTCAGCCAGGAGGTGGCTGATCTGCAGGTCCCTCCACCCACCCTGAAAACAGAAAGTGGCAGCAGGAGGAGTAGCCTAGAGGAGGTGGCTATCAGATTTTTTTGGAGGGCTACAGAGGTCCTGGGAGCACCACACACCATGCAGGAGAACCTTGCGGCATTCATTGCCTATAAAATGCAGAGGATGGAGGAGGGCCAACAAGCCAGGTGTCAGGCCCTCATTTCAGAGGCTCTGGAGAAAGGTGTGAGGGGACAACTTACACCTCACACACAGCTTTGGGATGGTCCTCCTCCTCCTCCTCCCTCTCCTCCAGGTCCTCCCAGTCCTCCTCCAGGTCCTCCCAGTCCTCCTCCTCCTCCAGGTCCTCCCAGTCCTCCTCCTCCTCCAGGTCCTACTCCTCCTCCTGCCACATCTCCTACTGCACAGCCACAGCCGGGAAGGAAGTGTGAAAGGAAGACCAGAGAGTGATTGCCCTGGATCCAGTCTGGTCGGCCAAAAGATGCAGCCTCTTGTGGTACCACAGCCTGGGGACACTGATGTCATCTGCTGCTATCCGAGTCTCTGTGAATCCCGGACCAGACTGCCCTCCCTTATATATGGACTCCTCAGGCCACCAATTTTGAGGTTTAAGAATTGATGTCTGCCGTGGGGGTCCCAGGCTTCACTAATTTCTCCTGTTGATCCAGTGTTGCCTTCCTCTTTGTTTGGTTCTGAGCCCTTAATAAAGGATTTTTGTTTTGAATTATACTCTCCTATGTGTTTTACTTCAAAAATGATGGTTTGTTTGTGAGGATTCAGGTACATTTCTAATATACAATGTGAAATGAACAAGGGACACCAACACCAAACAATCTCCTTGAGATTAAATAATAAAAGATATCAATGGTGTTGGGGTAACTTGCCACACAAAACACACACAAAAATATTCTGGAGTAAAAATAAAAATAACATTGAACAAAGATCAGCCTTGGAAAAAATCCAAACATTAAAGAAAAAAAAAGGCTTAAAAACCAAAAAAAATATATAAAAAAAATATAAAACTGTCAGATGTGACAACTAATAACAATATATTGAGGGAATCCCACTAAAAAAACACAAATAAAACTTTATGAGAAGTGTGTGTGAATATGAGCAGCAAAACGACTTAATTCTTGTCACATTATAAAGAAGAAGAGAGTGCGCTGTATTAAACCATTTTTTACATTGCAGCGTGACGAAAGTGCTGTATCCATTACGAACGCTAAGTTTACCCGAACGAGCTGTCCCGTGTCGGAATTTCTTCTGAGCATGCGTGGCACTTTGTGCGTCGGAACAGGCCACACACGGTCGGAAATGACGCGATCGGATTTTGTTGTCGGAAAATTTTATCTCCTGCTGTCCAACTTTGTGTGTCGGAAAATCCGATGGAAAATGTCCGATGGCGCCCACACACGGTCGGAATTTCCGACAACACGCTCCATCGGAAAATCCGACCGTGTGTACGGGGCATAAGACTTCAAGGAGATACCATGAATCCTTATAGCATTACATAGCCCAATGGTCACTCAGCTCAGGTCTATACTCCTATTGGTGGAGCCCTCTAAACCACCATCCAGTGGGTATATTCTTACTTTTCTCTTGTCATTGATGTGGTCCATCAGTTATACACAAAGGGACACCAAGCATGCAGGTAATATTGTTCTTCCTTAGGAGAAAGGCTAGCAAGACCGGCATTCAGAAATGTACCTTGTGTTACATTAACAAGGCCAAAAAGATGTACAGTCATAGCTGCAACTTGTGTTAAATGTGTATTTGTAAATTAAATATTTTAACTTAAAGTGATATTAAAGGCTTTTTTAAATGAAAAAAAAAAAAAAATATATATATATATATATATATATATATATATATATATATATATATATCATACTTACCTGCTTTGTTTTGCAGTTTTGCACAGAGCAGCCCTGATCTTCATCTTCTCGGGTACTTTTCTGGAGCTCGTGGTCCCTCCCTTCTGCCCAGTGCCCCCATCCAATGAGGAGGGAGAGTCCCTGGAGAGACAAGGCTCTTGTGCACATCGCTTGATTGCAATGGGGCTCAGGTAAGTTTTAAGGTGCTGGGGGGCTGCTGCGCAGAGAAGGTATACAACCACTTTAAAGCATATCTAAACCCAAAAACAAAAATGTCATATTTTGCAGCTTACCAGTGCTTACAGTATACAGTATGTAGTGACTGCATTAACTTTTCCAAGAAAACAAGTTCAGCAAGTACAGAAAATATCCGCGGATCTTGTCATAAAAGCACTGTTCTTGGCTCTTTCTGTGAGCTAAATTGAAAGAACAACCAATTTTGTCTTCCTTACAACCTATCTTCTGAAAACCACTAATTCTCCCATTCCCATGTAATGAAGAGCAACAGACCTGTTTGTTGTACAAATAAGGAGAGTATTCTGGGTGGCAACCTGGGCTCCCTCCAATAGATACACTGGAGGAATGACATAGCCACCTAGGGATAGAAACTGTATTATTTTCAGGATTAGGTGAAAATAAAGGAGAAAAAAAACATAAAAGGAAACAAATGCAGCGACAACATCTAAGGGCTGGTAAGCCACAATATATAATACATTTTTGTTTTTGGGTTTAGATATACTTCAAGTGTTAAGAAGATTTAAAAAACATATAAATCCATAACTGTTACAAGTATTGAATATTGAAAATTATTTTAATTGATTTTTTTTTTACAAATGTTTTACAAACATTTTTTTACAGGATGACCAGGTTTAACCACTTAAGGCCCACCCCATGTACATTACTGCAGCAGGGCGAACCTTTAGCACAAAAGCAGAGCAGAAACATGGATCTCTGTTTTTCTTTAGTCAAAGCACTCCTTCTACAGTTAGAAAGCACACAAAGGGAACACATGTAACCCTTTGATTGCCCCTGATGTTAACTCCTTCCCTGCTGGTGTCATTTATACAGTATCAGTGCATTTTTCTAGCACTGACCACGGTATTAGTGTGGTCCCCAAAAAGTCCATAAATCTATAACATAGTTTGTAGATGCTATAACTTTTGTGCAAACCAATCAATATACGCTTATTGAGATTTTTCTTTACCAAAAATATGTAGCAGAATACATATTGGCCTAAACTGATGAAGAAGTTAGTTTTTTTTTTTACATTTTTTTATTGGAAATGTTTTATAGCAGAAAGTAAAAAATATTGTTTTTTTTTTCAAAATTGTTGGTCTTTTTTTGTTTATAGAGCAAAAAGTAAAAACCGCAGAGGTGGTCAAATACCACCAAAATAAAGCTCTATTTGTGGGAACAGAAGGACATACATTTTATTTGGATACAGTGTCACACAACCGCGCGATTGTCAGTTAAAATAACGCAGTGCCGTATCACAAACAATGGCCTGGTCAGGAAGGGGGTAGAACCTTCCACAGCTGAAGTGATTAATAATGTTAGCTGTTAATAATGTTAACTATTGGCGCTATATAAATCCTGTAATAATAATAATGCAAAAGGGATAGAATAGCAGCTTGCAGGCCAAGTTGCTCGATGCACACTGGGCCTTTTACTCTCTCTCACTCTTCTCCTTTGTCCAGACTCTCTGGTGTACATGCTCGCTAATGCCCAGGACCAGGCGGGGCTGCATTCATGTGACATCAACAATATGGCAGTACCCAGACTTAGAATCAAGCTATACACCCCAATGTATCTGTATCATAACCTGAACTTGCTCAGGATGTGACATTTTGAAGAAGACACCACAGAGCAGTGCCCTGTTCCACCAGTCCAGCTTGACTCTGCCACCTATCCCCCAGTGAAAAAAACAATTGTGTGAGACCTATTAGAGCCAGAGGCTCTAATAGGCTTCAAAATAGGCCAGAGGCTCTAATAGGCTTCAAAATAGGGTGGAACACTCTCTGTGCCCTGATCCCACCCAATTGTGCGACCATAGCAAATTCATTTTTGCTATTTTCACACAACAGTTACTCCCCACCAATCAGGAGGCAGGTCAGTGAGACCTGTTTCCAGATTGGCCAAAGCGCTAGGTGATCCTTTTGGATCCTTAGCGCTGTTGAAGAGGAGACATGCTGGAGCCAGACCCGCCACTGCCCGGAGGACACAGGAGGACAGGAGGACACAGCAGGAGAGGAGGACCCCACCGCATAGTAAGTTCTGGACCTCTGGGGGGGTACTGGCTGAAAGCACTGTGAGCCCTGCGGCCGAACCTGGTGCGCTGGTGCAGGGGGGTGCATCAGTGCCATGCCACCCGAAAGGGGGGGTAGTGCTGGTTGTTGGCTGCCCCCCCAGAAGAAAAGCCCATCAGCCGCCACTGATCACACTGAATGCAATGCTGTATGTTCTGTAGCCACTTCCTGCACGCCATATAGCAGAATGACGGCCGTAAAGTGGTTACGTTATCCTGACTGGGCATCATATGACGTCCAGCAGGATAAGCCACTTGCAGTGCACCGATTGGTAGTGCGCTGTGTCGCTCAGACACGCCGCATCTCCAATCCTAGTAAAAAGCCTATGACATGGGCTTTTTACCATGTGATGAGCTCTGTCCAATCACAGGAAGTGCCGTTTATAGGCTTTTTCTCTACTTGCGCTGACAAGGTGCGAATAGAGGAGAGCCAATCAGCAGCTCTCCTGACGGGGGGGTCTGTGCTGATAATCAGCACATTGATTATCAGTGCAGAACCATCAAGGATGCCCACTAGAGCCCACCAGGGATGCCAACCCATGCCCACCAGGGATGCCAACCCATGCCCACCAGGGATGCCAATCAGTGCCCACAGGAATGCAAATCAGTGCCCATTGGTAATGCCTATCAGTGCCTCCTCATAAGTGCTACCTATCAGTGCCATCTATCAGTGCCCATCATTGCCCATCAGTGCCGCCTATAAGTGCCTAATAGTATGGCCTATCAGTGCCTCCTATCAGTGCCCATCAGTGCAGCCTATCGGTGCTCATCAGTGCTACATATCAGTGCCGCCTATCAGTGCCCATCAGTGCTGCATATTAGTGCCTCATCATCAGTGCCCGTCAGTGCAGCCTCATCAGTGCTCATCAGTGAAGGAGAAAATGTACTTATTTACAAAATTTTATAACAGAAAGAAAGAAAAACGTTTTTTATTTTTAAATTTTTTGTCTTTCTTTATTTGTCTAGCAAAAAATAAAAAACCCAGTGGTGATTAAATACCACCGAAAGAAAGCTCTATTTGTAGGTGAAAAAATGTAAAAATTTTGTATGGGTACAGCATTGCATGACTGCGCAATTGTCTTTCAAAGTGTGACAGCGCTGAAAGCTGAAAATTGGCCTGGGCGGGAAGGGGGTGAAAGTGCCCTACATTGAAGTGGGTAGTCAAACCCCACTACACACTGTACTCTTTACTGTATGTTCCATTTTACACACAGCCCCAAATGTATGCTTGCTGTATGTTCTCTGCTCCACACAACTCCACTCTGTAGTCTGTGCTGTGCATTCTGCATTCCGCATTCCACATATCCCCAGTCTGTCTGTTATGCTATGCTATGCTTTCCATACATCACTAGGCTGTGTGCTGTGCTGTACATTATACTGTATATTCCACAGTCAGTATGCTGTGATGTACATTCTGTACTAAGCACTATGTTACTCCATACAATCTGCCTGTTGTCCCCCACCCTTTCTCAGTAATGCCCCGTACACAGGGTCGGATTTTCCGACAGAAAATGTGCGATCGGAGCTTGTTGTCAGACATTTCGACCGTGTGTGGGCTCCATCTGACTTTTTCCATCGGATTTTCCGACACACAAAGTTTGAGAGCAGGCTATAAAATTTTCTGACAACAAAATCCGATCGCATCAATTCCGACCATGTGTGGACAATTCCGACGCACAAAGTGCCACGCATGCTTAGTAGAAATTCCAAGATTCAACTGCTCGGTCTGGTAAAATTAGCGTTTGGAATGGATATAGCCCTTCAGGCTGCAATGTTTTAAATTGTTTAATGCAGCGCACTCTCTTCTTCTTTATAATGCTAGAAGAATGTTTTGCTGCTCATAGTCACGCAAACTTCTCACAAACTTATTTCTTTATTATTTCTGTTGATTTTGTCAATAAAATATTTGTATTTGTCACATCTGACTCAAAAAAAATTTTTTTTTTTTTGGTTAGTATTCTTTTCAAGCCTGATATATATATATTTTTTTTAAACTCCAGAATATTTTTGTGTGTGTTTTGTGTGTCAAGTTACCACAACACAATTATTATCTTGTATTATTTAATCTCAAGGAGGTTGTTTGGTGTTGGTGTCTCTTGTTAATTTCACATTGTATTTTTGAAATGTACCTGCCTCCTCACAAACAAACTGTCCTTTTTGAAGGAAAACACACATAGGCGAGTATAATTGAAACAAAAAATCTTTTTTTAAGGGATCATAACCAAACAAAGAGGGAGGCAACGCTGGAGAAACAGCAGAAATTGGCGAAGCCTTTGGCCCCCAGGGTACACATCCATTATTTCCAGGCAAAATTGGTGGCTTGAGGAGTCCTTATCTAAGGGAGTTCAATCTTGTCCAGAAGTCCAAGAGATCATGAACAGCAGCAGATGACATCTGTGTCCCCAGGCTGTGGTTATACAAGAGCCTGCATCATTGGTCAGACCAGACTGAACCCAGGGTCATCACTCTCTTGAATTCCTTCCACGCTTCCTTCCACGCTGTGTCTGTGGTGGTGGAGTTGTGGCAGGAGGAGGAGGAGGATGGTCCAACTCACACAGGTGGGTATTGGGTGTGATTTCGCCCCTCACCCCCTTAGTTAAGGTTTTATAAAGAAGGTCCTCACACATGAGGCGTTGGCCCTCCTGCATGCCCTGCAGTTTTGTGGCAGCCATGCAGGCAAAGGCCTCTTCAGGCGTGGGGAAGATTCTGAGGGACGCAGAAGCCTCCTGAATCAGCCTGAGTGCTGAATCCTGCATGTTACTCCCCTTCCTGGGTCTTTTGTTTGGAAGGCGGAGGGGAGGGACCTGCAATTCTGGCAGGCTCCTACTGGGCCCGACCTTCTCCTGGCTGCCACTTAGCCCCGCCTCCTCCTGGCTGCCACTAACCCCCACCTCCTCCTGGCTGCCACTAACCCCCGCCTCCTCCTGTATGCCACATTCCACAGCCTCCTCCTGTGTGTCACATTCCACAGCCTCCTCCTGGCTGAGGTCTTCCTGTGTATGAAAAAGGGACATCATTTTAGTTTTTCTTCATCAATCACACAAAATTTTCATCTCATGACTGTAGCAAATTGAATATTAACAAATATAACAGATTATCATTCTGAGCCCAGCATTTTTCATTCTTGTCCCAATTTTTGGTGCCCACTACTGTGTATTGATATATAAAACACTTTATTAAATCAGCAATTAGTGATCAATAATAACATCTAGTAAACATCATTTATTTCTTGACCAGAAATCTGTAGAAGAATGCTATACCTGGCTCCAGCTGGGCTCCTCCACTTCTTCCTGGCTGGAAGTCCCAGGTTGGTCATTGGAAGCCTCAGCTGGAGTGGAAGATAGGGTGGAAGGACATAAATGTCATCTGCTGCAGCTCCTGATCTCTGGAAATCCGTGACCTTCTTGCGCTCCCTAAGATAAGTGCTCCTCAGGCCACCAATTTTGGCTTTTAAATAGGGGATGGTAGCCGTGGGGACCACTGGCTTCACCAACTCCAGCAGTTTCTCCAGCGCTGCCTGCCTCTTCTGTTTATTATTATATTGGGGGTGTTTGATCTGCCACAGACAGGGCAGCTCCCTGTACTTGTCTATGAACAGGGGGAGGAAGTTGTAGTCATTGAAGCCATCCATTTTATCTGCAATACACAAGACAAACCCTAATGTCAAGCTAAAGTCTCTTAATCTTGTCCCAATAGAGGCCTCAATTTAGAATCAGTATAGGGCCAAGTTTAAATGCTACCTTCGTTATCACGATCGGCGCTTCCAAAACTCCTTCCTCCGCTTACAGATCATACGTACTACGCACGCGTGTTACGCTTTATATACACTGCGCATGCGTGAAACTCCACCCGCCCCTGACGTTCTTTCTAGTCTATTTCCCTCCCCTTCACGTTCGGCACAGTGGGGGAAGAGCACATAGAGGAGACACAGCAGGTGCATGCTAATTACAGCACCGAGGAGGAGGAGGAAAGGCTGGAGCCAGAAACCTCCCGATCCCAGAGGAGACAATTTAAGGCCTCAAATATGTCCTTTGGGGAGATGTTGGAGATGGTCGACATCCTGAAGAGGGATGACTATGATGGGAAGTATAGACCTTACCCCAACCCCAATGTCAGAAAGGCCAAGATCATGGCGAAAGTTGGCAAGAGTCTGCACTAGAATTTTGGGGTACGACGATCTAAAGATCAACTCAGGAAGCGGTGGTCGGACCTCAAATTAAGGGAGCACGAGCAGTACAGAAGGATCAGGAGAGTGCTGCAAAAAAGTAAGTAGTTGTCCTGTGTTCCTATTTGTTATTTTTATTCCGTTCGTGTTGCTCCATGTGCTTCTATTTACTGTTGTACAGTTTAAAATGGCAACTTTCATGTTCATGGGCACATTGTTCGTTTGTCAGAAACATTGTTCGTTCGGCCTAGAAAACACCATTGTTTTGGCCATATGCATTTGAATACATTTTTGCTAGCCTACTTCTCTTAAAATAGTTTTGGTGTGTAGATTTGTAACTAGAATGTAATGCAATCTAGATTCTGTGTAAGGAGAGGACACTCAGCGGCTGTTTACACATCTGGACGCTGGAGCACTAGTGTGGGACACCAGAACACCCTTTTTATTATGGGGCCCACACAGGTGCTCCAGTGTATACTATCGGAGTGACTCCATCTGTGAAGCTTGCACAACACAGGTAAGTATTCTAGCTTGACAAAGTGACAAAAATATTGCTTCATCTTGGAACTCTGCCAAAACAGACAATTGTACCCCACTTCCAAGCAATGTTTCATGTTCCTATTTCTGCCATCAAATATCTGTGTGCTAAGTATACCTATTTTTTTTTACATATGGGAGAAAAGACTCGGAGGACACCACTCATCCAAGGAGACCACAGACCCCCCCCAACTCATGAGAAAGTGGAAATCCACCAAAGACAAGCAGAGGAGGAGGAGGGAGAAGTGGTGGAAATTGTCACCACAACAGGTGAGTGTCTGCGACCACAGGTTCAGATAAGAGATGGATGACGGCAGATTTATAATACATGGTGTGTTTTTGTTTTTATATTTTTAGGTGATCGTGATGTTGTGGATTCAGGTCATTTCACCAGTGAGAGTGCCCAGATCCTGATCGGGGAGATCATGGGGTGTAATAGGGACTTGGAAAACATCCAGAAAAACATCAATGATGTTAAAACCAAAATGAAGAACATCATTGATGTTTTAGGGAGAGTTTAAAACACCTCAAAATCCCTTACTTTTATTTGGTGTTTGGAATTGAAAAATGTTTCTGATTTTTTGACATATTCAAGCAAAGCCAAATTTTGAAGATGCACACAGTGTGTCAACATGTGCTATCTGCCATCACGGGAGATCAATGTAGGCGTTTTGGGGGTGCAACCCCTTCCTCAATAATAAAGTAGCTGGGAGGAAGGGGTTGCACCCCCAAAACATGTCCCTTGATCCCCCATGATGGCAGCTAGCACATGTTGACATTCGGCAATTTGGCTTTTCCAGGGGTGACTTCACCCCATCTGAACGCAATATCAAACACAGTTTATAAATACTCATGTCTGATATTGCCTTCAAATTCTACAAACGTTGAACTTTGTAAGTTCCAGATTTGTGTATTTCCTGTTGCTTTTAAACATACCTGTTTTACCTTAAAAGGACATTTCTACTTTTATTAATGTGACCCAAAAAATTGTTATACAACAAACATGTTGGTTTGTTTTAAAAACCTTTTATAAATGCACGTGATTGTGCTGGTATTAAAAAGATTGATACTCAAGAATGTTTTGTTGTGCTCTAATTGGTGTTTTCTGTGACAATGGGGGTTATTTCCTAAGGGCAAATCCACTTTGCACTACAAGTGCAGTTTCAGTGCAGTCTCAAGTGCACTTGTAGTGCAAAGTGGATTTTCCTTTAGTAAATAACACCCAACAGTGCTTTCTAATGTTACACAATCACGCCATTTTCAGGACTACCCACATTTCAGGCTGGGTCAGCTAAAAGAAACACAAGCAGTAAATGTCAGCAAATATTTTAGTAGTTAAAATTCGTTTTTTATTTAAAAAAGTCTCAGACATTGTCTGGCATATTGATGGCCCCCCTACCCACAAAGTATTCAAGGTATCTTAGACGGACCTCACAGGAACTCAGGGGGGGAAGCCAGGATGGCCAGCTTCAAGCGCCGTCAGGGTTGGTTCATTTCCAGGAATTCCGGCCTCAGGCCCAACTGAGGCAGCATAGTTGGCAGAATTTCTCCTTAAAAAGTTGTGGAGAACACAGCACGCCAGGATGATGTGATTCAGTTTATACTCTGCCATGTGTATGGGTGTAAGAAATAGGCAGAACTGGCTGGCCATGATTCCAAACGTGTTCTCTACCACTCTTCTGTCTCTGGCCAGCTGGTAATTAAAAACCCTCTGGTCCGGGGTGAGGGTCCTCATCCGGAATGGCCGCATAAGATGGTCCCCCAGCGCAAATGCTTCATCTGCAATGAAGACGAATGGGAGTCCTTCCACATTGTCTTCTGGAGGTGCCAAGCCCAAGCTGCCATTCTGGAGATGCCTGTAAAACTCCATCTGGGCAATGACTCCACCATCCGACATCCGGCCATTCTTCCCCACGCCCACATACAGGAACTCATAAGTAGCCGAGACCACCGCCAACATCACAATACTATTGAACCCCTTATAATTATAATAGTATGACCCCGAGTTGAGTGGTGGGAGGATGTGGACGTGTTTCACATCAATTGCCCCTCCGCAGTTAGGAAAGTCCCACCGCTGGGCAAAGTGGGAGGCCACAGTCTGCCATTCCTGTGGGTTGGAAGAAAACTCTGGAGTCAAACAAGAAAAATAAATTAATCATTTTGCACATAAACATAAAAAGCAGATTAGACACAAACATTCTTGGCCAACATCAGTATTACACTTATTTTAGGGAGTATTTAAAGACAAAGGTATAAGGTCCACCTATCAGATTACGCCCCCCCCCCTCATGGGCCATTTGTAAAATTTTATGGGGGGGAGATGTTTTGGACAGGTAACCCTCTCCACTTCATTGAGAGATGAATGCATAAATAATGTGTATTACTTTGGTCAGGCCCTCCTTATTTTACACTATTGGCAGCCCACTGGACAGGTAAGAAGAGTCATAATACAATGAGATAAATACACACTGTACACATTTTAGCACATTTTTATATTCTGCTATTACCTATCAAGATAATAATAGGATACCAAAAATTTAAACAGTACCATTTAAAAGTATTCAGGCAGGCCCTTGCACTACATGCTTTGGGAAATGCATCCATAAATCTGACCACAAAAGAGGTGGGTATAGTGTGTATGGGTTTGGCAAAGTCAGCAGATAGAGGATTGGTATCAGCTGAGTTAGCAGTTGGGGGGAAGGAGGGTTCCAAATGATTTTGGGACACAAAAAAAAAGCCCCTGGCACTCTGAATTTAAAGCACAAATCACAATTTTACACACTTTAGGGGGTGTTTAGGGTAAAGCACTACTATGGAGTTGACAAAATACATTGTTACGTGACTACACAAGGTGGATATAGGGCCACGAGAGCATGCTGGCGAGGTAAGTGAAGGCAAATATGTATGAAGGACAAAACTAAAAAATACATAAAAATCCAGCATGCATGAGGACAAAGGGGACATTCACAGCATATTACAATCATGGTAATTAGGGAATGAGGAAAGCAATACAATACATTATCAAACATTAAATACAATAAAATGTGATGCTAAAGGATAAAAATCTTGCCTTAATATACTCCTTCTGCAGGACCTAGATGATAGCAGAACAGGTCTCTGGGATAATGATCCCCAGAGCCTGGGGGGAGATGCCTGTCGAGAACTTGAGGTCCTGCAGGCCTCTCCCCATTGCCAAGTACCACAGGGTGGTGACTAGCCTCTGCTCCGCAGTGATGGCTTGCCTCATGCAGGTATCCTGCCTGCTAATATAAAGGGTTAGCAAAGCCAACAAACGGTGAAATACGGGTCCGTCATCCGGAGAAAGTACCTGAAATCATCAGGATTATTCTCACGGATCTCACAGAGCAAAGGCATGTGACAGAACTGAAGCAGGCTGTCACATGCTTCAGGCTGAAGCAACCAATTCTTGGTCCATGAACTCCAACCCACCCTGTTCATGTTGAAAAAAGGAGGGGTGTGGAGGCGCCAACTGTGGTAGCTTGTTTATGCAAAAATAAAAGTTAGTGTAACAATTACATTTACTGGTTTGCAGGGTGTTTCTTTGAGATGGAAAGTGTCCTGGGATGTGCTCTTATCTTGTTTCCGGCTCGGATTTCATTCCTTCAGGCGTCTGGGTGTGGAGTCTGTACACAGGCTGAACTGCTGCATCCAGTGCATGGAAAACTCCACGCTGACCACTCTGGAGCGCGGAAGAGGAAATGACGTCACTGATGCACGGCAAACGTCCAGGCTGGTGTTGGGGATAATGCAGGGATAGTACAGGCTACGCGCTCGGGGCTCACAGCTCCTTCTACTGGCCTTTTTGCTCCCTGGGGGAGAGCAGCTTGAATATATAGTGGAGGCAATTAGGTTAATTAGGTTAATTAGGTTAAGGTGTATGGGCTGGAGGTCTGTGGCTGTGGAACCACAGCAGTCAGCAGACCCACAATCTTCCAAAAAGCACAAAAAAGTTGAAAGTAAAGTATGAAGAATTAAAAATATGATGAATTGGGGGTAAGTTTAATAAATATAAGGATAATAATAGTAAGTGGAATTAGAGTTAAAACATTTATTTAGAAGATGAAAAAAATTAGAAAAAATAAATAAATAAAAATAAATATAAACTGAAAAATAAAAAATAAAATGAAAAATAAAAATAAAAATGGGAAAAAACAATGAAAAATAGAAAAAAAAATATATATATATATAAATAAATATAATAAAAAAATAAGTATAAAAAATAAATATAAAAAAAATTAAATGTAAAATTAAAATAAAAAATAATAAAAAATAAAAAATGAGATTAAAAAGCACTGGGATACACATTATTAGGATGAGCTCAGAGGGGACATAAGGGAAGGGGGGGTGGGGAGGGGTGGGGAGGGGTGGGGAGGGGTGGGGAGGGGGGGGAAGGGGGTGAAGTTGTTTATATAGAACGGTGAAGTTGCTATCTGGGTCCATGAGGGGACAGCGGTCCCTCAGGTGACTGGATGATACGACAGCAAAGGACCATGGGGGTATTTTTATGTTGTAAGAAACTTCTACATGGTTTGTATAGTGATGGGCAAGGTGTATATGTATGTATGTATATATATATATATATATATATATATATATATATATATATATATATATATAATAAGAAAGTGAAGAATGAATGTATGATTGGAGAGGGGAAGGGGGGGGGAGGAAAGTGAACTACAACAAAGAATGTGTTTCTAATTCTTCATTGAGTCCCCCTGGCAAGAGAGTACCCAATGAATATATCCAGTAGGCCTCCTGCTGACACAGGCGTTTAAAAAGTTCCGCAGCAGGAAGACCTCTGGGCATGGCCTCGATGACCCAGACTCTGAGGCCCATGGTAGATTTTTGGTGTTCCTTCAAAAAATGAAGAGGGACACTGTATTTGTCCCAGCCCTTTTCTATGAAACGCCTGTGTTCGCCAAAACGTTGGCGTAGGGGGTGTATGGTCCTGCCCACATAAAAGAGACCACATGGGCAGGTCAGGCAGTACACCACGTATTCACTGGAGCAATTATAAAAGTCTTTTATGGTGTATGTTTTGTCTTTAACAGTGAAGTTTTTTTGTCCATGGTCAACAAATTTGCATGTTAGGCATAATTTTTTCCGGCATTGGTACATTCCCACTAATGGAATTAGGGGGATGTGTGAGGCTGGAGTGAGTGGGACTTTACGGATTTTACTGGGTGCTATCCTACTTTTAATATTTTTTGCTCTACGATATGAAATCTTGGGTAGTTGGGTGAGGGAAGAACCTAGAAAGGGGTCTCCAAGCAAGATGCACCAATGTTTGGCTAAGATGTTCTCCATCTTCTTGTGACAATCATGAAACTGGGTAGTGAAACGTGTTGGTTGTGGATTATCTGAAGTTTTGGGTTTGGGTGGAGGTTTCTTTGCCTGTTGGAGGAAGGCCTTTTGTACCAGATGTGGTGGGTATCCTTTGTCTTGAAATTTATTGGAAAGGAGTTTACCCTGTATGTGGTAATCTTTGTCCTTGGTGCAATTCCGCCGAATTCTATGGAATTGGCTCTTCGGTATGTTGTTGATCCATGTTGGATGGTGACAGCTCTGGTAGTGAATATAGGAATTTCCAGCGGTGGGTTTGACAAAGTTTGTAGCATGTATTTCAGATTCACTATGAAAAAGTTCTAAGTCCAAGAAGATTAGTTTTTCAGGGTCTATGACATGGGTGAAGGATAGCCCTAGGGAGTTGCAGTTGCAATGCTTGACAAAGGACTCTATACTCTCTGATGTGCCCTCCCAGATCAGAATGATATCATCGATGTAGCGCCCATAATATATGATATGGGCGGCAAAAGGGTTGTTATGTGAGACGTATTGTAGTTCCCAGTAGCCCATAGTCAGGTTGGCGTAGCTTGGGGCAAAATTGGCACCCATGGCAGTGCCTTGAGTTTGTAGATAGAAGGTGTGGTCAAACTCAAAGTAGTTGTGTTATAGACAGAATTGTGTAGCCTCCAGGATGTACTGTGCCTGTCTGGGATTGATGAGGGGGTCCTCAGAGAGAAAATATTCTACTGCTCTGAGGCCTACTGCGTGGGGGATGGAAGTGTATAGAGATGTAACGTCCAAGGATACCCACTGGTAGGTGGGTTCCCAGGTGTAGAAGGAAAGCATCTCCAATAGGTGGGTACTATCTCTAATATAAGATGGGAGGTGTTGCGCAAGGGGTTGAAGGAAATGGTCTATGTACATAGAAAACCCGCTGGTGATGCTCTCCATAGCAGCTACTATGGGACGGCCTGGTGGGTTGGACTGATCTTTATGGATTTTTAGTAAATGGTAAAAATAGGGAGTTTTACGAAAACCTTTGATGAGAAATGACAGTTCAGCTTTGGAAATAATACCATATTCTAGGGCTCTGTGGGCTAATTTTGTGGCTTTCTGGGTGAATTCTGGTAAGGGATCATGAGTGAGTTTGGAATAAGTGTTGGTGTCAGATAATAGTCTAAGTGATTCCGCCATGTAGTCTGAACTGTTCTGTATTACAATGCCGCCTCCCTTGTCTGCTGCCTTTATGATGACATTATGGTTGTTGGTTAACTCATCCAGGGCCTTCTGTTCTGCTTTATAGAGGTTAGTTCTTTTCTTAGGAGCCGATTTACACATTTGGACAAGGTCGGTATACATGACCTGATAGAATGTCTGTAGATAGGGGCCTTTTTTATGTACTGGGTTGAAGATGGACTTGGGTTTGAATTTTGTATGTTGAATCGGAGGGGATGTTTGGTAGTGTTGAGTGTACAATTCCATATCTGCAAATGGATATTCTGTATGGAGTTCATCTGGGTCCAAGATGAGGGAGGAATCTGTGTCTGTATCTATTGGGAGGACATCATGGTTAATGGTTTCAATGGGTTCTTGCGAGGGTGGGGGTTTCAGAGAGGACTGGATATTGTAGAATCTTTTCACTGTCAAGTCTCGTATAAATTTATTAAGGTCTTTGAATAACATGAATGGGTTTGGGCGGATGGTAGGTGCAAAGGTGAGACCTTTGCTCAAGAGTGAGGTCTCTTCCATAGATAATATATGATTGGATAAGTTGAAAATGTTTATACTTTCCGTATTTTTTCTTTTAAGTTTTCCTCTGCCCCCCCTTCCTCCTCTCTTGCGTACTTTCTTTTGAAGGTGCCGAGTGGGGGGGCTGACCCTAAAAAAATCATCATCCTTGGTTGTTTCTGTGTTGTTGGTCACTGTGGGGCTATAGGATGAAGTAGGAAAAAGGGGGGTGACTAGGTTGGACTGTGTATTTGTTATAACCCTGGTGTTGAAAGAAGGAGTACTTGGGCATAGTGTAGTGGAGTTTGGTTCAACCGCTGGGTTTGAAGGTGTATCTGGTGATGGATCTGGATCCGCATGAGTATTGTTGACTGGTGTGAGCATTGTTTTTGACTGGGGGTTATGAGTTCTTTTGTTTTTGTTGGTTTTTGCCACTCGCTGTGGTTTGGGAATGAGTTGGAGAAGAGGTTGGGGAACGGGGATAGGTGAAGGGTTATGGTGGGAGTGCTGGGTGGTTGTTGTCGGTGAGGGACCTGTTGAGAGTGACCTAGGTGCAGGTCTCCAGGGTGGTGGAGCAACCAGTTTTTTCTTTCAGCAGAAAACCCTGTTGTTAGTATAATCACCAATGTCCCTCCTGAATTTTCCTAATTTGTTTTGGATAAGGTCATTTTCTTGTCTGATGGTGTTCCTTTTTAGTGTCCTGAGCCAGGTGTATGGAAGTTGCGCAATGTGTTGTGTGATGCCGCTGCAGGTTTCCCTGATTTCAGCTACCAAGGTTTCATATTTCCTTTTTCTTTGTGCAATAATAATTTTTATCCATTTTTCTGTACAGAATTCAGATACAAAAGCCCATTCTTTGGATAGGTCTGGGTCTAAGAAGGAACACTGTTTTAACACTCTCAAGCCTCTGGGTGTGATTTTATATGATAAATATTGTTCTAGGAAAAAACCATCCCACCAATGTTGATTGGCGGAGGAGATTTGGTCTTCTAATTTTAGGATTTTTTTGCATAGGGGTTTACCATGGTGACCTTGATAGGGGGAGGTGGGGCTGAAGAAATTGTTTGGGAACAAAGAGTAAAATTCATCTAAAATGTTAAATTTGGCTTTCTCAATTTCTATGATGAGCTCCATAAGTGTGTATCAGTACAAGAACAAAAAAAAAAAAATTCCACAAATTTTTAGATTAATTAAAAATATATAAAAATGTATATATGTGCTTAGTATTATGGCTTATAAAATAGGAAGAAATCCAAAAAGCGGTGCAGCTCGGAGAAGGGCACGACTGTTCAGTAATCAGCAGAGAAACAAAAAAGGGGGGGTTTCCGGCGCTCCGCAACATGTGATGTCTAAGGTAAATAGTACAATGGTAGCTATAATAGCACATTAAAATAAGGCAGGTAAATTCTAGAATGAGGAGGCAGCCATCCTCAGAGGGTGTCCACTACCTCTGTTGATAATCAATGTATTATAGCTACCATTGTACTATTTACCTTAGACATCACATGTTGCGGAGCGCCGGAAACCCCCCCTTTTTTGCCACCCTGTTCATGGACTGGACTTGTGTCAAGGTAAGGACCCCAACACCAAGCCCCCGCACAGCATGAACTCTACGAGGAGAACATTTACGCAACATGGCTAGAAAACGGTCGGCTGCTCAGAACGAAGTAACGGAACGCACTGAAGAACAGCAAGGCCTGTGAAGAGCGACCTGAAAATCAGTAACGAACGAACAAGAACACAACGACAAGTCAATTGTACTCGCTGCACGCACTGAAGACCAGATACAAACCCACAAGCACAAACTGAACAGCAGAAAACGATCTGAAAGCCACGAGTCTGAAAAAGCGTGAATCGTCTCTCACCAAACTTTTACTAACACGAGATTAGCAAAAGGAGCCCAAAGGGTGCCGCGCTTGGTTCTGAATTGCCCTTTTATAGTCTTGTCGTACGTGGTGTATGTGACCGCGTTCTTGGCGATCGGAAATTCCGACAACTTTGTGCGACCGTGTGTATGCAAAACAAGTTTGAACCAACATCCGTCAGAAAAAATCCATGGATTTTGTTGTCAAAATGTCCGATCAATGTCCGATCGTGTGTACAGGGCATAAGAGTCAAAAGACTTCACATTGTCATTGCTGTAAGGCCTAGAACAGACACACTTTGCCTGGTTACCATAAAAATAATCCTTCCATTCTGCATTTATAATGGATCAGGTTTGGAACAATGACACTGGTTAATGTTATTAATTTTTCTTCATTATTTTAAACTTTTTTTCCCTGTAACTTCCTCCATTTAAATGTGGAAAATACATTGTAGGATAAGAAATAAAAGAGCGCTTATTTTTTTTCTCTTTATTTTTTTCTCATACCACAATTAAAAGTGGAGCATTGAGAGACAACAAGAGCAAGTTATCACATTTTCTACTTTAGATAGTTCAGTCAAGCCCCTCTTGTTAGCTAAATGAAGGGTTTTGATTCACTCTTGTCTTGCTCACGCAACTCAACACAAATTACATTCAATATATTCAGACAATGCATAAGAACTTGCTTTATTAAGCATTTCTAATTAAAATAATTACGGGGCACCTGAATTTAAAATGCTTTTGTCATCCACGGTAATTACTCTGCTGCATATATTAAAAGTCTGGATACTGCTAAGAAGATGAATGTCAGTTTTGTTGTAATTGCAGAGTTTATTTGTAACCTTTTAAAATAGTTTAATAACTGAGGAAATATGAATGTATTATAGCCCACAATATTAATTCTGTATATAAATGTTTTCAAACTGAAAAATAAGACTACACTAGAATGGCAGTAAATATTTGAGCAAAACAACACAATGCAAAATGACTAAATATAACAGTTAAGTTAATTCTATTTTTGATCTTGTACTAATCAAAATTGCTGCTATCAGAATAAGTAGGTGCAGGATGTTTTGAGGGGAAGCAAACAAAATGCTGTTAAAGGTACACAGTTGTTAGTCAGGAAAAGGGGGGGGGACACAACAAAGACTGCAAAACAAGTAAATAACAGCACCTTATAATAAAATAATACCTTAATAATACAGCACTTTCAACAAGAACAAGAATAAAATGAATAGGCACATGTTTAACAATCTCTTTATTATGAGGCCTGGTATTCTTGAATGATTTTAGTTGATAGGGAGTAGAAGAGGTTATGTTACATAACACCTCTCAGGTAACATACCCTCTTTTGCAAAATAGCACATTTTGTAACATTGGGCTCTATTCACAAAGCGGTATTTTCTTTTTAAAATTTGCAGTAAAATACTTCATAGCATTTTTTAAACATTTAAAAGAAAAAAACTCTACTATGCAATCAACGGACATGCGCACTGAATTGCACACGGCTTTGATGGAGTATTTCTCCGTTAACTGTGACTCAGTGGACAATCCTCTGATTGTGTGGGAGGCTCATAAACCAGTCATTCCAGGCATGCTAATTGGGATTAGTGCTCGCCTTAAGAGGTAGAAATATCTAGACATACGGATGAACTCCTAGCCAGGATATGCAGCTTGGAATCCACCTATAGGGCAAGTCTGGTGCATTCCACTTATCAAGATTTCCTTAAAGTTTGGAAGGACCTTTGGTTCCTTTTATACCATGAAACAAAGCAGAAATTGGCCTGGTCCATCGTGCTATGTATATATTCTCTAATAAATCTGATACATTATTGGATCGGGCTCTGCGTGGACCTTGCATCAGAACTTATATCCCCCATCCCTTGGACTCTACTGGGCAGAAATTGACCACTTCTACAGCGATGGCGGCAGAATTCCACATTTTCTAACATTATCTTTACAACCTTGATTATTCCTTTTTGTCATGCTCCCCTTTCCCCAGGTTTCCAATGATGCAATCGTACATGGCATCCTCAGGCATGTCATCTTTCCCTTCTGAAATTCATGAGGAATTGGAAGAACCTATTACAGTGGAGGAGCTGGGATGGCATTGGCCCATTCCAAACTTAAGAAGGCTCCAAACCCAGATAATCTCATCCCAGCCTATTATAAGGCCTTTTTGAGGTATTGTCTCCTCACTTAGTCTCCATGCTTAACTCCATTATGGAGGGAAAGCCCATGCTACCAGACATCTTATGGGCAATAATCTCACCGTTGCCCAAGGAGGGGAAGGATCTTACTCAGTGGGGGAATTAATATTAGTCCAGACCCTGATTCCCTCTATATGTCCAATTTTGACCCATTACTGACCCAGTTGCAAACTGATTTACTCCATTGGCACTTCCTCGCTTTAACCTGGTTTGGCCGCTGCAGTGCTCCTAAGATGACGATTTTGCTCAGGGTTTTTTATCTTTTGCAGGCTCTTCCTATCCATTTACCTCCAGTTTTCTTCATACGCATTAACCCTCTATTTCGGGAGTCTGTATGATCTCTCCGGAAACCTTGCATTCGGCTCCAACTTCTTCACCTTCCCAAACGCCAGGGTGGAATTGGCCTCCCAGATATACGGCCTTACTATAAAGCGGCCCATCTTACTAGGTTGATCAAATGGCACTGTCATGCCGAGGCCAAACACTGGGTGGCTATGGAGATGGAGTACTCATGTGGAACCACGAAGAGCTAGCCATGGATCACTCTTTCGCTGACGAAGACTCTCAGTGAACATCCTACTCTTGGTAGCACTTTGAAGGTCTCCATAAACACCTTTCTTAGCTCTTCTGTCTCTCTGTTACCCTCTCCCATGATCCCTGTTCTGGGTGACCTAGAATTTGAACGGGGCCTTCAGAGTGGGACTTCCTGGGGCCTGATGGTAAGCTCTCTTCTTCTTCCCTGGCCACCTCAAAATCCCCTTTAAATTTCAGGAGTGGTCTCGAGCTCTGACATTTTATTTGTAAATGTTCTCCTGATTTTTTTTGACAACTCACGGAACTGGAGACTATCTGTCACAGACAGGAACAAATTCCCCATAGTCTTTCCATCATATATGCAGCTCTGATTCAGCCTACATAACATGGAAAGGTTTTTCATACCACTTCATCTAAGTAATGAGTCCATTTTCTTTGTTTCTCAAGAGTTCAGCCTCTCAATAGTTGTATCAGGGTGCAACTGAACCACCTACATGCCCCAATGCCTTGTGGATGGTACAGGGTAGTGTGCTACTTCTTAATGTCTAGTGAGTGGCTTTGTTATAAGCAACTTGGCATTGCATGCCATTGCTGATCTTGTCATCTACTAGAACTCCCAGGTCCTTTTCCATCCTAGATTCCCCCAGAGGTTCTCTCCCTAGTGAGTAGATTGCATTCATATTATTGCCACCCAAATGCATAATTTTAAATTTTTCCACATTAAACCTCATTTGCCATGTAGTTGTCCACCCCATTACTTTGTTCAGATCTTCTAGCAAGGTTTCCACATCCTGCGGAGAAGTTATTGCCCTGCTTAGCTTAGTATCATCCACAAATACAGAGATTGAACTGTTTATCCCATTCTCCAGGTCGTTTATGAACAAATTAAATAGGATTGGTCCCAGAACATTTACATTGTTTCCAGCGATTGTTTACAGCTATTATCAGTTTATCAAGAGCTAGTTGTCTCTGGTGGTTCCTCTCACTGCTTTGAAAAGATAGTCAATCCAATAAAAATGGTCTCCCTAAGGCAGTGGTCATCAACCCTGTCCTTAGGGCCCACCAACAGGCCAGGTTTGCAAGATAACTGAAAACCATCACAGGTGATATCATTTGCTGCTCAGTGATTGCAGTATTCTAGTCTGCCTCTCCCCAAGGTAATACATAAAACCTGACCTGTTAGTGGGCCCTGAGGACAGGGTTGATGACCACTGCCCTAAGGCCTTTACAAGCTTTTGACACTCTGAAGTAAGCTTATCTGACCAGACCAGCATTACTGTGGCAACTCTGTGTTGCAGAGGGTCCAAGGTGAAAAGCACCTCGAACGTTCCTTTTTAAAAAAATATCCCTGAAAAGAGTTATAGTGTTGAAGATCAGGAATTATTGACCTTGAAATTGGTCTTAGAAGACTGGTGGCAAATTCTTCTAGGTTCTCCATATCTTTTTAGTTTCTTTACTGATCACAAGAACTTACAATCACTACAGTCCACCCAGCATTCCAATCTAAGACAAGTCTCAATGAAACCCTTTTCTTTTCCTGTTTTAAATTTGTCGTCATGTAAACACCTGATTCCCACAGTACTAAAGCCGATATTCTTATGCATTCCTTTGATCCCTCTTGACCACGATGCCACCCCTAAACTGGAGCCCATTATTCAACCTGTTTTATTTCTCAATGCAACCTCCCTAACAAAGACCTCCATGCCTCTTGCAAAACCCTGGTACTGCCAAATCTTATAACCAACATTCTCTACTTGGCTCACAGGGTCAAAGTGGCTAGTCATTAGGGATGAGCTGAACACCCCCCGGTTCGGTTCGCACCAGAACCTGCGAACAGACCGAAAGTTGGCTTGAACTTTAGAACCCCATTAAAGTCTTTGGGACTCGAAAATTCAAAATCAAAAGTGCTAATTTTAAAGGCTAATATGCAAGTTATTGTCCAAAAAAGGGTTTGGGGACCCGAGTCCTGCCCCAGGGGACATGTATCAATGCAAAAAAAACTTTTAAAAACTGTCGTTTTTTTGGGAGCAGTGATTTTAATGATGCTTAAAGTGAAAAAAAAAGTGAAATATTCCTTTAAATATTGTACCTGGTGGGGGTGTCTATAGTATGCCTGTAAAGTGGCACGTTTTTCCCATGCTTAGAACAGTCCCGGCACAAAATGACATTTTTAAGGGAATAAAAGTCATTTAAAACTGCTTGCGGCTTTAATGTAATGTCAGGTCCCGGCAATAAGGATGAAATCCAGTGAGACAAACAGCATGGGTACCCCCCACCCCCAGTCCATTACCAGGCCCTTTGGGTCCTGTATGAATATTAAGGGGAACCCCGCACCCAAATTAAAAAAAGGAAAGGCGTGGGGCCACCTGGCCTTATATACTCTGAACTGCAGTATACAGGTGGTGCAAACAAGACAGGGACTGTAGGTTTGTTGTTAAGTAGAATCTGTTTGAAATTTGAACTGGTACATTTTTAAAGTCTAGCTCCAGCCAAAAAAAACAATTTTTAAGCCTTTTTGGAAAACATAGGAAAGGGTTATCACCCCTATAACATTTGTTTTGCTGTCTGTGTACCTCTTCAGAAGATTTCACCTCACTTTCTGTCCCAATGACAAATGTTTTTTGAAAATTTGGGGTTTTTAGTGAAACAAGGATTGATGATAAAGCATCAGTGAAGAGGAGACACGTTTTTCCCATATTAACTCTTACAGGAGAGAATTTCCCTTCCTAGGGGTAGATTTCATCTCACTTCCTGTTGTCTCCTTTTGTTTGCAAGTAGGAGTCGATTGTAAGTTGGATGTTTGAAAGTAGGGACCTGCCCTATATACTCTGCAGGAATTGGGGCCTTAGGTGTTGGTGTTGCCACAACACTGTAAGCCCTCACAATTACTCTTGGTGAGCACAGGAATGGACCCTGCTGTGAAATATTAGATCAAGAATTGTAATTACATGCCAATGTTAAACAGTGGTAGAAAAATTGGGCCTTTGGTGGTGGTGCTGGTGCCACAACACAGTAAGTCCTCACAGTTACTCTTGGTGGGCGCTGAAACGGGCCCTGCTGTGAAATATTATATCAAGAATTGTAATTACATGCACCTGTTGAACAGGGGCAGAAAAATTGGGCCTTTGGTGGTGGTGTTGCCACAACACTGTAAGCCCTCACAGTTACTCTTGGTGGGGGCAGGAATGGGCCCTGCTGTGAAATATTAGATCAAGAATTGTAATTACATGTCCCTGTTGAACAAGGGCAGAAAAATTGGGCCTTAGGCACTGGTGCCACAACACTGCAACTCCTCACAGATACTCTAGTTGGAGCACAGGAATGAGCCCTGCTGCAAAGTATTTAATCAAAAATTGTAATTACATGCCCCTGTTAAACAGGGGCTGAAAAATTGGGCCTTGGGCACTGGTGCAGGTGCTGGTGCCACAACACTGCAACCCCTCACAGATACTCTAGTTGGAGTGCAGGAATGAGCCCTGCTGCAAAGTATTGCATCAAAAATTGTAATTACACGCCCCTGTTAAACAGGGGCAGAAAAATTGTGCCTTGGGCACTGGTGCTGGTGCCACAACACTGCAACCCCTCACAGATACTCTAGTTGGAGCGCAGGAATGAGCCCCGCTGCAAAGTATTGCATCAAAAACTGTAATTACACGCCCCTGGTAAACAGGGGCAGAAAAATTGCCACAACACTGCAACCCCTCACAGGTGCTATAGTTGGAGCGCAGGAATGAGCCCTGCTGCAAAGTATTGCATCAAAAATTGTAATTACATGTCCCTGTTAAACAGGGGCAGAAAAATTGGGCCTTGGCCACTGGTGGCCAAGGCCCAAGAAAATGTTCTTACAAGCTATCAGCATAAAAATTGAGGAGGAAGAGGATTGTGACTCAGCATTAGGGATGAGCTTCGTGTTTGAGTCGAACCCATGTTCGACTCGAACATCGGCTGTTCGGTCGTTCGCCGAATTGCGAACGATATGGGCCGTTCGCGCCAAATTCGTGTGGCGCGTCACGGCCCATAATTCACTGCGGCATCGCAGTGCATTGCTTGCTGATGATTGGCCAAGCATGCACTATGACCCGCATGCTTGGCCAATCACAGCGCCGCCTGAACAGAGAGCCGTAATTGGCCAAAGCCAAGGAGGCTTTGGCCAATTATGGCTCAGGGGATTTAGTACACGCCCCACACTATATAAGGCCGCCTGCACGGCGGCCCTGTGTAGTGTGTGTTCCGGCGTTGAAAGAGATAGACAGAGAGACAGTGTTTGATTTGAGTTAGATAGATTAGGCAGAACAGTCAGTCAGTTAGCTGCACTTACAGTGTATTGTGTATATATATGCATTCCTGGTGTTGCATATATATATATACACTGTACTCAGTTTAGCTAGATCCGTTCCTGTTATCTTCTAGACTATTTACATTTAGTGCAGTGCGTCCTGCTCACAGTGTTCAGCTAGATCAGTTCCTGTTATCTTCTAGACTATTTACATTTAGTGCAGTGCGTCCTGCTCACAGTGTTCAGCTAGATCCGTTCCTGTTATCTTCTAGACTATTTACATTTAGTGCAGTGCGTCCTGCTCACAGTGTTCAGCTAGATCCGTTCCTGTTAAATTCTAGACTATTTACATTTAGTGCAGTGCGTCCTGCTCACAGTGTTCAGCTAGATCCGTTCCTGTTATCTTCTAGACTATTTACATTAGTGCAGTGCGTCCTGCTCACAGTGTTCAGCTAGATCCGTTCCTGTTATCTTCTAGACTATTTACATTTAGTGCAGTGCGTCCTGCTCACAGTGTTCAGCTAGATCCGTTCCTGTTATCTTCCTACTGACAGGCAGGCTTGTCTTGTTACAGTATTAACAGCTACCTAAAGAAAATTACTGGTGTTCTTTTGATCCTATTAGTACCACGGTCAGGCAGCTAGACTATTAACATTTAGTGCAGTGCGTCCTGCTCACAGTGTTCAGCTAGATCCGTTCCTGTTATCTTCCTACTGACAGGCAGGCTTGTCTTGTTACAGTATTTACAGCTACCTAAAGAAAATTACTGGTGTTCTTTTGATCCTATTAGTACCATGGTCAGGCAGCTAGACTATTTACATTTAGTACAGTGCGTCCTGCTCACAGTGTTCAGCTAGATCCGTTCCTGTTATCTTCCTACTGACAGGCAGGCTTGTCTTGTTACAGTATATAAAGCTACCTGAAGAAAATTACTGGTGTTCTTTTGATCCTATTAGTACCACGGTCAGGCAGCTAGACTATTTACATTTAGTGCAGTGCGTCCTGCTCACAGTGTTCAGCTAGATCCGTTCCTGTTATCTTCCTACTGACAGGCAGGCTTGTCTTGTTACAGTATTTACAGCTACCTGAAGAAAATTACTGGTGTTCTTTTGATCCTATTAGTACCACGGTCAGGCAGCTAGACTATTTACATTTAGTGCAGTGCGTCCTGCTCACAGTGTTCAGCTAGATCCGTTCCTGTTATCTTCCTACTGACAGGCAGGCTTGTCTTGTTACAGTATTTAAAGCTACCTGAAGAAAATTACTGGTGTTCTTTTGATCCTATTAGTACCACGGTCGGGCAGCTAGACTATTTACATTTAGTACAGTGCGTCCTGCTCACAGTGTTCAGCTAGATCCGTTCCTGTTATCTTCCTACTGACAGGCAGGCTTGTCTTGTTACAGTATATAAAGCTACCTGAAGAAAATTACTGGTGTTCTTTTGATCCTATTAGTACCACGGTCAGGCAGCTAGACTATTTACATTTAGTACAGTGAGTCCTGCTCACAGTGTTCAGCTAGATCCGTTCCTGTTATCTTCCTACTGACAGGCAGGCTTGTCTTGTTACAGTATTTACAGCTACCTGAAGAAACTTACTGGTGTTCTTTTGATCCTATTAGTACCACGGTCAGGCAGCTAGACTATTTACATTTAGTGCAGTGCGTCCTGCTCACAGTGTTCAGCTAGATCCGTTCCTGTTATCTTCCTACTGACAGGCAGGCTTGTCTTGTTACAGTATATAAAGCTACCTGAAGAAAATTACTGGTGTTCTTTTGATCCTATTAGAACCACGGTCAGGCAGCTAGACTATTTACATTTAGTACAGTGCGTCCTGCTCACAGTGTTCAGCTAGATCCGTTCCTGTTATCTTCCTACTGACAGGCAGGCTTGTCTTGTTACAGTATATAAAGCTACCTGAAGAAAATTACTGGTGTTCTTTTGATCCTATTAGTACCACGGTCAGGCAGCTAGACTATTTACGTTTAGTGCAGTGCGTCCTGCTCACAGTGTTCAGCTAGATCCGTTCCTGTTATCTTCCTACTGACAGGCAGGCTTGTCTTGTTAAAGTATTTACAGCTACCTAAAGAAAATTACTGGTGTTCTTTTGATCCTATTAGTACCACGGTCAGGCAGCTAGACTATTTACAGTTAGTGCAGTGCGTCCTGCTCACAGTGTTCAGCTAAACCTACAAGTTAGTGGGGTGCGTCCACTTCACAGTGTTCAGCTAAAGCTACCTGTAGAAGGTTGGTGGTGTTCTAATACTACAGGCAGGTAGTTGATTTTGCTAGCTGCAGTATATATATATATATATATATATATATATATATATATATATATCCCAGCTTAGTGCAGCTACAGGCCATTAGTATGTCTGGAAGGCCAAGAAGGAGAGGCAGACAGTCACAAGCCAATAAGAGAGGGCAAGCAGGCTCTGTGTCTAGTGCTGGTCGTGGAGACGGTGCATCCTCATCAGCACGTGGCCATGGGACACGCTTGGCCTTTTTTTCGGCAGCTGGCCATGTTGAGCCGCAACATGCGGACGACTTGGTCGAGTGGATGACCAAGCCGTCCTCATCCTCCTCATCCTCTCTCACCCATGCCCAGGGTGCTTTGTCTGGCAAAGCAGCGGCCTCTTCCCTCGGCTCAATGTCATCAGTGACTCCTTCCCTAGCTCCACCATGTCCACCTGAGGAGTCCCTCGAACTGTTTGACCACAGTGTTGGGTACATGCTCCAGGAGGATGCCCAGCGTTTGGAAGGCTCTGATGATGATACTGAGCTCGATGAAGGCAGTAACATGAGCACGGACAGAGGGGGTGCCCAAGAAGGACAGCAATCTGGCAGTCATGCTCCCCCTGCTGCAGCATACTGCCGGGTTTGCTCCAGTGATGAGGAGGGAGGGGATGATGAGGTCACTGACTCAACATGGGTGCCTGATAGGAGAGAGGAGGAGGAGGAGGCGGCACATCACCAACGAGGCAGGATGCCCTCCAGGGGCCAGCCTAAGGGCAGCACATTGACTGCATCACATGTGCAGGGCGCTGCAGTCTCTGCGCGTTATTCAAAAAGTTCTTTGGTGTGGGCCTTTTTTGAGACGAGTGCATCAGATCGCACCGCTGCTATTTGCAACATATGTCTCAAGCGTATCTCACGTGGCCAAAACATCTCCCGCTTGGGTACCACATGCTTGACCAGACAAATGTTGACCTGCCATGCAGTTCGTTGGCAAGCGCATCTAAAAGACCCACACCAAAGAACAAAGAGGACCTCTCCTTGCTCCTCATCAGCTGAGATTTCCAACCCCACTAGACCTTCAGTCCTCTCTGAGACCTGCACTGAGAGGAATGAAGGTGTAGAATTAGGTGTGTCACAGCCAAGTACTTGTGGGCAATCTGCTATTGGTACACCGACGTCAGATTGTACCAGGCAAATTTCCCTGCCCCAGCTGCTGCACCGCCGAAAGAAGTTTGCTCCCAGCCATCCACATGCCCAGCGGTTGAATGCTAGCTTGGCAAAATTGCTGGCACTTCAACTGCTGCCTTTTCAGTTGGTAGACTCTGCCCCCTTCCGTGAGTTTGTGGAATGTGCGGTTCCTCAGTGGCAGGTACCCAAACGTCACTTTTTCTCACGGAAGGCGATTCCGGCTCTCTACCGGCATGTGGAAGGCAATGTCCATGCCTCGCTGGACAGGGCGGTCAGCGGTAAGGTGCATATTACCGCTGACTCATAGTCCAGCAGGCATGGACAGGGACGTTGCCTAAGTTTCACGGCGCATTGGGTGACTCTGCTGGCAGCTGGGAAGGATGCAGGACAATGTGCAGTAGTGTTGGAGGTTGTTCCGCCACCACGCCTCCAAAATGCTAATGATTGTGACACACCTCTCTCCTCCACCCCCTCCTCTTCTTCTTCCTCCATGGCCTCTTCCTTGGAACCAGTGGTGCTCCGTAGTCGTTCAAGGGGCTACGCAAGTACGCAGGCCAAAAGATGCCATGCGGTGCTTGAGCTGGTGTGCTTGGGGGACAGGAGCCACACTGGGGCAGAGGTTCTGTCAGCTCTGCAGGGGCAGGTTCAGAGGTGGTTGACGCCACGCCAACTTAAGGCAGGAATGGTGGTTTGCGACAATGGCACCAACCTCCTCTCTGCCCTCCGACAGGGACAAATGACCCATGTGCCCTGTTTGGCTCACGTCCTTAACTTGGTGGTGCAGCGGTTCTTGGGCAGGTACCCGGGCTTACAGGATGTCCTGAGGCAGGCCAGGAAAGTCTGTGTGCATTTCCGCCGGTCATATAATGCCAGTGCTCGGCTGACGGACCTCCAAAAGGAGTTTAACCTGCCCAAGAACCGCCTAATCTGTGACATGCCCACCAGGTGGAACTCAACGTTGGCCATGCTGCAGCGGCTGCACACGCAGCAGAGGGCCATCAATGAGTACCTGTGCGACTATGGCACCAGGACAGGATCAGGGGAGCTTGGTTTTTTTCCCCACGCCAGTGGGCCATGATCAGGGATGCATGCACTGTCCTGTCACCATTTGAGGAGGCCACGAGGATGGTGAGCAGTGACAGTGCATGCATCAGTGACACTGTCCCCCTTGTCCACCTGTTGGAGCACACGCTGCGTGGAGTAATGGACAGGGCACTTGAGGCAGAACAGAGGCAGGAAGAGGAGGACTTCCTTAGCTCTCAAGGCCCCCTTTATCCAGACAGTGTTCCTGCGTGCCCGCCGATCACACAGGAAGAGGACGAGGAGGAGGTGGAGGAGGAGGAGGAGGAAGATTGTGTCAGTATGGAGGTGGAGCCTGGCACTCAGCATCAGCAGCAGTCTTTAAGGGATCAGTCCCAAGAAACACATGGACTTGTACGTGGCTGGGAGGAGGTGGCTGCGGACCATGTCGTCCTTAGTGACCCAGAGGACTCCGGACCGAATGCCTCAGCAAACCTACGCTGCATGGCCTCCCTGATCCTGCAAAGCCTGCGTAAGGATCCTCGTATTCGTGGTATCAAGGAGAAGGACCAATACTGGCTGGCAACCCTCCTTGATCCACGTTACAAGGGTAAGGTTGCGGACCTTATCTTGCCATCGCAGAGGGAGCAGAGGATGAAACATCTTCGGGAGGCCTTGCAGAAAGGTCTGTGCAACGCGTTCCCAGAGACTGGGAGGTTACAAACTCCTGTTTCTGGACAACGTGTTGCTGAGGCTTCGGTCAGTCAAAGAAGGAGCAGTGGAGAAGGTGGCCGTCTGACCGATGCGTTCAGACAATTTTTTGGTCCGCAGCCCCAAGGTATGATCGGTTCCAGCAACCATCGCCAGCGTCTGTTTTACATGGTGCAGGAATACCTAGGGGCAAGATCAGACTTGGACACCTTTCCCACCGAAAATCCTCTGGGTTACTGGGTCTTGAGGATGGATCACTGGCCAGAGCTTGCACAGTATGCAATTGAGCTACTGGCCTGTCCTGCATCCAGCGTTCTTTCGGAACGCACATTCAGTGCTGCTGGAGGCGTGGTAACCGATCACTGGGTGCGTCTGTCCACCGACTCGGTCGATCGACTGACCTTCATAAAAATGAATCAGTCTTGGATCACCACCAGCTACCAAGCACCTGATGCTGATGTAACCGAATAATTTTTTTTGAAATCTCAGATCCCTTCAAAGACTGCCTATGCTGATGCTGAGTGACTATCCCTGAGTAATTATCCTCTTCCTCCTCAATCATCACGCTGATAGCTTGTAAGAACATTTTTGGTTCTGGGCGCCACCACCAGTGCCTAAGGCACAATTTTTCAGCCCCTGTTTAACAGGGGCGTGTAATTACAATTTTTGATGTAATACTTTGCAGCAGGGCTCGTTCCTGCATTCCAACTAGGGTGTCTGTGAGGGGTTGCAGTGTTGTGGCACCAGCACCAGTGCCCAAGGCCCAATTTTTCTGCTCCTGTCTAACAGGGGCGTGTAATTACAATTTTTGATGCAATATTTTGCAGCAGGGCTCGTTCCTGCATTCCAACTAGAGTGTCTGTGAGGGGTTGCAGTGTTGTGGCACCAGCACCAGTGCCTAAGGCCCAATTTTTCTGCCCCTGTCTAACAGGGGCGTGTAATTACAATTTTTGATGCAATACTTTGCAGCAGGGTTCGTTCCTGCATTCCAACTAGAGTGTCTGTGAGGGGTTGCAGTGTTGTGACACCAGCACCAGTGCCCAAGGCCCAATTTTTCTGCTCCTGTCTAACAGGGGCGTGTAATTACAATTTTTGATGCAATACTTTGCAGCAGGGCTCGTTCCTGCGTTCCAACTAGAGTGACTGTAAGGGGTTGCAGTGTTGTGGCACCAGCACCAGTGCCTAAGGCCTAATTTTTCAGCTCCTGTTCAACAGGGGCATGTAATTACAATTCTTGATCTAATATTTCACAGCAGGGCCCTGCGAGGGCTTACAGTGTTGTGGCCACAGCAACACCTAAGGCCCACATTTCTGCTGAGTATATAGGGCAGGACCCTACTTTCAAACATCTAACTTACAAACGACTCCTACTTGCAAACGGAAGGAGACAACAGGAAGTGAGATGAAATCTACCCCTAGGAAGGGAAATTCTCTCCTGTAAGAGTTAATATGGGAAAAAAAATTCTCCTTTCCACTGATGCTTTCCAATCCTTGTTCCACAAAAAAACCCAAATTTTCAAAAAACATTTTTTATTGGGACAAAAAGTGAGGTGAAATCTTCTGAAGAGGAGGAAAGACAGCAAAACAAATGTCACAGGGGTGATAACCCTTCCCTATGTTTTCCAAAAAGCTTAAAAAAGATTTTTTGGCTGGAGCTAAACACGTTAAAAATGTACCCGTTCAAAATTACAAAGAGATTCTACTTAACAACAAACCTACAGTCCCTGTCTTGTTTGCACTGCCTGTATACTGCTGTTCAGAATATATAGGGCCTGGTGGCCCCACACCTTTCCTTATTTTAATTTGGGTGCGGGGTTCCCCTTAATATCCATACAAGACCCAAAGGGCCTGGTAATGGACTGGGGGGTACCCATGCCGTTTGTCTCACTGATTTTCATCCATATTGCCATGACCCGACATTACATTAAACCCGCAAGCAGTTTTAAATGAGATTTTTTTTCCTTTAAAAATGACATTTGGTGCAGGGACTGTTCTAAACACGGGAAACACGCGTCACTTTACAGGCATACTATAGACACCCCCCAGGTACGATATTTACTTTAAGCATCATTAAAATCACTGCTCCCAAAAAAACGGCCGTTTTTAAAAGTTTTTTTTGCATTGATACATGTCCCCTGGGGTAGGACCCGGGTCCCCAAACCCTTTTTAGGGCAATACCGTGCAAATTATCCTTTAAAATGAGCACTTTTGATTTCGAACGTTCGAGCCCCATAGACGTCAATGGGGTTCTAACGTTCGTGCGAACTTTCGGTCCGTTCGCAGGTTCTGGTGCGAACCGAACCGGGGGGTGTTCGGCTCATCCCTACTCAGCATAACAGGATAGTCACTCAGCATCAGCATAGGCAGTCTTGAAGGGATCTCACATTTAAAAAAAATCAATCGGTTACATCAGCATCAGGTGCTTGGTAGTTGGTGATCCAAGACTGATGCATTTTTATGAAGGTCAGCCGATCGACTGATTCGGTGGACAGGTGCACCCTGTGATCGGTTACAAAGCCTCCAGCATAATCAACTGCCTGCCTGTAGTATTATTAGTATGAGAACACCAGCAATTGTCTTCAGGTAGCTTTAGGTACACACTGTGCCGGGGACACAGTACACTAATTGTAAATACTGCAGCTGCCTGCCTGTGGTATTAATAGGATCAAAACAACAGTAATTGTCTTCAGGTAGCTTTAGGTGCACACTGTGCAGAGGACACAGTACACTAACTATAAATACTGCAGCTGCCTGCCTGTGTACTAATAGGATCAGAAGAACATTACCAATTTTCTTCAGGTAGCTTTAGTTGCACACTGTGCAGAGGACGCACTACACTAACTGTAAATACTGCAGCTGCCTTCCTGTTGCATTAATAGGATCAGAACAACAGCAATTGTCTTCAGGTAGCTTTAGGTTCACACTGTGCAGAGGACACACTACACTAACTGTAAAACTGCAGCTGCCTGCCTGTGGTATTAATAGGATCAGAACAATAGCAATTGTCTTCAGGCAGCTTCAGGTGCACACTGTGCAGAGGATGCACTACACTAACTGTAAATACTGAAGCTGCCTGTGGTACTAATAGGATCAGAAGAACACCACCAATTTTCTTCAGGTAGCTTTAGGTGCACACTGTGCAGAGGACGCACTACACTAACTGTAAATACTGCAGCTGCCTGTGGTACTAATAGGATCAGAAGAACATAATCAATTTTCTTCAGGTAGCATTAGTTGCACACTGTGCAGAGGACGCACTACACTAACTGTAAATACTGCAGCTGCCTGCGGTACTAATAGGATCAGAAGAACACCACCAATTTTCTTCAGGTAGCTTTAGGTGCACACTATGCAGAGGACGCACTACAGTAACTGTAAATACTGCAGCTGCCTGCAGTACTAATAGGATCAGAAGAACACCACCAATTTTCTTCAGGTAGCTGTAAATACTGTAAAAACACCTGCCTGCCTTTCAGTAGGAAGATAATAACGGATCTAGCTAAACTGAATACAGTGTGTATATATATATATATATATCACCTAGGATGCATATATATATATACACACAATACACTGTAAGTGCAGCTAACTGACTCACCTGCCTACTCTATCTAACTTAAATCAAATGACACTGTCTCTCTGTCTCTCTCTCCTCCGCCGCCGCAACACACTACACAAGGCTGCCACTCAGGTGGCCTTATATAGTGTGGTGCGTGTACTAAACCCCCTGAGCCAAAATTGGCCAAAGCCACACTGGCTTTGGCCAATTACGGCTCTCTGTACAGACGGCGCTGTGATTGGCCAAGCATGTAGGTCATAGCGCATGCTTGGCCAATCATCAGCCAGCAATGCACTGCGATGCCGCAATAAATTATGGACCGTGATGCGCCACTCAAATTTGGCGCGAACGACCCATAACGTTCGAAATTCGACGAACGGTCGAACATAGTTACATAGTTACATAGTTACATAGTTACATAGTTAGTAAGGTTGAATAAAGACACCAGTCCATCCAGTTCAACCTGAGTGAGTGTGGGTCTACAACCCTGACCCTTGTCCCTAACCCTGAACATCGCACACTCACATCAATCCCTACCCTCAATCCAAGGTCCCCATTCATATACTAGGGCCAATTTTGGACAGAAGCCAATTAACCTACCAGCATGTCTTTGGAGTGTGGGAGGAAACCGGAGTACCCGGAGGAAACCCACGCAGGCACAGGGAGAACATGCAAACTCCAGGCAGGTAGTGTCGTGGTTGGGATTCGAACCAGCGACCCTTTTTTACTGCTAGGCGAGAGTGCTAACCACTGCACCACTGTGATGTTCGAGTCGAACATAGGTTTGACTCAAACTCGAAGCTCATCCCTACTGGTCATTCAAGAGTCCAGAAAACATCCTTCTTCCTTATTAGTGATCTGGCATAAGGAAGGACATCAGGAACTGTGTAGCAGCTTATACCATCTGTCCCAAGACCAAGATCCCATCCGATCCGGACATCCTGTCTAAGTGGAATCACAGGCCATTGACAGAGGGACCACAGGAGACCATCCAGGAGGAATACCTATGATGTTCCATATTGCCTGTCACCCCTGTATTGGTATAAGGAGCTGGCGAGTGGGGAGCCATAGGGGGAGCACAGAAGTCACCTGTCAAATTGAGCACAAGAGTCACCAGACTGTTTGAACTTTAAAATATTTCCGTCTTGTCATTTTTTGGAGCTGCACCTATTTTTATTTTTATTTATTTTGTATTTTTTATTTTTTAATATTTTTTAATACTATATTTTTTATTATCACTTTTCTGACACTTTATCATCATTTATCATATTTTATATCTTTTGTTGGATAATTTGTTTTTTGATATCCACATATTGGACTTGATAGGATGCACATTTTTTAATAAGATTTGCACAATACTGTATATATGCCTAGCACTGTTTATAACTATATATCACTGAGTCTTACACTTTGTTATGTATGGGTTTATGGTATAACTGATTAATTGCAGCAGTGATTGATTTGTTTGAATATAGTTACAAGATAGGGGCTTATCAATTAATGTGCATATCATTATAGTGGTTTGATAGCACTGTTGCTGCACAAACAGATTATTTTACCCCCCTGTAGGGAGTGCCATTCACCCCACTTTTTACTTTCTTAAGATCCCATCTCAAGCTCCAGCGGGTCCTTTGATGCTTCTTCCCATTCCCAAGGAACCCTGGGGATACTCCATGGACTTCATCACAAATCTGTCTTCCCTCAAAGGCTGCACAGTCATTTGGGTTGTGATTGAGAGGTTCTTAAAAATGGCTTACTTTATGCCCCTCTCCACTCTTCCCTCCACTGCAGCTCTTGCAACCATTTTCATCTGGAAATTTTTAGACTGCATAATTTGCCATCTTCTTTTATTTCTGACAGTCATTTACAATTCAGTTTTGGAGAGCATTTTGTAAATACTTAGATATCCCTCTGCAATTGCCGTCAGCTTACCATCCCCAAATGAATGGCCAGACAAAAACAATAAACCAAACCATGAAGAAGTTTCTTTGTTCCCTCATCTCTGTCCACCATGACAACTGGGTCTCTTTCTTATTGTGAAAGAGTTAGTTGTGATAGTATCAGGGAATCTTTGTTCCATGTAGTTTGTGGTAAATATTATCGGTTGCCAACTATGAGGGTTGATTTACTAAAGGCAAATAGAGTGTGCACTTGCAAAGGCAGTTGCCATCTGCAAATGCAGTTGCTGCAGAGCTTAGTAAATGAGGTAAGGTTTCACATTGCAAAGACTGTCCAATCGCTTGCAAGGAGAATTAAAAAAACTGCATTTTTGCTTGCACATGTTTGGATGATGGAATTCGGCAGAGCTTCTGCTCATTTATTTAGCTCTGGAGCAACTGCACTTTGCAAAGTACACAGTCTTTTTGCCTTTAGTAAATCAACTCCTATGTTGTGTTCATTATTGCCTCTATGTAAACCTCGTAAAATTATTCCACAGAAAAAAAAATGTCTTCTTGACTCAGCTTCCAGGTACAAAAAATTTGCTGATTGTCCCAGGACTACCAGCCAGGAGACTGGCTGGTCAGGCTTGCAACTAAGAATCTTCACCTCAAGATACCTTCCTCTAAGTTTGCTCAATGTTATATCGGTCCTTTTGGAATGTCTGCCTTGATCAACTCTGTGCCTTTCAAGCGTTACTTTTTACCTCATCTCTGCATACCCAACTCCTTCCATGTCTCAATTTTAAAGCAACTGTCTCACAATTAATTCTTACACCCAACTCCAGTTGTTTTCTCTCAAGCAGTTTTCTCCCTAGAATATTTTCTCCCTAGAATAAGTTAAAAAAATATCTGAATTCCAAAATCCCCAGGAGCAAATTATATTTTCTGTTAGATTGAACAAAAACTTTTACTTTGAAAACAGGCTCTTGATGGGTGGGGTTAACCCATAAAATGGGTAGTATCACAGTCATTTACCATCCATGCTCCATGCCCAGAATGTCACAGCTACTCATTTGACATAATAGCACATGATGCATGACATGACCAGGCTGTTAACTGAGAATCCAGTGGGACACTCTGTCACCAAGCTAGTACTATGTCAAAGTCCTGTGGCCTACGTACAATCCTAGCTCCTTCCACTTGCCTGTATAGCCTTGTAAACGGTCAGTCCTACAACCAGTGCAGTCCCTGCTGCCCTGCTACCAGTCTGTCTACTAGTGCAAGTGCAGATACTAGTCTGTCTTGTACCAGTCTGTCTACCAGTGTAAGACCTGATACCAGTGTGTCCTGTTGCAGACACCAAGTTTAATAGAATAAGCAATAGATCGAATTATGAGACAGAGTCATTTTAACTACTAAACAATACAGAGTTAGAAGCAATAATGCCATATTCCACTTAGAATGGCATTCACTGCAGAATAATACTTAAAAAGAGTTTGAAAGCTGCACATATATGGATCGTTTAAAGCAAAGTCTCTATAAGACTCTATAACAACAGAAAGTCTGGCTTAGAATCATTACTTCAGTAAATAAGTTCAGAACACAAACATCTATAAGCAATTATCGTCAAAAAAACACCTCTCAGTGTAGTCTAGTGTAGCTCTGGTAACAAAGGTGAACAGCTGAAGGTATCTAGAGGCCACCACACCAAAACTGGAGTGCTCTGATAGCAATTGGGGAAATGCACCCCACAATAGCTTGGTTTTCTGGAGAAGCTGCATGCTATTAGGATTCTGCCCAGCTGCCCCCATGCAAGTTCTGACAATGGAGGGCTGCTTATCTAGGTGAAGATCACTTTCCCTGCTACTTCTGCCTAGTCAAAGATGGCCTATCTGAGCTGCTGAGGGAAGAAACTACCTCTAGGCCTACAGTACACAGAAACAGAATGAAGAAGTATATTCAGTGCATGCAGGAACAGAATGAAGAAGTATATTCAGTGCATGCAGGACTTGAGGCAGGCATTTTGCAGTGGGGTCTAACAGGAAGGTGCAATAAAAATTGACACAGCTGCAGTATTTGATGTGAGCCAGGCATTCCAGGCAACATTCTGGGTAGCATAATACAGTGAAAATGGAAGCCAACAATTTACTGATGATTGCTGTGTACTGACCTTTTTACCATCCTTGCCAGTGGCCATAGGCTTCAAAAACACCCCCCCCCCCCCTCCTTAAAAAAAATAAAAATAAACATAGCTTTAAAATACTGAAAGATTTATAATTTGCATTTGATTTTAAACCATTCTGCTGGTAAAGGTAAAATATATGTCATTCATCAGAATTATAGCACTGGTTGACTTTGAAACAATTATACATTGAAAAAGACAGTATATTTATAATAGATTAGGAGGTCAGATTTGTAGGTATAAATGCTTGCATACAGTGGGGAAAAAAGTATTTAGTCAGCCACCAATTGTGCAAGTTCTCCCACTTAAAAAGATGAGAGAGGCCTGTAATTGTCATCATAGGTATACCTCGACTATGAGAGACAAAATGTGGAAACAAATCCAGACAATCACATTGTCTGATTTTTAAAAGAATTTATTTGCAAATTATGGTGGAAAATAAGTATTTGGTCACCTACAAACAAGCAAGATTTCTGGCTCTCACAGACCTGTATCTTCTTCTTTAAGAGGCTCTTCTGTCCTCCACTCATTACCTGTATTACTGGCACCTGTTTGAACTTGTTATCAGTATAAAAGACACCTGTCCACAACCTCAAGCAGTCACACTCCAAACTCCACTATGGTGAAGACCAAAGAGCTGTTGAAGGACACCAGAAACAAAATTGTAGACCTGCACCAGGCTGGGAAGACTGAATCTGCAATAGCCAAGCAGCTTGGTGTGAAGAAATCAACCGTGGGAGCAATAATTAGAAAATGGAAGACATACAAGACCACTGATAATCTCCCTCAATCTGGGGCTCCACGCGAGATCTCACCCCGTGGGGTCAAAATGATCACAAGAATGGTGAGCAAAAATCCCAGAACCACACGGGGGACCTAGTGAATGACCTGCAGAGAGCTGGGACCAACGTAACAAAGGCTACCATCAGTAACACACTATGCCGCCAGGGACTCAGATCCTGCAGTGCCAGAGGTGTCCCCCTGCTTAAGACAGTACATGTCTGGGCCCGTCTGAGGTTTGCTAGAGAGCATTTGGATGATCCAGAAGAGGATTGGGAGAATGTCATATGGTCAAATGAAACCAAAGTAGAACTGTTTGGTAGAAACACAACTCGTCATGTTTGAAGGAGAGAGAATGCGGAGTTGCAACCAAAGAACACCATACCTACTGTGAAGCATGGGGGTGGCAACATCGTGCTTTGGGGCTGTTTCTCTGCAAAGGGAACAAGACGACTGATCTGTGTACATGAAAGAATGAATGGGGCCATGTATCGTGAGATTTTGAGTGCAAACCTCCTCCCATCAGCAAGGGCATTGAAGATGAAAGGTGGCTAGGTCTTTCAGCATGACAATGATCCCAAACACACCACCCGGGCAACAAAGGAGTGGCCTTTGGAGGGAGTTGAAAGCCCGTGTTGCCCAGCAACAGCCCCAAAACATCACTGCTCTAGAGGAGATCTGCATGGAGGAATGGGCCAACATACGAGCAACAGTGTGCGACAACCTTGTGAAGACTTACAGAAAACGTTTGACCTCTGTCATTGCCAACAAAGGTTATATAACAATTCATTAAGATGAACTTTTGATATTGACAAAATACTTATTTTACACCATAATTTGCAAATAAATTCTTTCATAAATCAGACAATGTGATTGTCTGGATTTGTTTCCACATTTTGTCTCTCATAATTGAGGTATATCTATGATGACAATTACAGGCCTCTCTCATCTTTTTAAGTGGGAGAACTTGCACAATTGGTGGCTGACTAAATACTTTTTGCCCCACTGTAGATATGGCAGCAAGGGGTTATTTGGGTAAACAATGGATATTGGGCTCGATACAATAGCTATTACATTTTTTAGTATGTATCTTACTTATGAGCTGCATGTTCACAACGTTAATGCTTTGTGCGTTAGCCAGCTGTATTTAAACTCGGTAATATAGAGGCAGCAGGTTTTGTTTGCTGATGCAGTGTTTACTGAGCATAACTGAAACATCCACACTTATAAGTAGGTTAAATGAAGAACGGTATTTTCATTGCTTTACATCACCTGATGATCAATGATGTTTTCTTTTCCATGATTCTAATTAAAAGGCAAAGCTGGGACAGCATCCAAATTTACATACTCAGTCCAGAAGAGCTGTAATTTAACTTGAGAGTTACCAGCTTTTTACTCAATTGGACACTTCATGCTAAAGAGGTGAGAGCCAGTCTCAACACCGTCTTTCAGATTAAGTGGCAGGCTAGCTTTGTAGTCATTTCTTCTTTTCTTGCTTATGTTTTTCCAGTTTTTCTTCTAGTTTATGATGGTTTTTATTTGCAACACTGGTATTTTAATAACTTGCTATTTGAAAATAAAAAATGTATACCAAACATACACAGACACACTTACATTGATTGAGACCCCTTTCACACTGAGGCAGTTTTTAGGCGTTTTAGCACTAGAAATAGCCTCTAAAAAGCACCTAAAAAAATTGCCTTTTATTCTTTATAGTGTGTGCTTTCACACTGGGATGGTGCGCTTGCGGGATGTTATAAAAAGTTCTGCAAGCAGCATCTTTGGGGCTCCCACAATGCCCCGGTCCATTGCAATGAATGGGCAGCGCTTCCAAAGCTCCGTAAGAGCGATTTGAAAGTGCCGCAAAACTGGACTTTTTACCTTTTTGTATTGTTGTACCGATAGCGGTCGAAAAAGCGCAGCTAAAACGCTGCTAAAGCTCGGCAAAAACAGCCGGCGCTTTAGCACTGTTTTAGCAGCGCTGTAGTGTGAAAGGGGTTTAAAGTATTTTTTTTTCCATGCTTGATACTGATGCATTCTGCTTCACCCATTTAACTAGATGTGTACTTACCTGCCATTACATTCCCCTTACCCCATTCTTATTTGATGTCTTAGTACAAAGATAAACAGTAAAATACAGTTTAATGCCCTGTACACACGGTTGGATTTTCCGACGGAAAATGTGCGATCGGAGCTTGTTGTCGGAAATTCCGACCGTGTGTGGGCTCCATCTGACTTTTTCCATCAGATTTTCCGGCACACAAAGTTTGAGAGCAGGCTATGAAATTTTCCGACAACAAAATCCAATTGCGTCAATTCCGACCGTGTGTGGACAATTCCGACGCACAAAGTGCCACGCATGCTCAGAAGAAATTCCGAGACGGAACATCTCGGTCTGGTAAAATTAGCGTTCGGAATGGATATAGCACTTTCGTCACGCTGCAATGTTTTAAATTGTTTAATGCAGCACACTCTCTTCTTCTTTATAATGCTAGAAGAATGAAGTTGTTTTGCTGCTCATATTCACACAGACTTCTCACAAACTTCTTTCTTTATTATTTCTCGTGATTTCATCAATATAATATTTTTATTTGTCACATCTCCCAAAAAATAATCTTTTTTGGGATGTTTTTAGATTAAATTATTTTTTGTTTGAGTTTTTTAAAGCCTGATCTTGTATTTTATTTATCTTTTTATTTTTTTTTTAATGCAGCATATTTTTGGGTGTGTTTTGTGTGTCAAGTTACCACAACACCATTGTTTGGTGTTGGTGTCTCTTGTTAATTTCACATTGTATTTTTGAAATGTACTTGCCTCCTCACAAACAAACTGTCCTTTTTGAAGGAAAAGACACATAGGTGAGTATTCCTTTATTAAGGGCTCATAACCAAACAAAGAGGAAGGCAATGCTGGATAAACATCAGAAATTGTGTGCAAACCCTTTGGCCCCCAGGGCACACATCAATTATTTTACAGCAAAATTGGTGGCCTGAGGAGTCCATATATAAGGGAGTACAATCTGGTCCAGAAGTCCAAGAGATCATGAACAGCAGCAGATGACATGTATGTCCCCAGGCTGTGGTCATACAACAGCCTGCATCTTTTGCCAGACCAGACTGAACCCAGGCCATCACTCTCTGGTCTTCCTTACACTCTTCCTTCCTGGCTGTGGCTCTGGTATTGGAGGTGTGGCCGGAGGAATGAGGACCTGGAGGAGGAGGAGGAGGACCATTTGTGAGCTCAGAAATGTGACTTTGGCATGTGAGTTGGCCCCACAACCCCTTATTTAGTGCTTCTAAAAAGACTAACTCACATAAGAGGCATTGGCCCTCCTCCATTTGCTGTATTTTGCATGCTGTTAGGTCAGCAAAATCCTTTTCAACACTGTGGGGTATTCTGAGGGCCTCAGTAGCCTTCCAAAATAGGCCAATTGCTGCCTCCTCCAGGTTACTCCTCTTCCTGCCACTTTTTCTTTGAAGGCGGAGGGGAGGGGAGAGACCTGGGTACCGGGCAGCCTACTTGGCCCGGCCACCTCCTGGCTGAGACTTTAACTTTCCTGTGTATGAAAAAGGGACAACGTTTTTAGTTTTTGGTTCATCAATCACAATAAACTAACATATATTTAACATCATTAATTTGACCAACAGAAATATTTTGAAGAATGCTATACCTGACTCAAGCTGGGCTCCTCCACATGTTGCTGCCTGGAAGGCCCAGGTTGGACGTCAGAAGCCTCAGCTGAGGTGGAAGGAAGTGTGGAAGGAAGATTGAAGAGTGCTGGCCTGCCAGAAAATTCAGCCTGTCATAGTACCACAGCCTGGGAACATAAATGTCATCTGCAGCTCCTGATCTCTGGGAATCCTGGACCTTCTTGTGCTCCCTTAGTTAAGTACTCCTCATGCCACCAATTAGGATCTTCAAATAGGTGATGTCTGCCGTAGGGATCACCGGCTTCACAATTTCCAGCAATTGATCCAGCGCTGCCTTCCTCTTTGTTTGGTTCTTACAATGTGGGTGGTTTACCTGCCACAGACAGGGCAGCTCCCTGAACATATCAATGAATATGGTGATAAAGTCCTGATCCTTCAATATATCCATTTTCTCTGCAAGACACAACACAGGCTAAACTCTCCTAATCTTGTCCTAATATAGGCCTCAATCTATAAGCAGTATAGGCCCAAGTTTAAATGTTACCTTCGTTATCACGATCGGCGCTTCCGATACTCCTTCCTCCGTTCACAGATCGTACGTACTATGCACGCGTGTTACGCTTTATATACACTGCGCATGCATGAAACTCTGCCCGCCCCTGACGTTCTTTCTAGTCTATTTCCCGCCCCTTCTCGTTCGGTGCAGTGGGGGAAGAGCACATGGCGGAGACACAACAGGTGCGTGCTAATTACACCAACGAGGAGGAGGAGGAATGCCCGAAGCCAGAAATGTCACGATCCACGATCCCAGGGTAGACGATTTAAGGCATCAAATATATCCTTTGTAGAGATGTTGGAGATGGTCGACATATTGAAAAGGGCCGACTATGATGGGAAGTATGGACCTTACCACAACCCCAATGTGAGAAAGGCCAAGATCATGGCGAAAGTTGTGAAAAGTCTGCAGATAAATTTTGGGGTACGACGATCCAAGGATCAACTGAGGAAATGGTGGTCGGACCTCAAATTAAGGGAGCACGATCGGTAAAGAAGGATCAGGAGAGTGCTGCAAAAAAGTAAGTACCGTATATACTCGAGTATAAGTCGTTCCGAGTATAAGTCGAGGCCCTAATTTACTACAAAAAAATGGGAAAACTTATTGACCCGAGTATAAGACGAGGGTGAGAAATGCACAGCTACTGTAAGTGGAAAAGAGGGTCAACAATGCCCATTTGCAGCATCACTGTGCCCATTTGCATGCCTCACTGTGCCCATTTGCAGCCATAGGTCCCCTGAACTTCAAACTCGGTAGTTAAGGGTTCCTAGATGCCCCCTAGCTGCAGCCAAAATTTGGGGTCTCTGAACCCAAAGGGTCCTGAAATGACATTGCTGCAGATGGACACAGTTGACCGAATTTGGGGCCCCGTATCTCGGGGCCACTTAGTGCTAGGAACCCCAAATTTAGTGTGCAAACCCAGTGGAACTAGCACCATAAAGTATCCAAAGCTGGGGTTTCTAGCACCAAGTGGCCCCGAGATACAGGGCCCCAAAATCAGTTCAGAAAATGTCAAAAACTTTTCTGCAGCAGAGAATGACATTTTCTGAACCGGATTTGGGGCCCCGTATCTCAGGGCCTCTTGGTGCTAGAAACTTCATCTTTGGATATGTTCTGAAACCAGTTCCACTGGGTTTTCACACCAAATGTGGGGTTCCTAACACCAAGTGGCCCTGAGATATGGGGCCCCAAATTCGGTTCAGAAAATGTCAAGCACTTTTCTTCAGCAGAGAATATTTTCCAAACCGATTTTGGGGCCCCGTATCTCGGGGCCACTTAGTGCTAGGAACTTCATCTTTGGATATGTTCTGGAACCAGTTCCACTGGGTTTGCACACCAAATTTGGGGTTCCTAGCACCAAGTGGCCCTGAGATACGGGGCCCCAAATTTGGTTCAGAAAATGAAATTTTTTGCTGCAAAAAAAGTGCTTGACTCAAGTATAAGTCGAGGGGGGCACTTTCAGCACAAAAAAATGAGCTGAAAAATTCGACTTATACCTGAGTATATACGATAGTTGTCCTGTGTTCCTATTCTTTTTTTTTATTACGTTCATGCTGCTCCATGTGTTTTTCTTTATACTATTGTACAGTTCAAAATGGCAACTTTCATGCTCATGGACACATTATTCGTTCGTAGGAAACATTGTTCGTTCGGCCTATAAAACACCATGTTTTGTCCAGATACAGTTCTATACATTTTTTCTGGCCTACTTCTCTTCAAATAATTTTGGTGTCTGGATGGTTTAGTAACTAGAATGAAATGCAAACTAGATCCTCTGTAAGGAGAGGACACTCAGCAGCTGTTTACACATCTGGACGCTGGAGCACTAGTGTGGGACACCAGAACACCCTTTTTATTAGGGGGCCCCACACAGGTGCTCCAGTGTACACTATAGGGGTGTCTCCATCTGTGAAGCTTGTACAAAACAGGTAAGTATTCAAGCTTGACAAAGGAAAACAATATTTCTTCATCTTGGAACTCTGCCAGAATAGATAATTGTACAACACTTCCAAGTAATGTTTCATATTCCTATTTCTGTCATCAAATATCTGTGTGCTAAGTATACCTATTTTTTTTTACATAGGGGAGAAAAGACTCAGAGGACACCACTCACCAGAGGAGACAACAGACCCCCCACCTCAGGAAGAAGTGGAAATGCCACAAAGCCAACAGGAGGAGGGAGACGTTATCGAAATTGTCACCACAACAGGTGAGTGTCTGTGACCACAGCCTCAGGTAAGAGATGGATGACGGTATATTTATAATACATGGTGTGTTTTTGTTTCTATATTTTTAGGTGATCATGATGTTGTGGAAGAAGGTCATTTCACCAGTGAAAGTGCCCAGATCCTGATCGGGGAGCTCATGGGGTGTAATAGGGACTTGGAAAACATCAAGCCAAATATCAATGATGTTCAAAACAAAATTAAGAACATCATTGATGTTTTAGGGAGCGTTTAAAACCCCTCGAAATCCAGAATCATTTCAGTTTTTTGCTCCGGATTTTTTCTACTTTTTTTTACATATTCTCGGAAAGCCAAATTTTGAAGATGCACACAGTGTGTCAACATGTGCTATCTGCCATCACGGGAGATCAATGTGTGCATTTTGGGGGTGCAACCCCTTCCTCAATAATAAAGTAGCTGAGAGGAAGGTGTTGCACCCACAAAACACGTCCCTTGATCCCCCATGATGGCAGCTAGCACATGTTGACATTCAGCAATTTGTGTGCATCTTCAAAATACGCAATATCAAACACAGTTTATAAATACTCATGTCTGATATTGCCTTCAACTTCTACAAAAGTTGAACTTGTTGGTTTTAAACATGCCTGTTTTACCTTAAAAGGACATTTCTACTTTTATTAATGTGACCTAAAAATTTTTTAAACAACAAACATGTTGGTTTGTTTTAAAAACCTTTTATAAATGCACAGGTGATTGTGCTTGTATTAAAATGATTGTTAATCAACAATGTGTGGCTTCTTTGGTGTTTTCTGTGACAATGGGGGCCCCCCTACCCGCAAGCTATTCCATGTATCTTAGACGGTACCCGTTAAGTACAATACGGGTACCGACTTGTGCTACCAAGGTTTCCCGGAATTCACCTTGCCTAAACACATGTAAGCATTATATATTAAGTCACACTTAATGACTTGAGATGATTGACACGTGTGGATGACTGGGATATGGCTGAGCTCATGGGCATGCGTTTTTAAGTGACAACGTTGTCAGTTTTTACCTTATGCAATCTCATATTGTTTATGCTTTCCTTTCAATTATTAAAAGGTTTTTCTATTAATTGTTCTAATAAAGTTATATCAGGTTAAACCGCAGTTTGTTAATTTTCCTTCACTGAAGGAAAGGACACCTTGGGTCCTATTCCCACTCCCCTTTTATTTTAACTGTGGAGTCAAACAAGAAAATAAAATTAATCATTTTGCACATAAACATGGAAAGCAGATTAGACACAAACATTCTTGGCCAACATCAGTATTACATTTATTTTAGGGAGTATTTAAAGACAAAGGTATAAGGTCCACCTATCAGATTCCTCCCCCCTCTCATGGGCCATTTAAAATAATTTATGGGGGGAGATGTTTTGGACAGGTAACCCTCTCCACTTCATTGAGAGATGAATGCCTAAATAATGTGTATTACTTTGGCCAGCCCCTCCTTACTTTACACTATTGGCAGCCCACTGGACAGGTAAGAAGTGTCATAATACAAAGATATAAATACACACTGTACACATTTTAGCACATTTTTACATTCTGCTATTACCTATCAAAATAATTATAGGATACAAAAACTTTGAACAGTACCATTTGAAAGTATTCAGGCAGGCCCTTGCACTACATGCTTTGGGGAATTCATCCATAAATCTGACCACAAAAGAGGTAAGTATAGTGTGTATTGGGTTTGGCAAAGTCAGCAGATAGAGGATTGAGGATAGATAGAGGATTGGTATCAGCTGAGTTAGTAGTTGGGGGAGGGAGGGTTCCAAATGATTTTGGGACCCCAAAAAAAAGCCTCTGGCACTCTGCATGAATTTAAAACACACATCACAATTTACAACATTTTAGGGGGTATTTAGGTTAAAGCACTACTATGGAGCTGACAAAATACATTGTTAAGTGACTACACGGGGTAAATATAGGCCCAGGAGAGCATGCTGGGGAGGTTAGTGAAGGAAAATATGTATGAAGGACAAAGGGGACATTCACAGCATATTACAATCATGGTAATTAGGGAATGAGGAAAGAAATACAATATATTAACAAACATTAAATACAATAAAATGTGATGTTAAAGGATAAAAATCTTACCTTAATATACTCCTTCTGCAGGACCTGGATGATGGCAGAACAGGTCTCCGGGATAATGATCCCCAGAGTCTGGGGCAGTGATGGGAGTAAGTCACTCATGTGCAAGTCACAAGCAAGTCTTAAGTCTTAACCTTCAAGTCACAAGCAAGTCCCAAGTTACTGTGGCGAAAAGCAAGCAAGTCAAGTCGAGTCCCTGCTAGAAGTCAAGCAAGTCAAGTCAAGTCATTTATTTTGGTCAAGTCACAAATTAAGTCAAAATACTGATCTACCCCGAAGCCGGGACTCGGGGGAGCTTTCTTTTGTGGGGGGGGGGCGGCTTTTGCCTAGGCCAAGACACAGAACTGGTGGTGCCAAGTCATTGCAAGTCATTGCAAGTCAAATAGCCCAAGTCAAAGTCAAGTTGCAAGTCATTAGTGACAAGTCAAAGTCAAGTCGAGTCATTTATTTAATTTTGTCAAGCAAGTCGCAAGTCCTCAAACAGGTGACTCGAGTCTGACTCGAGACAAGTCATGTGACTCGAGTCCCCAACCTCTGGTCTGGGGGGAGATGCCTGTCGAGAACTTGAGGTCCTGCAGGCTTCTCCCCGTTGCCAAGTACCACAGGGTGGTGACTAGCCTCTTCTCCGGAGTGATGGCTTGCCTCATGCAGGTATCCTGCCTGCTGATATAGGGGGTCAGCAAAGCCAACAAACGGTGAAATACGGGGTCCGTCATCCAGAGAAAGTTTCTGAAATCATCAGGATTATTCTCACGGATCTCACGGAGCAAAGGCATGTGACAGAAATGGTCACGCTGGAGCAACCAATTCTTCGTCCATGAACTCCTCCCTACCCTGTTCATGGACTGGGCTTGTGTCAAAGTAAGGACCCCAACACCAAGCCCCCTAACAGCACAAACTCTACGATGAGTACGTATACGCAACATGGCTAGAAAACAGTCGGCTGGTCAGAACGAAGTAACAGAACGCACTGAAGAACAACAAGGCCTGTGAAGAGCGACCTGAAAATCAGTAACGAACGAACAAGAACACAATGACAAGTCAATGGGAACTTGCTGCACGCACTGAAGACCAGATACAAACCCACAAGCACAAACTTAACAGCAGAAATACGATCTGAAAACCACGAGTCTGAAAAAGCGCGAATCGTCTCTCACCAAAATTTTACTAACCCGAGATTAGCAAAAGGAGCCCAGAGGTACTGAACTGCCCTTTTATAGTCTCGTCGTACGTGGTGTACGTGACCGCGTTCTTGGCGTTCGGAAATTCCGACAACTTTGTGCGACCCTGTGTATGCAAAACAAGTTTGAGCCAACATCCGTCGGAAAAAATCCATGGATTTTGTTGTCGGAATGTCAGATCCATGTCCGAATGTGTGTACGGGGCATAAGTCTCTTTTCTTTAGAGTATTCGAAAAGAAAGCAAAAAGAGTTTATTTACTAAAACTGGAAAGTGCAAAATCTGGTGCAGCTCTGCATAGAAACCAATCAGCTTCCAGGTTTTTTTGTCAAAGCTTAATTGAACAAGCCAAACTTAGAAGCTGATTGGGTACCATGCATAGTTTCACCAGAATTTGCACTCTTCAGTTTTAGCAAAGCAATCCCAAAGTGTTAGCAGTGTCAAAGGAAAAGATCCATAAGTTGCACATCATGAAGTAGACCCATGTGCAGGAAGGGAAATGCATGGCAGCTTCAACCCAGACTCTAGCCAGGCCATGTTTCACTCCATCCCTTGGTGTGTTAGTGAGTACAGTTTTCTACTTAAAAACTGAAGAAAACTTTGACAGGAACAGGTTTAGTAGACCTAAAGCCACAACAAAATCAGAAGACAAGTTACTGAGAATTGATAGCTCGCATAACAACTACAGGCACATGTCAAGAGTGGCTAGTAAGCTAACCTCACTTTCAGTTGTGAAGAGAAGACTTTAAACTCCAAGTTTGACTGGTTGAGTGACAGTAATGCCCTGTACACACGATTGGACATTGATCGGACATTTCGACAACAAAACCCATGGATTTTTTCCGATGGATGTTGGCTCAATTTGTCTTTCATACACACGGTCGCACAAAGTTGTCGGAAAATCTGAATGTGGTGACGTAAAACGGGGGCAGTAGCCAATAGCTTTCGTCTCTTAATTTATTCTGAGCATGTGTGGCACTTCGTGCGTCGGATTTGTGTACACACGATCCGTATTTAACCGATCAGATTTTGTTGTCGGAAAATTTTATAGCCTGCTCTCAAACTTCGTGTGTCGGAAATTCTGACGAAAAAAGTCCAATGGAGCCCACACACGATCGGAATTTCCGACAACACAATCCGATCACACTTTTTCTGTCAGAAAATCCAACTGTGTGTACAGGGCATAAGAAAGCCATTGTTAAAATAGAAAAATGAGAAAAGATTGTTTGCACGGCTAGTAACTGTTGCAAATGGGCTACAGAAGAATGAAAGAAGGTTTTATGGACTGATGGATCAAATGTTTGAACCCCATCAAGCTATTTTGAACAATGATAGAAAAAAACTGAACATTATTTGATTTCCACAAGTGTGAAAGGCTGGCTACTTTGATGAGCCAACATTTTGGATTACATTTTGTTAAACAAAGCAATACCATGGTCTCTTTTTTATCTGCAATTGTTTATTTGTTCTCTGATTTAATTTCATTGAGACATTAAAATGCTTAAATTGCAATAAAAACTGGAAAATGGCAGTGCTCCTAAACTTTTGACCAGTAGCATATATAATGTATATTATCCTTCCTCCATCCATCCAAACATGACTATGTATTACTCTGTTTGCCATTACACAGAATAATATCATAAACATACCTGTAAACGTTTATTATATTTCCTGATCTGCTGACAAAAAAAATGGGTTAATTCAGTCTTGGGAGATTGCTTGTACAATCCTTTTAGTAATCTAGTCAGATATTTCCAGGTGGCTACAACAGTTTGTATAGTAACTGAAGTCTGAGTTACCCCTCACTTGAAAATATGGGACTATTCCCTGTAAATTTCTCTGGCAGTACCTCCACTCAGTCAGTCGTTGAGAACAAAAGTGGGACTACTGTCCAAGAAACACACCTCCTAAGTAGTCTCACTTACTTACGGACTATGTTGCAGAATTTGTACAAGGAAAAAAAAGTAGGTAGAATAACCAAAGAAGTATTAAGACACTATGATGAATGTTCACATTACACCATACTGAGCCTTACTTACAGCAGGTTTATGTAGCTTCCAAAAAGCAGAGATTTCTGATCTTCCTCTGCACCAGGTCTGTGACTGTAGCAATAGACCAGTGTAGGTTTCATTATTACTCCAGCATCCCCAGATCATACCCCATATCCTATGTGTCATAGGTAAGGCATCAATAACTGTAAAATCCCCAGAAGCTTCTCTTTCCTCAGCTTTGAGGGCTGAGACCTCAAGCCCATAAAACATAACCCAATGTCATATAGGTAGCTTCAGATATTTAACAAACACCTAACCAAACCCTTTTGACATAAACTCCTCAGTGATTGGTAAGGCCTTCCTCATATCTGAATAGTGTCTGGGAGTTCAAATAAAAAAATAACAAAAACTGAGATCCTGAGCACAGCGACCTGGAAGGAACCTGCCATTTCACATGCTAGCATTTCTGAGGGATTCCAGTGGTAAGATATTTGCACCACAACCTCTAAACCAGTGTTTCTCAACTCCAGTCCTCAAGGCGCACCAACAGGTCATGTTTTCAGGATTTCCCTCAGATGAAACAGCTGTGGTAATTACTAAGGCAGTGAAACTGATCAAATCACCTGTGCAAAATAGTGGAAATCACAAAAACATGACCTGTTGGTGTGCCTTGAGGACTGGAGTTGAGAAACACTGCTCTAAACAACCCCTAGAATAATCCAATGTCATAGCCACTGTAAAAGTACATGTTGGTCACACAAACTACTACTGTTGTACAAGGAAATCTTGTTGCTGCTGTGCTGGATAGAAGTAAATAAATTGGAAGTTGATAAAGCCCATCAGAAAGAGGAAATGTATTTTCTATGGAGTGGGCCTTTAAGATAAATACAGATTTGTGTTTCTGTCTGTTATTTTACAAGACTAGTTTTATTTGTATGTATCATCTCCACATCATCTCCTCTTTTTCTTAATTTATTCTTGTCAAACATGGCAACTACTCTGTTTCAAAGTCATGTCACCTAGTGATACCTGTCACTTGCAGACAATTTATTTTTGCCCATACAGTGTGGCTGGCACACAAGAATTATGCTAAGTAAAAAATGTTTAAAAGTAGCAGCAGATAGTTGGCTGTCAAGCAATACACATAATAGAGAGACTGCTTAACTTAGTACCAAGTTAGGATTTCTGGCTAGGAATATGGTTTTAAAGTTTTACTCTGAAACAAATTACAGGGGAACAAGCAATATGAAAAAAAATATACTCGTTTTTTATTCTAATATACTATTATTGAGTAATAAAAACACATTGAAAAATAAGACCACTGCATCAACACGTGCAAAATATCACTTAAAATGTTGCTAAACCCAGGACCCTGCAGTCACTATATCTGGTCTCCCACAGTACAGAGAACATGGAAATGCAATCATTTTAATAATATAAACTGCTAGATACCTTTTCTCATCAGCAGTATATAGCAGTCTTGTGACTATCAGAATGTAGGACTCCTGACCCTCTGTCTGTACAGTGATATTGGCTCTGTGCTAATCACACGCACCCTCAAAATAATAAAAAAAACTCTCTAGCAATACACACCAAACTAAGCAGTGGCAACTGGTGCTCCATCGGTCAAGGGGGCGGCAGATGGACCTGATAACAGATAACCCCCACCTTGTTGCTCCATCCAGCCACTGCACACCATACACACCCCACCACCTTATGCTGGCCCGCTGGTGGCGGCTTCCCCCTCCATGTCCTGGCCTCCTTCTCTTCCCTCTCTATCTTGAAGCCTACCCTGGCAGGGGATGAGTACAGTGGGCACAACACACAGGCATTCCCGGTTCCGTACTGAGCTCTGGCTGGAGGGAGATGATAGCCTATAGAATGCTCCTCCAGCATATAGAACGCTCCTCGGGCTTCCCCTGCATGGTGTCTCCTCCCTCCTCCTCAGTAGCCAATCAGAACGCTTCTCCTTTTGGCCAATGGGGTGACGGGTTTCAAGACCCACTTCCTGATTGGCTGGGAGGAGGAACAGTGTGGCAATAGCGAATATTCATTCGTTATTGCCACACAACTGGTTGGGCTTGGAGCATAGTGCTCTGTGCCCTGAGCACACCCTTTATTGAAGCCTATTAGAGCCTCTGGCTCTAAACACATGCATACCCCCCCATTGGAATCCATGGTCCATCACCCCGCATGTAGATTAGGGGGCCAGATGCATGTTTGGCGGGTGGCATCAGTGCGCCCCTAATGGATGGGCCGTCACTACAACTGAGCATGTGCAGCTTGACTCCAGTTACCCTGTCTTATACAGACATGTTTTGGGGGGAATGCAAGAAGGGGAGAATCTGTCCATGCAGGATAAAACAACCTTTTTACACAATGCAGAGGATTAACCCCTTATGATCCGCATATACAGACTGATTTTACTGTTGTGGGTTTAGTAACACTTAAAATCCATAATAAAAAAAATCTGAAAAATATCAAAATACACTAGGGCTCCACCCCCAAAATTTACCAATGCACACAGCAATTTGTTACCTAATGGATATTTAGTAAGGGTTTACATTTTCTTTAAGAGACTAGTGCCTTCAAGCCCTACATCAATCTGTTCCTATGCATTTTATCAACAACACTACTTATGCCCTATCACAGTCAACTATATTGAAAATATGGCTGCTGAAAACTCAATCTTTTATAGTGAATAGCTGGTAAATAACAAAGCCCCCATTACTGGCCATTTTAAGCAACCTAAGCCAGGTTCAAAAGCCAGGGAGTGCATTAGTGGTTGCTATGGCAGCAAACAGCCACATTAGTTTGTCATTTTCTTCAACTGTAAACAAGTTGGGTTCATGGACGCTAGACCCAAACCTCATCTTTATTCAGAACAGGTTGCACAGATTAATTTGGAATCTAGTGTAAGGGCAGGAAGAACAGGTTCAAAGCTTGTTAGACATTCAGGGTCAGGACAAGCAGAATAGATTCACAGTTGGTTAAAAATCCAGGGTCAGGACAGGTGGAACAGATACACAGCTGGTTCACAAGCCAGAGTCAGAAAAAGTCAAGGTATAGGCATAAAATCCAGCACCAGAAAAGCAATAGCAGATTTTAGGGTTTAAAATAGAAACTGATCACATGGTACAATAAAAAGATATTCCTAAACTTTAGGGTTCTACTGTACTAATAAAAAAAATCACTGTACACAGCTGTTGCAGGTCTGACCTTTTCAAAAAAATGTCTAAATCACTCACTACCATGCCCCGACAGGAATATAATATAGTTTACAATACAGTGGCTCTCTTCGCAGAGGCAAAATGCTCTTTAATTTCTGGCTAGCACATTCAGTGATTCAACTTACTAATGTTTAACCACCAGCCCCGGAAGATTTGGCTGCTGAATGACCGGGCCATCTTTTGCGATTTGGCACTGCGTCGCTTTAACTGACAATTGCGCGGTTGTGCGACGCTGCACCCAAACAAAATTGATGTCCTTTTTTTCCCATAAATAGAGCTTTCTTTTGGTGGTGTAAAGTTGAACCTTGAAATAAAGGACATCAACGCCAGCTGCATCGTCTCATATAGGTTTACTTCAGAATGTACGCTGCACAGCGGTCCACTCCTCAGTCAGGAGTGATCCCGATTACAAATGATTTCAGATATTTATAGAGAAGGGTTATACAGTAATCTTATGGCGGGCACAAGCCCAAAGTTACACATCACAAGTACGCATTTCAATAAGTATTTCACTCAATATTTCAACACAGTTCTTGGCCAGTGTTCTGAGTTTTCTGGGTTACTTTGACCTGGCTAATTTCAACTGTCAAGTTATTTTGACAGAAAGAAAGAATAATTATTTGGAAGAAGTTAATTTGGCTTTTAGACAGGGACTTTCTATGTCAACATCTTTCCCTATCTCATATTCCGAGAATTGTGTCAGGTCATTGGCAGAACATTTTAATGTCAACTGGTCAACCACATGTGTTGCAATACCAAAAGAATTAGAAACAAAAAACAAGTTAAATGAGAATACAATTTCATATTGAAGAGGAACCCTGAATTTATAAAAAGATATGGTTCCTATATTTCCTATATCTTCACAGCCCCTCCTGTGTTTAGAATTCTTTCGGTATCCCTTAAGCTTCTTCTGTATCTTTAGGTTGATCTTCAGGTATACGGATCACCATCTCATGAGCAGTTCTGACTCGAGACCTTAAGGGCTCAGAAGAACCAATATTAGTACCAGCACGTGTGATTATTTTCAAACAACATTTATATAACATTTATAACAATGTATAAAATACCATGTAAAATTCCAGAAATCCATCCTGCAATACCAGAAAACCAGTTGAGAGGATTGAGCCAGGAAAGCCAGCTTTCCCAGTTACCTTCAACCCAAGTAGTTTCGGTATGTTCTGTGCAAAATTTAACCTTCATTTGTTGTACTTTTTCTACATGTGAAATGATGGCATCTTCAGTCTTAGTATCATTTCCGATGTAGTTACAACAAGTAGTTCCCACTATGGCGCATATTCCTCCTTGACTGGCCGTGAGATAATCCAGCATCAGCCGGTGCTGCAAAACCTCCTTCTTGATCATCTTTAATTCTATAGCAAGGGCTATAAAGTTTCTATCATACAGGGCAGTAATGTTATCCATCAGGTCTGCCAAATCAATGATGAAACTGAAAGCCTTTTTAATGCAACATCTATTTACCCAAGGAATAGAAAACAATGGTTTAATCTCTCTGTCATGTGATTCAATACTTGTGAAATTATCATCTGACTTAGGATAAAATGTAGGCCTATCAGGAGAATCATCACTTTTCACATTAATTTCGGAGTCTTCTTCCTCTTGTCCTCTTGGGATTTCATCTTCTCCTGGAGCTGACTGATCAGTGAGGTTCCTTTTAACAAGGTGCACAAAGTCTTTTTTAAGAAAGTGTATAGGTATTTTGTGGAGCTGTGTTTCTTGAAAGTCATTATCCTCCATATACCAAGTAGCAGGTATGACTCTACCAAAGTAAAAGTTAATGCAGACAGCTGGTTTTCTCAATGGAGCATTTGTGAATAGTAGAAGTGAAATAGCTCTGTCAATCATTGTTCTACTGACTTCACCAAAGTGTACACTGTCCTCCATTTTAGCTAAAGTGCTAGGTATTCCTAACAAAGAGGAGAAAGTCTTATGAGAAATAGGTGCATGTGTGCATATCCAGCAGTTAGTGATATTCAGCTTCTTGGCAGCTTGCATCTGAAACCGGTTCAAGTTGTGACATTTCTTCCATTACAGTAGCATTAAAAAGAAAAGTGTCTTGTATCTTACCCTTTTCTTTCTTGTATGTTCATTCATATGCCATGACTGTAATCCATACCATCACTCCACCGCAGAGGATAACACTCCGTCTTCTTGCTCGCGCACGAGTCAGTGGAGGAGACCTGGAAGGTAAAGGTACAGAACAATTCTTGCCAGCAGCAGACCGGCTTATATTCTCTTTTGGAACCAAAGACTTCTTACAGTATGAACCATGCACCCTTACTTATAGTCTTTCAGCTTCACTGCGGTAGGAGACACAAGAATGACCCGAAATGGTCCTTTCCACTTAGGGGACAAAGTAGTCCGGGGCGTGTGATTCTTGATATACACCCAATCTCCTAACTTTAGTCCATGAGTTCCTTCACTCGTGCTTTCGCTCTGGAAAAAGTATCAGAAAACACATTTGCCAATTTGCAATGTCCATTCATTAAAGTCACTGTCTCTGGCTGCACAAGAGATGAATGTAGTCTCCTGGGCGGTCGCCCAAATAATATGTCAAAAGGTGACAGTCCATGCTTCTCTTTAGGGGTAGTCCTAAAGGCTATAGATAACGTTTCTACCCATGTGCTTTGTCCATTAGCAGTTATTTTGGCTAAATACCTCTTCAGGGCTTGATTGCTGCATTCCACCAGGCCACTAGCCTGAGGTCTGTAAGGAGTATGCAATTGCTGTTTCATACCCAAAATACTCACTACTTCTGCCATGAGTTTATTATCAAAATGTGTACGTCTATCTGAGGAAATTATTGACCCTATACCAAACCTTGAGATCAATTCCCTCGACATTTTACCACAGTTCTGGCATCATTTTTGGACGTGGGCCAAGCCTCTGGCCAGTTCAAAAATTGATCAATGCAAAAATACTTAAATCGACCACAAGGGGGCATATCCGAGAAGTTAATTTGCACAATTTGAAATGGCTCCTCAGTATGTGGAATATGCTTCATGGGAGTGGGCACTGACTTTCCTATGTTATGCATTTGACATATAGAACATTCAGTTACTTTTTTAGCAGCATATGCAGAAAAACCTAGAGCCCACCAATCTCTGGCTACCACCCGACACATCCTTCCTGTTGAGACATGGCAAGGCCCATGGCTCAAAACAAACAAAGAAGGAAACAATGTCGGAGGAGCAACCAGTCTGTTTTTTAGTTTACATATACCATCTGCTCCACAAACAGCTCCCTTTGTGGTCCAAAAGGATGTATGAGGCGAACTGGTCTGTAGAGCTGATACAATATCCAGATCCACTTGAAGATCTGTGAGCAGGAATGTTGGAAGCGCTATAGTTGGCTCATAAGAATGTATAACATCTTTAGCATACCTATCAGCCAAAGCATTCCCAAGTAATATACTATCATCTGCTCTGGTATGTGCTTTACATTTAATTACTGCAACTTTAAGAAGCAGCTGGACCGCTGCCAATAATTTAGCAATTAATTCTTTATGTTGTATAGGGGTTCCTGCTGCTGTCAGATAACCCCTTTCTTGCCAGAATTGTGCAAAACTATGCCCTATGCTTATAGCAAGGCTGAGTCACCATAAATATTTACAATAGCCCCTTCTGCTTGGGGTTAATAAATTGCTGGCATAAGGAGCAAATCTAAAGTCTCCCTTTACTTCAAGTATATTTTACTCCCATTCCTTCAGTAGTTAAAACTATAGTTACTCCTATATTTATTACTACACCTCTGTCTAGTAGACTGTCAGGGGAGTTATGGCGATAAAAATAAAAGAACATTTATGACACTGACCTCCCATTCTTACTTATAGAGGTTCAGTGACTTTGGCAGTAATTACATCATTACTTACCCTGACCAAAATTACCTGCTGATTCGAAGTGGTAACATTGGCATCACATAAATTTAACAAACTTTTTGAATCGCCTTTATCTATTAAACACAGAATAGACAAACCATTAACTGACACATCAATCATTGGTTCTGTATTTTGTCCCAAATTCAAGACAGCAAGTTCAGGGACGGAATGAAATTTTCATTATAATCAAATCACCATACTCCACTATCTCCCGAACTTGAGCCCCCACTCTTGGGGCATTTCTAACATACATCTTCGTTCTGCTAGACTTAGCTCATCTTTCCCTTCTACTTTGAACAGCTAAGACCTATAATTGTAGAATATTGAGGTAAAAACTGTCTACAATATCCCACTAATCCAAGGAATGCTCTCAACTGTTTTAGAGCTGTGGGCATTCGTTGCTTTGCAACTATCTTTTTCCTTTTAAGCTGTCAAATGTTTGATACCTTGGGAGACACAGTGGCCCAGGTATTGTACTTTTAATTTAACCCATTGTACTTTTGCAGCATCTACTTTTTGTCCTATACTGGCTAGAAAATTAATTAAAGAAATAGAATCCTCAGTACATGCCTGTTCATCAGAGGATGCTAGCAAAAGATCATCCACATATTGTATTAATACTGATCTCATGAGTGGCTGCCACTCATCTAATTTATCCTTGAGCGCCTGAGAAAAGCAACTGGGGGAATCATGATACCCCATTGGCAATCTGGTTCAGGTAAGTTGTTTTTTCTCAAACGTGAAGGCTAGCAATCATTGATCATCTAGATGAACAGGAACACTAAAGAAGGATGAGGCAAGATCAATTACAGTAAAGTGAGTTGCTGAAGGAGGTATTGTTGCAAGTATCCTCTCCTGCTTTTATAGGTTTGGGAACTGCATAAATAGGAGTATTAGCTGAACTCCTACAAGGAGTAAGAACACCCTCCTGTAGTAACTTCCCTATTACTGGTTTAATACCTTCAACTGATTCAGGAGATAAGGGGTATTGAGGTAGTCTAGGCACTGACAATGTATGGTCTCTATTTAACCGTAGCAACTTTCATAAGGTAAGGAGTGTTTACTCCTGGTACCCATATAGAAGGGTTAATTTTTTGTTTGGCCTCTTCTGGAATTCCTCCCTCCATATCAGCTACTAATAAAGGCATGAACAACAGATCAGTTGCTTCTTCTTTTAACCTATGCGGTATGTCAATGACAGTTTTATCCGGAGATAATGCAATTGTTACCCCCATTTTAGAAAGTAGAACTCTTCCTAATAAATTACAGGGGGAATGTGGAGACAATACAAACTAGTGTTCTGTTGAATGCTCTCCTAATGTCACCGGTACAGATTGTGTAAATCTTGATGAGATTATGTTATTACTTACTCCCACCAACGAAACTCTTTCATTGGAAAGTGGTAAGTTAGGATCAAAGACATTTAAAAGAGACCGTTAAGCCCCTGTGTCTATGAGTCCACACAAATCAATACCGTTTACATTTATTTCAACCATTGGCTCATCAACAGAATCAACTTCAATTACACTTAAAGCTTGATAAAATGTGTTATCTATATTGTCACCACATCCCAGCTTATCCTAGCGCTCCCTACAGTCCTTGGCTATATGCCCACTCAATCCACACTTGTAGCAAGTGGGGAGGGCACAAGGCTGCAGGGTTGGAAATCTTACTCTGTTTGGGATGATTTGTTGGTATCGGGACTGAATTCTAGGGTTTATGTGTTGTCCCTCATCATTTTTGTTTTCTCCTTTTTTTTGTAACACTTCGTAAGCTATTTCAACTAATTCAGGGGCAGATTTCTTTCTCCATCCCATTGTACGAAGCTCTATTTCTTCCCTAAATTCAGACAACATTTCTGACTCCAGATCCGAAGGTTGCGTGTTCACATCACGTCGGGGTCACCAAATGTAAAGTTGAACCTTGAAATAAAGGACATCAACGCCAGCTGCATCGTCTCATATAGGTTTACTTCAGAATGTACGCTGCACAGCAGACCACTCCTCAGTCAGGAGTGATCCCGATTACAAATGATTTCAGATATTTATAGAGAAGGGTTATACAGTAATCTTATGGCGGGCACAAGCCCAAAGTTACACATCAAAAGTACGCATTTCAATAAGTATTTCACTCAATATTTCAACACAGTTCTTGGCCAGTGTTCTGAGTTTTCTGGGTTACTTTGACCTGGCTAATTTCAACTGTCAAGTTATTTTGACAGAAAGAAAGAATAATTATTTGGAAGAAGTTAATTTGGCTTTTAGACAGGGACTTTCTATGTCAACATCTTTCCCTATCTCATATTCCGAGAATTGTGTCAGGTCATTGGCAGAACTTTTTAATGTCAACTGGTCAACCACATGTGTTGCAATACCAAAAGAATTAGAAACAAAAAACAAGTTAAATGAGAATACAATTTCATATTGAAGAGGAACCCTGAATTTATAAAAAGATATGGTTCCTATATTTCCTATATCTTCACAGTGGTATTTGATCATCTCTGCGGTTTTTATTTTTTGTGCTATAAACAAAAAAAAACGACAATTTAAAAAAAAAACACAATATTTTGTACTTTTTGCTATAATAAATATCCCCATTTTTTTTTAAAAAAAAGCTAATTTTTTCTCAGTTTAGGCCGATATGTATTCTTCTACATATTTTTGGGTGAAAAAAATTGCAATAAGTGTATATTGATTGGTTTGCACAAAAGTTATAGCGTCTACAAAATAGGGGATAGATTTATAGCATTGTTATTATTATTTTTTTTTACTAGTAATGGCGGCGATCTGCAATTTTTATCTGGACTGCGACATTATGGCGGACACATTGGACAATTTTGAAACATTTTTGGGACCTTTGGCATTTATACAGCGATCAGTGCTATAAAAATGCACTGATTACTGTAAAAATGTCACTGGCAGGAAAGGGGTTAACACTGGGGGGCGATCAAGGGGTTAACTGTGTTCCCTGGGAGGTGATTCTAACTGAAGAGGGAAGGGACTGACTAGAGGAAGTGGCAGATCGTGGTTCCTAGCTAATAGCTAATAGGAACACACGATCTGTCACTCAGAACAGAACAGGGAAGTGTGTGTTTACACACACTCATCTCTGTTCTGTCTCTCATGCTCGCAATTGGTCGTGGCCGGCGGTCATCTCGACCGTCGGCCAAGAGCATCGGCACCCATGCTGTGCAGCGGGCACGCCTGCTATCCCGATCCGGGGAGTCGACATATAGCTATGACGGTTCGCGGGATCGTGCCGACCTGCTGCAGTATAATGACGGCAGCTGGTTGGCAAGCGGTTAAATATTGTTTTAATGAAAGAAAAGAAAAACATTGCAAGAAAATAGTTACAGAAAATAAATACTAAAGAACAGAAAAACAAACTTAGCAAAGTTCACCAGGTCTTTGGTTCTGGCTCTCAAAGAGACTCTCAGTAAATAGTTTTGATATCAAACAAGAACTCAGAGATGGAAATTAAGCCATCTGGAGGTGTGCTAAATGAGTATCAATGTGTTTATAATGTTCTTGCAGTGATGCCCTTAAAGACAATCATCCTAAATGCATATATTTTCCATATGACAAGGTCTCACAATCCAACAATACATTACTGAACAGAATGAAATTATAATTTATTAGAGACCAAATCTGATACTTACTTTTCCTTCCAGCTTAGCTTAGTAGCTGCCAATCCAGGCATGCATGTGTAGTAAACGGTCTCCTTCTCTAGTTAAGCTCAACTAGAGATGGAGGCTGCTCATGTGTATGTGCAGTTTGAATGACCCAGAGCTGCCACTATTAAGCATAACTAAAGCTGGGAAAGGACACGCATGCAGTTTGAGCAGCCCAGAGCATCCCTTAAGGGAGTGCATTATTGTGATATTTAGCCTGTCCGGCAAATGGAATGAAGTACCAGTGTTTTTTTTGCAGAGGACTCCAAACAGCTGCACCTGCAACAAGAGGACCTTGACTATTTGCAACAGAAGAAGCTCTGGTATGTACTATTCATTGGATATAGAACTGCATAGGGGGATTTTATGAAAGACTTCCTGAGGGTGAACTCACACTTTAAATGTTGCCTTCATGCTGTTATTGTTTGCTTTGTCGAGTATATTCACTTCACAGTAGGACAGTTTGTTATATAAAGTTTACTTTAACTTAAATGACTGACCTGCTTATTATTATGAACCATGATTTGTAAATAAAAACTGTATCCGAGCCATCTGAGCAATTTCAGCATTGCAGGAGATGAAATAATATTCAGTATGATGAGCTGCAATATACAAACCCATAATGATCAGATCTTGTTACTTGTATTAGAACATTTACATGATGGCTTGCTCCTTGAAGTAGAAAATGTGATAGTCTCAGCACTTTCTCCAAGAACGGATAAGGATACACTCTCTGTACAATACTAATTGTTGGTCTTGAGAATTTGTGTTTATTTTCAGTGATAATATATTGAAAAACAATACAGCTTACACCTGAACCAGAAGTACACATGAAAAGACTTGTGCTTTATTTTGTGCTGAGCTTAGTTTTTATACTTAGAACTGTATTTAACCCTGTGTAAGTGAAATAAATGGCTTAATATTGTATAAAAAGCCTTCAATAATGATGATTCTCGTGAGACGAATTTTGGAATTATTTCTTCTTGAGTCAGCTTAAATCAAAACCGTGTGTTTTATTGTACACACATAAACTTGGAAAATACTTACAAAAATAGTACATTCATATTCAGAATTAGTGTTGTTTCATATATGCAAAAAAATGTTCAAATATAGTTCATTTGTTTCAAAGATCTGAGTCAAAGGCATGTGCTTCCTTTGTCATAGCCTATTAAAAATGGCCGATTAACCTCTTGTGTCCTGGCTTGAATAGGTGTATGTCTTGGGAGGAATATGTGAAGAGTGAGCTGTGTGTGTAGAATGTGTCTTGAAAGCAGGATATGTGTGTGAAGAGTGAGCCCGAAGACTGGATTCCTTCTGTCTATATGAACTCATTCTTTCAAATTCGCGCCCAAACACAAATCCCTCCCATACACTCCCTTTTTCTCCACCTTCTAACAGAGAGCAACATCTGTTTTTCACTTTAACCAAACATTTTAAACATGAAACCAGATATATGTGAGAGGCTTTCAGACTAACCTCTTAAAACATAAACGCGTAAATCAAACAAAGTATCGGTTACATAGGAAGACCCATACATATATTTACAAAATCCATCAAATTCTGACAGGGTCTTGACCTGCATTTTCAGTCAATGAATGGCCATTTGGGTATCACTAGCTCAAAGTCCTGTCATTCAAACAATTATGGAAAATGCATATTCTTTTCAATAAAGCCAATTAAAATTTAGATATTAAGAATATAACAGTAAGTAAACGATTTGGCCTAGAGATAACACATTTTCAGTCTTCTCCAGCCAAGATTCTCAAGTGTGGAGGTTTCATTAATTTAAGTCATATCATAGTCAGTTCCCAGGTTGATTTATATTTTTCCTGATGTAGTTGTTTATATCTCCCCACTGTAATCTAAAACCTAAGATTAACAAACAGAGAAACTGTAATGGGGGAATTGTAAAGTTGGGGGGGGGGTAACTGATTTTTGCGTTATTTTTTCATAACTGTACAACATTTTTATTGTACTAAGTATTGATAAGTATTTATCACATTTAGCAGAACATGTTTCTATTAGGCTTTTAACATACAGTATTTGTCCTTAAAATCACAGGGCATACAAGGCTGCAGATGTAATTTGAATGGAGAAATAAGATATAATAGGAAGACAGTTATGACAGCACTCTACGTAAAATGCATCCAAACTGCTGTATTTTGCTAAGGCCTGAAGTTGTACTTTCATAGTCACCTTACAATTTTATATGAGCCTGTACAGCCATGACAAAGAAGAATAAGGAGGAAACAGCAGCAGCAATTTGATCCAGCCAAGATGGTGCCAGTGTGCTTCCACAACTGGGAATAAAGGAGAATCTAAGAGACAACGCTGCCCAGCTTGGGAGATTTGCTCAGACCCAAGTCAAGGATCCAGCATCAGGACAAGCCTCACAAGACCTGGCACTTTATGGTACACAATATAGCTCTAAAGCTGATGACTTCCTGGCTGCAGCTGAGGACACCGACATATGGGGACACACTGCAGATGCAGTGAGTAATCCCAGCAGCCATGATACTGACCCTGTACATGATACACACATCCTAATGGCAGTGACCTCTTGCAATACATTACTTGCTACTCTGACAAATGGACTGAACAGTATCAAGGAAGATGTGCTACTCGTCAAATGAGATATGAAGAATTTCAGAAGAAAGGGCCACAGCAATGGAAAGCAGGATAAGTTCACTTGAATACAGTGTTAACCCACTAATACAGTCCTGAACTCTAAAACCACAGCTCAGAAGCATCTCTCTCATGATTGCTGACTATAGGACTTAGAGAACAGACACCTCTGCAGGAATAAAGTCCACATTGTAGGGCTTCCGGAGCATTCAGAGGGAAGGTTCTCTGTAGAGTTTTTTGGAGGATGGTAAAAGACATTTTTGGAGCTGATAGTTTTACCTCTCTTTTCTCTGTGGAACGCACACACAGGGTCCCCTCTAGACCACCACCTGCTGGTTCACCTCCCAGATCCTTCCTTGTTAAATTACTCAATAACAAACATCTTGACATCATTCTCCAGAAGGCTAGGCAATGTGCTGATCTTGTAGTGGGATTAAAGTTATTGTTTATCCCAGATTTCAACAGCAGAGGTTCAACGTCAGCAAGTGAAATAGTCTTAAAAAACACCTACAGCAGTTGTACATATCCTATTCCACGTAATATCATTTTTCTATGTTGTACCCAGCAAAGTTGCGCATAGTGGCACAAGACAATACACAGTTCTTTAACTCATCTGCACTGGCATCTAAATTGCTGGACACTCATGAGCAACACCTTCATTCCTCTAGGCAACCTTCATTTATTTATGGCATCTGCTCAAGCAGAGCCTTACCTACCATATTTTATCTAGTTACCACTGGAGATCTTCTGTGCTCAAAGTTGGCTTTACCATTTGATCTAAATGTCACAACTTGTGATGTTCTATACAAATTCCAGTTATGTTCACTTGCAAAAAAGCCCCCCTGTAGTAGCTCCCATGAGGGACAAGTTTATTTGGTTTCTACCTAGGTACCATGCATTGTTTGTTTATGGTTTTTGTTGTTTTATATTGCCTTTCTACAAAAATTGTTTCCACTGCATCTTACACCAGACCTGTGGTGACCTCCTTGTCTTCTCACTTGGGACTTTGGGGCTGAGTAAATGTGCTCTATACCTCAATCTCTGTGGTGCTCTCTGGTGTCTTAGTGCCTTAAAAAAAACGTTCATTGATGATTTCCCTCCGAAAATCTCATACCTAGGTTAAGAGGAATATTGTGATTTCTTGGAACATAACATGTTTAAATGATGCCAGTAAGAGACAAGCTGTGTTTACTACTCTTGAATGATTTTCTCACTGTTGGCAGCAGAGAACACATCTCCATCCCGATACAGTTCACTACTTGAAATGTAATTATCATCAAACTCAATTTTACTCTACATACTGTATAACTCCTATTCCAGAGGAGTGTCCATACTCATTGCTAATGGTGTAGAGTTCATCTGCGGATAGGCTAAAATGGACCAGATGTGTTGTTATGTCTTTTTTATATTGTGTTTTATACACATAACCTTATAATCTGGATAATATTTATGAACCTCCTCCATACTCACTCATGGTATCCCGGGACATATTTCATTTTATATTCAACAAACCTGAACCCCCCTCATTGCTTCTGAATTATTTCAACTACTATTTGAATCCTGCACTGGATAAATATAACGCTACTGACCATCCAGGTATGAATACAGCTACGCCGTTTACTTTATTTATTTATTTTTTTCAATTATTTTATTTATTCCATCATAAGACAAGTTCCAATACATATACATATACAGTAGATCAGGCAAATATCACATCCATTATCACATTAAAGTCATATAGTAAATTAATTTGCTACCCAGACACTACTCATCAGCAAAATATTCTTAACCAAGAATCCCCTGTCCAACCATCCTGTAGTCTCGAACTTGTCTTAATCTATTTTATACAAAGGAAAATATTTTATACCAAAACAACACAAAAAAAAAAAAAAAAAGGGGGGGGGGAAGGGGAAAAGTCAAGCTCCTCCATGGAAATGTACCTCAATTGTGCTCATGTGTCAAAAGGAGGATTAAGTTAAGAACCTTAAAATAAGTGCTCCCTCTAACTACCCAGATTAATGTCAAGGAGGGTGTTTCCCTCCCCCGAAGCCATAAACACATTCCAAAGTGACCAAGTCTTAAAGTAACGCTCCTGCTGGTGTCGCGCAGAAAGGACTAGGTCTTCTAGTTTGTTAATCTCTTTTACTTTACGCAACCACATTCCTATTGTCGGGGGCGTCGATGTTTTCCAGGTCAGGGGTATGCATGCTTTAGCAGCGTCTAAAAGATGACTAATAATCAATTTCTTGTAGGTCTTCTCTGATATATGAGACACATGGAGAAGAAAGAAAGCAGGGTCTACTGGTGTTTCACTATCCATAAACATTTGAACGATACGTCTAATTTCTGTCCAAAACTCCTCTAGTTTAGGACACTTCCAAAAAATATGTAACATCGTACCCCTGTCTCTCTGACATCTCCAACACAAGTCAGAGGAGTCAGGGAAGATTCTCTTCAATTTCACTGGCGTTCTGTACCACCGAGCAAAAATTTTGAAATTAGTCTCTTGAACTTTCGCACAGATCGATGATTCATGCGTAAATTTAAGAATACGTTGTAGTTGTGTTAAGCTAAAAGGTTTTCCCAGCTCCTGTTCCCATTCCTGGACACACTTTAAAAGATTACTTCCTCTAAGTGCAATTAGTAGTTCATAATTAACCGATAGAGTATGAGATATTGCTCCAGTCTCTGCGCACATTTTTTCAAAAGTGGTAAGGGGCCTGGCAAACCGTCCCGGGGCCGGAAGAGTGCTAAGAAAGTGGGTGATCTGGAGAGCATTCCAGAATCTCAATCTGAACATACCCGCCTGTTCCATCAACTCCGAGACTGTTTGCCACGCCCCAGCTTTTATATAGCAAGACACCTGTACATGGCCCATATTCCATAAATGCTTAAATGCCACATCTTCCATCCCCGGAGGGAAACGGGGGTTTCCCAGTATCGGATATAGGGGGGATTCCTCGGCTGTTATGCCCATACTAGGTAACAGGGCTGAACAGAGCCTAATAGTAGAAGGAAAGACGGTATCATCCCAATAGGCACTGTGAGTTTCTAAAGGTAGACCCCCATCCCAGTTTCTAGCCAAACACAAGCACCCCCTATTGGGTGCAATACCTCTAACGGGACTTTATGGCGGGGTCACCTCTGGTAAAGTAGAAAATAGTAAGAAATTTTTGAATTTTGTATAAAAGTATTCAAGTTTATTTATTATACATTTCTAAAACATATTACCATGACCTAACCGTATATACAAAAGAGAATAAAAATGGATGCGTATAATGGGAAGATACAATTGTGAAGAAGAATTGACCAATTAACAATGATACAGGTAAGTAACCAAAAATCATAGAAACCCAACGTTTCGAGGTATGTAATAAAGTTGACCTCTTCTTCAGGGGTAACGATAATTAGTCAGATTGGGTGTTTCATCCCTTGAGAATCATGTAAAACTTCCTAAGGACATTTCCAGCATCCAGTGCGACTTGAACAAATTGCCGTCCGTCACGGCCACACAGGGATCGCAAGACCAAGGTGGAAGCAGATAGAAAGAAGACCAAGTAAAGCTCAGAAGTGAGAGCCAGGGTGGGCTGAGGTTGCTTCACAAAGGATGTCCCCCATAAGGCGGAACAGACACAGTTCTCCCTCTGAGGGCTGGAAAACCAGCCTGCTTGATAGAATATAAGCGGTGGGGGGTAATAGCCCGCTAAAAGAATGTAAAGATGAATGGAATCAGGTCACGGATTCCAGTGAAGGGCCAAGAGGAGATATTTTGATAAACCTCAAAATGGGGCCGAGGTCCAGAGGGGTATGCGGGTTCCCTAGTTAGGTGTAAGCCCGCATAGGTCTGCTTGTCTTAGCTTCCTCCAGGCAACGTCTGTGTGGTATAGGAAACAGCTGTTTCCTATACCACACAGACGTTGCCTGGAGGAAGCTAAGACAAGCAGACCTATGCGGGCTTACACCTAACTAGGGAACCCGCATACCCCTCTGGACCTCGGCCCCATTTTGAGGTTTATCAAAATATCTCCTCTTGGCCCTTCACTGGAATCCGTGACCTGATTCCATTCATCTTTACATTCTTTTAGCGGGCTATTACCCCCCACCGCTTATATTCTATCAAGCAGGCTGGTTTTCCAGCCCTCAGAGGGAGAACTGTGTCTGTTCCGCCTTATGGGGGACATCCTTTGTGAAGCAACCTCAGCCCACCCTGGCTCTCACTTCTGAGCTTTACTTGGTCTTCTTTCTATCTGCTTCCACCTTGGTCTTGCGATCCCTGTGTGGCCGTGACGGACGGCAATTTGTTCAAGTCGCACTGGATGCTGGAAATGTCCTTAGGAAGTTTTACATGATTCTCAAGGGATGAAACACCCAATCTGACTAATTATCGTTACCCCTGAAGAAGAGGTCAACTTTATTACATACCTCGAAACGTTGGGTTTCTATGATTTTTGGTTACTTACCTGTATCATTGTTAATTGGTCAATTCTTCTTCACAATTGTATCTTCCCATTATACGCATCCATTTTTATTCTCTTTTGTATATACGGTTAGGTCATGGTAATATGTTTTAGAAATGTATAATAAATAAACTTGAATACTTTTATACAAAATTCAAAAATTTCTTACTATTTTCTACTTTACCAGAGGTGACCCCGCCATAAAGTCCCGTTAGAGGTATTGCACCCAATAGGGGGTGCTTGTGTTTGGCTAGAGCCTAATAGTAGTACCTATTAAAGGATGTTTGGTGAGCACTCCAGGAAGATGGGCAGAGCACCATAAAGCTCTGTCCAATGGGACAGGCGACTGAGCATATTCCAACTGTACCCAAAGTTTAAGATCTTTGTGCCTGTTCCAGTCAATTATTCTGCTCAGATGTATAGCTTGATAATATTTTCGTATATCTGGGACCGCTAGTCCCCCACCTCTTTTTGGAAGTGTTAATTGGTTGCGTTGTAACCGAGGTTGTTTATGTGCCCAAATAAAGTCAAAGATTAACCTCTGGGTTTGTTTAAAATATGTAGATGGTATACGTATCGGCAATGCCTGTAGGAGGAAAAGAAATTTGGGGAGGATGCTCATTTTAATAATGTTACAGCGTCCAAGCCACGAGTGAAAGCTTGTTTTCCAATTATCCAGTAAACTTTTAACCTTTTTAAGCAATGGAGGGAAATTTGACTCAAAGATCTTACCTATATTGGGTGGAATCAACGTGCCCAAATATGTTAGCGCTTTATCTGTCCATTTAAACTTAAAATTTTGCTTAAATTGCTCGATTGATATTTGAGGACAATTAACCCCCATTGCTTCCGACTTGGAAAAATTAATACGGAGATTGGAGATTAGACTATATTTCTCAAATTCTTTCATTAAATTTGGAATTGTGATCAAAGGGTTCGTGAGAGAGAATAACATATCGTCTGCATACGCTGAAATTTTACATTGGGCCTCCCCTATTTGTATTCCTGTAATATCTTGATTCAGACGTATTGTGCAAAGAAATGGTTCCAATGACAGGGCGAACAGGAGTGGTGACAGGGGGCAACCCTGGCGTGTCCCATTAAAGATTGAAAAAGTTTCTGATAGAACCCCGTTAGCCCGAACTCGAGCCGCCGGGCAAGAATAAATGGAGGTGATCCACTGCAACATTTTATTCCCGAAACCTCCATATCGCAAAACTGCCAGCAAATACCTCCAGCTCACCCTATCAAAGGCTTTTTCCGCATCTGTATTTAAAAACACACATTGTGTCTGTGTTTTATTCACTACCTGTAAAAGATTGAGAACCTTCGTAGTATTATCTCTTGCCTCACGTGTGGGAACCTATCCCACTTGATCCAGATGTACCAAGTTTGGAACATACTGTTGGATCCTATTTGCTAAAATTTTGGTAAAGATTTTGAGATCTAAATTAAGCAAAGAAATCGGTCTATAGCTTCCACAAGAAGCTGGGTCTTTCCCCTCCTTCGGTATCACCGAGATATGAGCTAGCAAGGTATCTTGTGTTAATGTAGCTGACGAACCAAGAGCGTTAAATAATTTAATCATATAGTGGGCTAGAGAGGGGAGCAGAATCTTATAGTGTTGTGCCGTCAAGCCGTCAGGGCCTGGTGCTTTACCTGTTTTAGTGGTCTTTACAGCTTCTTGAAGTTCTTCCATGGTTATGGGACTTTCAAGGTTATTTCTATCCTCATCGGACAGTTGGGACATTAATGACCGCAAGAGATACCGATCTATCTGGGCTTGAGTGGGGGGTTGCGTCTGCAAATTATATAAGGAACTATAGAATTTTTGAAATTCTTGCGCTATATCATATGGTTTCGTAACCTTAAGCTTATTAGATGTAACCAAGTGTGGGATATAGTTCCCTAATTTCTGCTCACGTAAAGACCTAGCTAAAAATTTTCCACACTTGTCCCCAGACTCGTATGAGACCTTCCTACAAATTTGTAGTGCTGCCTTCGCTTTATATTGAAGAAGGTCCGAAATTTGTGCCCGTTTAGCTAAAAGGTCTGTCTCTAATGACGCAGATTGAGCTTGTTTGTGCCGCTGTTCTAAAGAAGTCAACTCCTCCAATAGTAATTTAAGCTGTTCTGCCCGTTTCCATTTAATCCTAGCTCCATGTTTAATCAGCACCCCTCTAATAACCGCCTTATGTGCTGCCCAGACAATTCCAGGATCACAGTCTGGGGTATCATTGGCGCTAAAGTAAAATTCTAACTCTTTGATTACGTTTTCTCGAACATCTTTGTCCTGTAGGAGACTCTCATTCAATCTCCATTGAGTCGATCTATTCGTCCGGGATTTGTCTAGGTCATATGTCAGAAATATAGGTGCATGGTCTGACCAAGTAATAGAGCCGATTGTAGCGGTTCGTACTGAATGAAGTTGGGCATGTGGAACAAAGAAAATATCTATACGGGAGTAGGATTTATGCGGAAGGGAGTAAAAAGTATAATCTTTTTCTGTAGGATGGAGTATACGCCATATATCAATCAATTGGTTCCTGTACAGGATTTGAGCAATACCATTCCGTGTACTAAAAGAGGTAGATGACAGTCCAGTGGAAGTATCTTCCATTGGGTTTAATGTCATGTTCCAGTCCCCTCCTAAGATCAACTGACCTTCTGAGAATTCAGTTAACCGTTTAAGCGTTTTATCCAAAAAAGTCCCTTGATGTACGTTGGGGGCATACACTGTCGCAAATGTAACCCCCACATCGCCCACCTTGCCCTTAACAAACAGGAAGCGCCCTCCAGGATCTCTAACTGCGTCTACGAAAAACCATGGTACTCTACTCGAAAGGATAATAGACACTCCCCTTGACTTCGCCATTTGATTTGTAGAATGATAAACTATTGGATATGGCTGGCTTTTTAAAATAGGTACTTTATCGTCTCTAAAATGTGTCTCCTGTATAAATGCAACCTCTATCTTGAGACGCTGCAAATCATGCAGGAGCATCCTCCTTTTTTCTGGTGTGTTTAGGCCCTTACCATTCAACGAGAGCACATTGAGGGTTTCCATTGTGAGGAGAAAAAAAAAAAAAGGGGAGGGGGAGAAGGGGGGGAGGGAAAAAATAATAAGGAATAAACACTTAAATACCTAACCAAAAAAAAAAAAGGGCAGTATACTGCTAAAACGCTCACCGGTCCAACCCGGTATTGAGCGTTAACCTATATGGGGTTGTGGACAAAAATGGTCGGAGGTGGGGCTCCGGGTCCCCCCATACCCCCCGACCATCTAAAAAAAACTATGTATATAAAAGAAGAAAAAAGGTAGCCGACCTTCTAGGCCATATCAATTAACAAATAACAATCTTTATATTATTACACGGTATCTACTTACATGAGGGTATTATCTTATACCGTTTATGATCAAAAGCATATAATAATGTCCCATCAAAGTCTGAAGGTTTCCTCCTTCTAAGGTCCCCTCTCCTCTTAATAAATCTTATACATCAAAAATATAAATTATATGTATACTTCCATATGGCCCACTTCTATACTTCCAAGTAAGTGAGATACTAATCTTCTCTACCAAGCCCCCCTCCCCATCTCCTTCTACTGACAGGGATCTCCTACTTACATTAGGTGCGACCTAGGCATATAACCTATCCCCTATTCTAAGAGGCACAAAGCAGGGTACAAGGTATCCATACCCACCTATTTATCTATATATGACTAAATCGCACCTACATACACTTACACATATATGTATCCAAAAAAAAAAAAAACACCCAATATTAATTTAAGTCATTAAGCCCAGTTTAACCATCTTTATATTTGGGCAGTAAAAAAAAAACCCACCAATAAGTGCAAAAAAAAAAAAAAAGATATAAGGATACCTGTTGCTATTGTGTTGGTCCAACAATAAGTGCAAAAAAAAAAAAACAAAATAAAAAAAATAAAATAAAATAAAGGAGGGGGGGGAGTGCCTATTGCTTCCGTGAGTTAAAACACTAATAAGTGAGAGAAAAAAAAAAAAAAAGAAAAGGAAATGAGAAGGGGAATATTCTTCCAATTGTGATAGCTAAATATCAGTTTATCGAGTGCTCTAGGGCAACAGGCATAGCTAAGAAAAAAATAAAAAATAAATAAAAGTGGGTGACCCCAATATTACATCAGCATGGATCTATACACCCATGTTTCCGCTGATTCTTCTATTCCGAACCAAAAAAAAAGAAGAGAAAAAAAAAAAAAAGGGGGGGTGGGAAGGAAAATATCCTTCCGATTGTGATAGTTAAGTATCTATTTATCAAGTGCTCCAGGGCAGCAGGTAATGCTTAAAAAAAAAAAAAAGAAAAAAAACAGACCATAGAAGGGGGAGACCCCAGTATCACACCAGAATGAACCTATCCATCCATGTTTCTACTGATTCTTCTACTTCCAAACCTAGTTTAACCATCTTTACATTTGGACAAAAAAAAAAAAAAAAGGGGGGCCTTACAAAATATATCATATATATATATTGGGAGGCCACCGCTAGACCCCAAATAATATTGCTATCAATAGACACCTGAACAAAACAAAAAAACCACAGATTCAAAAAGAAAAACCAGTGTCATAAATACTTTAGAAGGAGGAAGGATACACCAGCTGCCTTAATTAAAACACAAATAAGTGTTTAAAAAAAAAAAAAAAAAAAAAATTATTATTATCCAGTACAAATTCCAAAGTCTACGACTCAAAAAAGAAAAAACCCGTGCTATCTAAGTGTTATGAAAAAAAAAAAGGGGGGGGGCCCTGTGAAAAAGCAAATAATTAAACCTCAAAAACACAAAAACAAACTATAACCTTCTAAATTGACAACTCTCCACAACAATCTCGTGTTCTAGACAAACCCTTAACCACTAATTGACTTGTGTTAAAAAGAAAAGAGAGAGGGAAATACCCTTTCAACTGTGAGTAATTAATTGCCTATTAAGTGCTATAAGGCAGCGGGTGCAAAACTTCCTATATAGTTACCTACAAAAATAGAAAAAACCATGCAACCAAAAAAAAAAAAAAAAAAGGAGGGGAAAGGGGTCAAAGGCTTATACATCATACTGAATGCAAATAATTATCTTCTTAATGCATCCTAAATAGAGGGCTAGCCATTTCTTGATTCAATAAATAACTACATTAATGTCCTTTCCTAGGATATCTATAGCGACCATTCAGAAGTTCCAGGGAAAAAAAGAAAGAGAGAAAAAAAAAAAAAAAAAAGGGGGTCCCTGGTGATCTTTCTGTCGCCTTTTTCCCCTCAATTGGACAAAAGGTCTGAATCCTGGTTCTTTGCTCTATGTTCTGCTGAAATTTGGGGTTCCGCATCAAAGTTGCTGTATCACTTAAGAATTATTTCCACGACCTTGCTTGCTCTGGGGGCTCGATCTACCCCCCATATGTGGAATATAAAAGAGCCAGTTGGGGGTCTGAATAGGTGGCACATCCATAAAAGCAAATAATCCCGGGAGATCTGTCGGTGTCCGAAGTATATACGAAGATGATGCCTTACGAAATGTCACTGTCAGTGGGTATCCCCATCTATATGTGTACCCCTGTTTTTTAGCCAGTTCTAAAATAGGTCGCAAACATGCTCTTCTCTGGAGGGTAGCACGAGATAGATCCGCCAGAATTTTAACAGGGTTCCCCTCAAAGTCAATATTCCCTACTTCCCACGCAGCTCTAAGTATTTGCTCCTTCTGTGAATATTTATATAATCGACATATAACATCCCTGGGTCTTTCTGGATCTCTTGGTTTAGGGCCCGGGGCTCTGTGGACCCTATCTAACTCAACCTCCAACTGAGGGGATTTTAAAGCCGTCTGACATATAGTGTTCACTATTTTTTGGAGATCTTCTACCTCCATCACTTCAGGGATACCCCGGAGCCGTAAATTGTTGCGACGGCTTCTATCTTCCAAAACCTCCATATGGAGCTGTAGTTCCACCGCTGTATCAGCCTGAAAAGTCTGTGTTTTTTCAATAGCTTTTACCCGCTGTTCAAGTGAGGACACATTTCCCTCTCCTATGTTCACCCTCTCCACAAGTGTCTCAAAATCTGCTCTTACCGCCTGTATGTCCCGGTGGTGTGATTCCTCTACCCGGCGGATCAGGTCTTCAATATCCCGGCGTGTGGGGAGCTCTCTCAGTAGCGCTCGGATGTCTCCTTCCATGTTGCCTGTATCCTCAGCTTGTAGAGGATCGCCGGCTTCCGCCTGTGCAGGTTGTGAGTACACCGTAGCTTCCAGCTTAGAGTCCGGCATATGGGGTAGAGCAGGTCGGCTTGGTTTGGTGCTGACAGCCTGGCTAGAGCTGTGTAAAGTAGCCACTGTAACGTCTGGAGACACTTGTAAGGACGGGACAAAGTATTGCTGGATGTCTCCCTGTATCGTGCGGGGAGCAGGAGACTGGGCTCTCCTTGTTGTAGATCGTGTTTCTCGGGCTGTCTTCATACCGCAGTAACGCCTATTGGTCGGCTATTGTTTGGTCGGGGAGAGCATGGTGTTCCCGGAGCTCCACTCTAGCGTGTCTTCACACCACCATGTTCAGGCCACGCCCCGTCCTATCACGCCGTTTACTTTATGCATTCAAGAAATAGGCTGCAAATCCATAAATATTCTGCACATACATTCATATTTTGGGCCTCTTTCAGAGGTACCCTCATTGCTCTAATTTCTAAAATCAAGAAGAAATCTAAGCAGTGGGAAAATGTAATTGCAGCAGTTACTCAAGCTGAATATAGATACCTATTTCAAGAACACCAAGCTGTCTGTTTTGAACAGCAACTACTCTATGTGGTTGATTTACTAAAACTGGAGAGTGCTGAATCTGGTGCAGCTGTGCATAGAAACCAATCAGCTTCCAGGTTTTTTTGTCAAAGCTTAATTGAACAAGCAGAAGTTAGAAGTTGATGCATGCACAGCTGCACCAGATTTTGCACTCTCCAGTTCTAGTACATCAAATCATATGCCTCCCTATCTATCAAAAAAGCTGAGCAGAAAAGATTTTTCATTCTTTAAGGAAGGGGAACATGGACCATCTTCTAGCTATGATTGCTAGATCTCAAAAGCCTTTGAATTATGTTGGGGAATTATTTGATATTAATGGTAGTAGGGCTTTTATATCTCCTGGTATAGCCACTTTTTTTTTTTGTTCTTTTTACAAAGTTTTATATAGTAATAAGGTCTTGTATCAGGATACTGCCTTACAGCATTTCATGAGCTCCATAATGTTACCTGCTCTTTCAAAAGATGACCAAGATCTTTTAGATTCTCCCATTACCTTAGAGGAGCTGATGGCTTGTTGGGGGGATTCTTCTCCTGGAACTCTTGGCCTTTATGATCAGCAAGCTTCCACAGTCTATGAATGGGGGGGTACTTTTGAAACCAGATAAGAACCCCTTGTCCCCAGAATCGTAATGCCCGATTTCATTACTCACGTCAAATGTTAAGCTCCTTGCCACAATATTAGCTAATTGTTTATTTGAACGTATCGGTAAATGAATGTACCCAGACCAGTTTTTACACTGACTAGGTCTACATCTTCAAACATTAGATGTTTGTTTCCTAATCTACAACTACTGCCTATTCCAATAACAGAGCTATTCTCTCATTAGATGAAGCTAAGGCCTTTATTATAGAATATAGAATAAAACTTCCTATGGTGTACCCTTCAAAAGTTAGGACTTGGAGACTGTTTGATACAATAGATTATAATTTGGATTAGAACTTTATACTCAGCCCCTATGGCTCGCATCCGTATTAACAGAGTTGTTTCAAACCCATTTCCCCTCCATCGTGGTACACAGCAAGGCTGCCCCCTCTCCCCACTCTTATTAGCCCTGGCTCTCAAGCCACTTGCTGCAGCCATGGGTTTCCATAGATCCCCGACAAGGACAAAATCACATTATACACATTATACACTTGTGATACTCTGCTATTTTTGGCCACTACCTATACATCCCCCACATCCGCCGTAGGGGACTACATGTGGTGCATGGATCTTGGCTGTGTTTGGGTCCATTGGTAAGTGGTGGTGTTCTCTTCCCCCTTTTTACCCTCCACTAAAAAGGGTTTGATTGGAGATGTATATTCTGTTGTGTAGCTGCTAGCTCCAAAAAATGCACTGTAGACAGAAATGGAGATCTTGATACCTTAAAAGAAGATCAATGGACAGTGGAGCTAGAAATAATTCCTAAGGTTTCTCTCCCCCAGTCAAAAACAAACTCAGCTATTAATTTTACACAGTGTGTATTACACACTTCAAAACTGTTTTCTTTGGGTTGGGGTACTCTCCCAACTGTTCTAGCTGCTCCTTGGACATTGGTACCTTGATACACATGTTGTGGAGGTGGCTTAAATTATTTCGATATAGGTCTTCCATGTTTTACACACTTACAGATCTGTGTTCTGTTAATAAAAACCTGTATTCTAAAATGGCTTCTTTGGGTATTATCCCTGATGACTGATTGCATCCTGCACACAACATTTTACTGATTCATATGTTGTTTCTTGCCCACAAACTAATGGCACAATGCTAGCCTTCTTTAGTTCACCTGCACTCACACAATGGCATGCTGCAGTAAACAATATATTGGACAGAGAAAAGCTAGCCTACCAACACAGAAGCTGCCCAAAAAAAGTTCTAAATTTTCCAACTGCCTATCCTCCCCAGGTTTTGCCTCCTCTCTTTAATTGATCTCCTTGATAATGCTATTGTTCTATAGTGAAAGAAAACCAGGGGATAGCCAGTAGCTCACTGTTGTGTATGGGCTGGGAAGGCTCTGTATGAGAGCAAACACAGTGTCCCCCAAATAGCTGACTCACCTCAATAAGGTGTGATCCTGGTAATCAGCCAAGCATACAAAAGGAAAAGGTGAAAAGAGAGCCTCACCTGCAGTAATTACTAGGGACCATGCAGCTTATAGATAAGGGAACTTTATTACACAAAAATATCAAATGGTAATACAAGAAACACCGTATAAAAATTCCATCACCAACACCTCAGTAAAAAATTAATTCAAATAGACAACGTTGTCTGATCAAGATGCAGGTGCGTCATAAAAATCCACACACATACATATGTCAACATAACATCCCTGGGGTAATAAAGCACCCGACACTATGGTGAAGTGAAATCACTGTTGAAACACCATAGATAAGGAATATTCCTACAGTGTACGGGATGGTTGAGTAAAAATGGGGGCTCTGTAAGTGCAGCAGGGGGGGGCAAGTTTTTCCTATGACCACCGTGGATGGCAACTCCAAGCACTAACGTGCTGTATGTAGTGCAAGTATGTATCCCAAGTCCAAAGTTTTCCACAAGAGGGTGAAGCTGGGAAGTAGTGATGCAGTAAGGTCATATATAATTAACACTGTAACAGTGATTAGGATATCAGTCCAGCGTAGCATAGATATTGTTCTCAGTGTGACCAGTGTTCACTTTAGTACAAAAAGACACAGCAAAGGAGTATAGTGCCTGAATCAGCAGGTCCTCTCACCCTGCCTGGAAGCAGTGTGGACTTGCGTGGATAGGATACTGGCTGTAGCTTTCCCGCCCGCACATCCATTAGATTTGGATCAGGGATGTGGCCGTGTTGCCGGTCAGGCACTAGGTCAGCGGCAGGTGCAGTTTGATGTGATCCGGTCCCGTAGCAGTCTCAGTGTCCCTTAGTTAAAATGAAATATGCTATTGTTCTATAATGACTGACACTGTCCAATGTTCTGTAAGGTTGTGGTTTTGCATGCCATTGTATCCACCAGTCCAACTTCTTCAGTAGTTGGCCTAGGAGTCTCTTGTGATTTTATCTGTTCATACATTCAGTAAAATGCAGTCACTATAGAATACCGATATTTCTAATTTTCTTTGTATTTCTTTGTTGTATAACAAAAAATGTTAATAAAAACTACTTGATAAAAAAAATGATAAAGTCACCCAATGCATTTTTCCCATATATAAATAAGATAAAAAAGAACCCCAATAATGTTGGTGGAAATTGACAGTCTGAGACCTTTTATCATTTCAAAATTCAACATGGCAATGTAGTAACTCCAGAGATAAAATGACAATCCTGCTACTTTATAAAACGCTGGCTCGGTCACATTTGGAGTATTCCATCTAATTTAGGTCACTAATCCTCAGGAGGGAGGTGTGGGAACTGGGGAGAGTCCAGAGAATTGCAACAAAGTTAATAAGGGGACTAGAGGACCTCAGTTACAAGGAATGACTACAAGCACTAAACGTATTCTCTCTGGAGAAGAGACGCTTGAGAGGAGATATGATAGCACTATACAAATATCTCAAAGGTGAGTCTGGCCTGGGGAATAAACTGTGTAGTTTCAGGTAGGGTAAGAAGACACAGGGCCACTCAATGAAACTGGAGGAGAAGCAGTTTAACCTTAAACTGGTTAGGGGGGGTTTCTGTCACGGCAGTAAGGATGTAGAACTTACTTCCACAATCGGTGTCAGCAGGAAGTATTAATAGTTTTAAAAAACACTTGGACATGTATCTCAGCAAGCACAGTATACAGGGATAGGGGAAATGATTATGAACACGCACACCTACACAGCTTGAAGTGGATGAACTAGTTTCTTTATTCAACCTTACCAACTATGTAACTATGTAAAATGTTTTGCATTATTAAGTTTGCTGCGATACTTAAAATGAAAAATAATAAACTTCACTAAGCTTTGCTTATAAAGAAAACTTCAACTAATGCCCTGTACACACGGTCGGATTTTCCGATGGAAAATGTGTGATAGGACTCACAAAGTTTGAGAGCTTGCTATAAAATTTTCCGACAACAAAATCTGTTGCCGGAAATTCTGATCGTGTGTACACAAATCCGACGCACAAAGTGCCACGCATGCTCAGAATGAATTAAGAGAAGAAAGCTAATGGCTACTGCCCTGTTTATTGTCCTGACATACGTGTTTTATGTCACCGCGTTCAAAACGATCGGATTTTCCGACAACTTTGTGTGACCGTGTGTATGCAAGACAAGTTTGAGCCAACATCTGTCGGAAAAAATCCATGGATTTTGTTGTCGGAATGTCCGATCAATGTCCGACCGTGTGTACAGGGCATTACTGTTTTGACTCTTGCTTTAACTTCAATATTTCTTTAGTGATATTTTCAGTAAAATGAACAAGGATTATGTTTGTTACAACATGTTGGATGTAACGACTGGAGCAATTTGAACCAGAAATAAGGAAAGTTAGTTTCATTAATGCATAAGCAGACTTACAAAATGTAGACTACACAGAGGTAAAATATGCAAAGTATGCAAACATTGTTGACTCCAGATGGGGGGAGGGGGTGGACACCAGATAGGTAGGTAGTTATGCTATATCATAGTAGGGGGAAGGATAAGAAGAAAATAGAGGAGATATGGAAATGAGAAGGAGTCGTGGTGTAAGGAGAACATCAGGTAGTTACATTACATATTGGATGTGAGAGCCAGGATGACCACTTATCCAGAAACTTTTCCATACTTAGATTTTTTCAACAACTATTCTCTCCATCTCGCATTGAAGGTTAAAATCTGTAATTATTTTGGAGATGGATGTGGGATCTGTGGTTTTCCAGAGTTTGGTGATGTTCAGTTTTACCGTATTCCCAGTTTTACCATGATTCCCAGTGATTGGAGCAGTGAGAAGCTGTAAAGGTGTGTTTAAACGCTCACGACCACATGTCAGGGGTGATACTAATATTTAGTTCCTCTGCCCATTTTCAGAGGGGGGTGATGTGAGAGTAGGGACGGTTGTCAGTGAGAGCTGAGTACATTGTGGAAATATCATGTTTTGGGTACCCTGTACAGGTGTAGAAGTTGTGGAGTGGTTCAGGTATTTTGACCTCAGTGGGAATTTTAGACATATGAACAAAGCGGGAAATCCTCATATATGTAAAGGCTTCAGTTTGAGGGAGGTTGTATTCATTTTGGAGTTCTTTGAAGGTGTTTAGAGTGTCCTTATTGTAGAGGTCTGATATACTACTAATCTTGTGTTTCTGCTAGTGTTGTATTTTAAGATTAGAGAAGTGCACTTTTTAGAGGGATCAGTAGAGTGTGAGATGGGTGAGCTATGGATATCACCTGGGTGAATTTCTTCCAGATTGTCAGTGAGACTGTAATTGATGGGGAGGTAGTCTTTGTGACAGGAAGAAACCCCGCAGAAGTGAGCAGGAGGATGTCACATAGATTATTAGGTATGTAGGATGATGATTCCATGATAGACCAGGTTTTATTAGGAGTTGGGTGCACCAGTAGTAAAGCTGGTCCAGGATAGAGGCATAGTAGTACGTTTGGATGTGAGGAAGACTCACAACTCCCTTTTTGTGATGCCTAGTTATGTGATGATGTGGTGGGCACATCTGGGTTGTTTATTATCCCAGAAATGTCTTGAAATTTGTTTTTGTATTGAGGTAAAGAAATAATGAGGTATAGGGATAATTACTGTGCGTAATAAGTAGAGTAGTTTGGGAAGGATTAACATCTTAAGGGAGGCAATCCTTCCTAGTTTAGATGGGCCTGTTGGGCGCATTTGGCTCAGTATGTGGGGAAGCAGTCTTTGGAAGGCACGGTAGTTAAGATCATAGAGGTGTGACAGTGAGGGGGCTAACTTTATCCCTAGATATGGGATGGATTGACTTGTCCAAGTATAAGGAAGAGATCCTTCCAGGAGGGACTTCTGCCTGTTTGTGAGATTCAGCGGGAGGACCAGAGGAATTTCGTTTATAGAAGGAGGCTAAGCTAAATTGGGTAAGGATGTAGTGGATCGCTGGCATGGAATTGACTGGGTTTGTGATTAGAAGTATGACATCATCAGCAAAGAGGCTTATTTTACATTCCATGTTGTTGTGCATAATGCCTGATATGCGCTTATCCCCTCTATTTTTCAATGCTAGGGGTTCCATTATTAGAGCAAAAATGAGAGGGGAGAGTGGGCATCCTTGGCGGGTGTCATTGCAGATTCCCGAACGGTTTAGACAGGGTTCTATCAGTTAACACTCTAGCTGAGGGGTTTAAATAAAGTGAGAGTATTGCAGATTGAAACCAGCCTGTGATTCCAAATTTAGAGAGTACTGCTTTCAGGAATCCCCAGTGCACCCTGTTGAACGCCTTCTCTGCATCCAAGGATAGAAGCAGAGAAGGCGTCCTTGACCGGGTATCTTGACAAAATAAATTGATGACTCTTCTAGTTGCATCTGGAGCTTGTCTATCTGGCATAAAGTCGACTTGGTCCAGGTGCACTAAAGAAGGAAGACATTTCAGCAATCTAGATGCAATGACTTTGGCACATATTTTTACATCCGTGTTAAGGAGCAATATGGGCCTGCAATTAGTCATAGCAGTGGGATCTTTATCTGATTTAGGGATGGTAGTGATAATTGAACATAGTATGTCAATTGGTAGAGAACAAGAGGTGGCAGCAAAGTTGAAGAGTGCAGTGAGGTGGGGGGAGACAAGTTTGGTGAATTTCTTGTTGAATTCGTTGGTGTAAATCTTCTCCAGGTGATTTTTGGAGAGGGAGAGTATTGATGGCTTTTAGAACTTCTTCGTCTGAGAATGGTTAGGAGAGTTCAGCTGATTGGACAGGGGTAATAGTTGGGAGGTCAGTCAGGGATAGGAAGCTTTGTACATTTTGGTCTGTTGCTTGTAAGGTTGTAGAGAGAGGAGTATTAATCACTAAAGGCATTAGCTATGTCCTGTGGGTTTGTGAGAAGTTGTTTGATGGTAGGGTGGTGGAGGGAGGCTATTTTTATACCTAACGGCTTTGACCTGTCAGACTAATAGAGCTCCAGCCTTATTATCTAAGGCATAGTATTTGGCTTTAGTTAATTTAAGGTTGTTTTCAAATTTATAGAGTAAGAGTGGAGTTTGTGTCTCCGATCGAGGAGTTCGCTGGTTATTTTGTGAGAAGGAGCCTGTTTGTTTTGGTTCTCTAAGTGGGTGATCTGGGAAAGGACCTCTTCAACCTCCCTAGATCTCTGGTTCTTAGCATTACTGTGAAATTTAATTAGGATCCCTAATCGCATGTAGGCTTTATATGCTGACCAAAGTACTAACTGATCAGTGTCCGGTTGGTCATTCAATTTAAAATAGTAATGGTGTTCCATAATAAGTTTTTGAATGTTGCTTGAATCTGTGATGAGAGAAGCATCAAGCCTCCATAGTCCAGATGTTCTTGGTCTACAGTTTCCCACGGTAATGGAGACAAGTGCATGGTCTGAACATGTAATGTATCCGGTCTCTGAGTTTGTCACGTTCTGAAGGGTGATTTTGTCAACAAGAAAGAAGTCAATACAGGAGTATGAAAGTTGAGTTGGGGTCAAGCCACGCCCCTCTGTTTTGATTCTTGTTTTATGCATATTGCGGTGCACTTACATGCATTAACATGCATTTGCTGAAAAAAATAAGAGGAGGTTCCACTTTTTTTGAAAGCAGGGCAGTACACATTAGTGCAATATACTGCTGTGGAATGCCCCTATTGAAATACATTGCTTTACAATCTTTAGCATGGGCAGGCTGCACTTAGTTGATTCTCTCCCCCAGCTCTACATCACCACTGTTTCCTGTGGTGACATAGAAGCTGCTGGGAGAAATCACAGAATGTGGTAGGGAATTAGGCATTTGACACTCTCAGAAATGTCAAATGGTAAAGACTTTGCCAATGCAAAGAGTTCTGACTGACCACCCACCAAAGAGGTAAGCATATATTGCAAGAGCAAATTTATTTTTGATAGCATCAGAGTCACTTTACCAGTTGCCGACTGGGCCAAAGCCAAATGACGGCTACAGCGCAGTCGGATAACCCTGGCAGGGCGCACTATGACGTCCTTCCAGAATCGCGCTCCCGTGCGCCCCCTGGGGCGCACACCCGGGAATATCCATGACTGCTGGCTTCTCAGGACCCGCCGCGTCACGGATTGGAGTAAACGGCCTGTGATCGCTCTGGCCAATTAGACAGAGCGTTCACTGTCAACAAACCGGCACCATGTCTGGTTCTCTCCCTCCTCACACCGATCGTGTGAGGAGAGGAGAGTGAAGCTGCAGCATGAGGCTGCTTGAGAGCAGAATAGTGCACCAGAAGTGCTCAGGAGTGCCCCAGCAGTGCCAAGGTTTACCCCAAAAGTGCCCACCAGAGCCAAGCAATGCCCATCAGGGCCCAACAGTGCCAAGGTTAGTGCCACATCAGAGCACAGCAATGCCAAAGAGTGCCCCATCAGAGCTCAGCAGTGCCAAGGAGTGCCCCATCAGTGCCCAGCAGTGTCACATCAGTGCCCAGCAGGGCCACATAAGTGTCCTATCAGTGCCAAGGAGTGCCATTTATTGCCAAGCAGTGCCACATCAGTGCTTAGGAGTGTCTCGTCAGAGCCAAGGAGTGCCCCAGGAGTGCCACATCTGTGCCCCAGCAGTGCCACATCAGTGCCCAGGAGTGCCAAATCTGTGCCCTAGCATTACTACATCAGTTCCCAGGAGTGCCACATCTGAGCCCAGAAGTGCTACATCTGTGCTCCAGCAATGCTCTACAGTGCCACTAAAGTGCCCATTAGGGCCAATACAGTACCCATCAGTAAGTGCTCATCAGTGCCATCCTATCAGTGGATCCTCATCAGCACGCGTCAGTGCCGTAAAAAAATTGGAAGAAAAATGCATTTTCATTTTCTTTACACATTATCCAGAAACTTGGGGAATAAATGACATGTTCAAAAGACTCATCATGCCTCATAGATTATACGTTGGGGTGTTTACTTTCCAAAATGGGGTCATTTTGTGGCTGTTTCCATTGTCCTGGTGATGCTCCAGGGCCTTCAAAGGTGTAATAGGTTGTCAGGAAATTATATGTGTAATTTATGCTCCTAGAACACCTGTCACGTACCTTGTGGATGAGCCCGACTTGCAGGGGATGGCCTCTCTTGCGGCTCTGACTCGAGGGCCCTGGTAGGGTATACAGGAAGCACAAATGTCAGGAGTGGCACGAGTGCCTGGCAGGATCAACAGCAGGAGGTAGGTCTGGAACTCTGGAAACACTGTGCAGTGGAGATTAAGCTGATCTGGTAGGTAGACTGGAACACTGGTGCAGCAGACTGGAACTGGATAGCAGGCTGGAAAACACAGGACAGCAGACTGGAACACTGGTGCAGCAGACTGGAACCACACAGCAGACTGGAACTGGATAGCAGGCTGGAACACACAGGACAGCAGACTGGAACACTGGTGCAGCAGACTGGAACCACACAGCAGACTGGAACTGGATAGCAGGCTGGAACACACAGGACAGCAGACTGGAACACTGGTGCAGCAGACTGGAACCACACAGCAGACTGGAACTGGATAGCAGGCTGGAACACACAGGACAGCAGACTGGAACACTGGTGCAGCAGACTGGAACCACACAGCAGACTGGAACTGGATAGCAGGCTGGAACACACAGGACAGCAGACTGGAACACTGGTGCAGCAGACTGGAAGGTCAGACAAGCCGGATCGATAGCCAAGCGGACTGTAGATGAGCCAAAGGGTCAGGCAGAAGAGTGGTCAGACGAGCCAGGGTCGGATGCAGGCAGAAAGCAGGGATAGTCGGAGACAAGCCGGGATCAGATGCAGGCAGACAGCTAGGATAATCAGGAACAAGCTGGGTCTAGTACAGGAAACAGGTTCTCAGGAAGTGCACACGTAACGCTGTAGAGCAGACAGCAAGATTCTCATGTGACAGATCAGTTTAAATAGCCCGCCTGGTGCGCGCGCGCATGCGTGCGACTGCCCGCACAGGGCGTCTGATACTGACAGGACTTTCCTGACATTGCCCCCCCAAGGGGCAGCCTCCGGATGCCCAACCGGGCCCATTTCTCAGGATGGGTTCTCTTAAAGGATTGAACTAAGCTTTTAGCATGGATGTTCTCCTCAGGCTCCCACGAGTTCTCTTCCGGGCCATACCCTTTCCTCTTGATCAGGAATTGGGCTTGATTGTTCCTTTTCCTGCAGTCAAGGATGGCTTCAATTTCAAATTTTTCCTCTCCGTCCACTATTACAGGATCTGGAGGATTCAGATTTCGTTCAGGAAAAAGATTGGAGACAAAAGGTTTCAACAGGGAAACGTGAAAAACAGGATGAATTCTGAGTGAGTCCGGGAGTTCCAATTCAAAAGCTACTACATTTATTTTCCTTTTTACAGGAAAAGGACCCAGGAATTTAGGACCCAACTTCTTGGAGGGACAAGTCAGTTTCAGGTTTACAGTGGATAACCATACAAGATCACCTGGTTCGAGTAGAAATTCCCCACGTCTTTTACTGTCGAAAGTTACCTTGTTACATTCTTGGGACTTTGTCATGGTTTCCTGTAATATTTGGTTATTGACAGAGAAAAAATGTATTGTTTCCTGGACTGCTGGTACGGAACTTTCAGGAATGGAGCTGGGCAAAAAGGTAGGGTGAAACCCCTAACTGGCAAAAAACGGACTTTGCTTTGTGGCAGAATGGACAGCATTATTATAGGCAAATTCAGCCAAGGGAAGCAACGAGAACCAATCATCTTGAGAAAAGGAAGAGAAACAACGAAGATATTGCTCGAGAGTCTGGTTGGTCCTCTTCATTTGGCCATTCGTCTGGGGGTGATAGGCGGTGGAAAATGATAGTTCAATTCCTAAGGCTTTATACAAGGCTCTCCAGAATCGGGAAGTGAATTGTACTCCTCGGTCAGAAATGATATTAGCCGGAATTCCATGGAGTTTAATCACTTCTCTAATGAACGTTTGTGCAGTTTCAGGAGCAGAGGGGTACCCTTCATTGGAATGAAATGAGCCATTTTAGATAACCGATCTACAACCACAAAGATGGCAGTGTGCCCTTCAGCCGGAGGCAACTCGACAATGAAGTCAATAGACAGCATCTTCCATGGCCTGTCTGGGACAGGTAGAGGTTTCAGTAATCCCCAGGCCCCGGTTCTACTGACTTTATTCCGAGCACTGATGGTACAGGATTCCACATACTTCTTACAGTCCTTAGGCACTTGGGGCCACCAGAAGGTGCGCAGGACAAGATCAGCCGTCTTGGTAACACCAAAATGTCCTGCTAGTGCGTGATCATGACAAAGTTCTAAAATTGTGACCCGTAGGCCTTCAGGTACAAAGATCTTACTCCCGAACCAAAGCAGACCATCCTTTTCTTGTAGTTTTGTTCTCAAAGCAGGTATCAACCCTACTGAAGCTTGCTTAATCCGGGAAAGTAGGTCTTCTTGCAACAGGAAAAAATTTCCAGGAGAAAGGATCGTATCTGGAGGTGAGGTTTCTTGAGGCTTGTGGAACATCCTAGACAAAGCGTCAGGTTTTACATTCTTGGAGCCTGGCCGATAGGTCACGTGGAAGGAGAACCTGGAAAAGAACAAGGCCCACCTGGCTTGTCGCGGTCTCAACCTCTTTGCGGATTTAAGATATTCCAGGTTTTTGTGATCTGTGTAGATCAGAATAGGATGAGCAGCTCCTTCCAAAAGATACCGCTACTCTTCCAGAGCGGATTTTATGGTCAGTAGTTCCCGATCTCCTACATCATAATTCCTTTCTGCGGATGATAGTTTGCGAGAAAAGAAGGCTATAGGGTATAACAGAGCTTTGGTCCCTTGTCGCTGGGAAAGAATCGCACCAACAGCACTCTCAGAAGCGTCCACTTCCAGGACAAATGGTAAAGAGGAATCGGGATGTTTCAAAACAGCAGCAGAGGTGAACAGTCTTTTGAGAGATTCAAAGGCGGATTGAGCTTCGGGCGACCAATGAAAATGCACCCCTTGTTTGGTCAATTGAGTGATGGGCTCAATGATGGCTGAGAACCCCTTAATGAATTTTCTATAGAAGTTGGCAAAGCCAATGAAACGTTGGACTCCTTTCTTGTCAGTAGGGGCTGGCCAGTCAAGAATTGCAGCAACCTTATGGGGATCCATCTTGATCCCTTCCACGGAGATAATTAGCCCCAAGAATGGAATACTCTCTTGCTCGAACTCGCACTTTTCAGCCTTAGCGTACAAGCCATGTAGCCGGAGTCGAGCTAAAACACATTTAACATGTCTGTGATGGGATTCTAGGGAAGAAGAAAAGATGAGAATGTTATCTAAGTAGACTATGACAAATAGATCCAAATAGTCCCGGAAAACATCATTTATGAAGTACTGAAAAGTTGCAGGGGCGTTACATAGTCCAAAGGGCATCACCATGTATTCAAAGTGCCCGAAGCGAGTGCGGAAAGCTGTCTTCCACTCATCCCCTTTTCTGATGCGAACTAGGTTGTAAGCCCCTCGGAGATCTAATTTGGTGAAAATAGTATCAGTCCCCAGTCTCTGGAATAATTCTGGTACCAAGGGGAGAGGGTACCGATTTTTAACAGTTATTTTATTGAGTTCGCGGTAGTCTATACAAGGACGAAGAGAGTGATCCTTTTTTTCAACAAAAAAGATGCCTGCACCTGCTGGGGATGTAGAGGGCCGGATGAAACCCTTTTCTAGGTTCTCGTCGATGTATGCTTTTAGTGCTCCTTGCTCCAGCTCGGTCAAAGGAAATATCCTGCCAAAGGGAACTTCGGCTCCGGGAAGGAGCTCGATGGGGCAATCGTAAGCCTGATGAGGAGGAAGGGTTTCAGCCCCTTTTTTACTAAAGACATCTAAAAAGTCATGATAGACCTTGGGGACCGCCTGGAATAACTCAGAATCAGTGTTGAGACATAACAGAGCAGGGGATTCACCAGAGTCCTTCAAAGTGCAGAACTGTTGACAGTACTGAGAGGAAAATGTAATTTCTCCTGTGACCCAGTTGATAGTAGGGTTATGGGCTTGTAGCCACGGCATGCCAAGAATAATAGGAAATAAAGGAGAAGTGATGATGTCCAGGTGAAGCAGTTCTTGGTGCAAGTTGAAGATGGTGACTGGAAGGGGAACGGATTCTTGTATAACCGGCCCAGATTTTATTGCAGACCCGTCGGCCAGATGAATAGAGAGTCCATGGGCCTTGTAACGCAGTGGGATCTGGTGTTTAGCTGCAAAGGATGAGTCCAAGAAGCAGCTGCAAGCCTCAGAATCAATGATAGCGGGAACCTGTAAAGTCTTTCCTGGGAGCTGCAAAGATATAGAAAGAGTCAAGTGAGCGGAAGTCTTAGGCCAAGCAGTCACATCACCAGAGGAGACAGACAGGCACTTACGGAGTTTGTTAGGACAGTTCCTGACATAGTGTCCGGGTTCCCCGCAGTACAGGCACAGGTTGTTAGCCCGGTGACGTTGGCGTTCCTCCGTCGTGAGAGATGGGCGGAGGACTCCAAGTTGCATGGGCTCAGAGGTATCAGGTGAAACAGCAGGACTAGAGGTGGGTGCAGGATGGGTATAGCTGGGGACCCTAGGCAACATCCAGGTTGGGCGAGTAGGCTCAACACCTCTTTCTGCTCTTCGCTTCCTCAACCGTCGGTCAATCTGTATGGCAAGATTAATTAAGGCATCCAGAGTCAGAGGAATTCCCACTCGGGCCAGTTCATCTTTTAAAGAGTCGGAAAGTCCCATACGGAACTGATAGCGGAGGGCAGCGTCATTCCAGTCCATGTCTGCACTCCATCGGCGTAATTCCACAACGTAGTCCTCTACTGCCCTACGCCCTTGTTGAAGGGTATGCAGGGCGGCTTCTGCGGTTGCAGAAAGCTGTGAGTCCTAATATAGCTGGGCCATTGCATCAAAGAAGGTGGTTAAATTGGTCAACACCTCGGCTTTCAGTTCCAGAAGGCGGTGAGCCCATGTTTGGGGGTCACCCAGGAGTAGTGAGATCACAAAACCTACTTTGGTGGCTTCAAGCGAGAAGGTGCGAGGTTGAAGGGCGAAGTACAGTTCGCATGCATTCCGGAATGCCCTGAATTTACTTCGTTCTCCAGAAAACTTTTCAGGAGTGTGAACCCTTGGTTCAGGGGGCAGCATCACTACTGTAGGGGAAGTAGTACTGCTAGCAGAGGTAGATGGCAGAGAAGATCCCTGGGTCTCAGTGGGACCAGACAGTACTTGGACCCGTTCTTCCAGACGTGTATATCCTTCCTGGAGACTCTTAACAGCCTGTGTAAGGCCGGCCAGGTACAAAGTTCTTCCATAGGAGAGGCTCCCTGCTCGGGCTCGGTCATGGCTGTCTGCTACTGTCATGTACCTTGTGGACGAGCCCGACTTGCAGGGGATGGCCTCTCTTGCGGCTCCGACTCGAGGGCCCTGGTAGGGTATACAGGAAGCACAAGAGTCAGGAGTGGCACGAGTGCCTGGCAGGATCAACAGCAGGAGGTAGGTCTGGAACTCTGGAAACACTGTGCAGTGGAGATTAAGCTGATCTGGTAGGTAGACTGGAACACTGGTGCAGCAGACTGGAACTGGATAGCAGGCTGGAATACACAGGACAGCAGACTGGAACACTGGTGCAGCAGACTGGAACCACACAGCAGACTGGAACTGGATAGCAGGCTGGAACACACAGGACAGCAGACTGGAACACTGGTGCAGCAGACTGGAAGGTCAGACAAGCCGGATCGATAGCCAAGCGGACTGTAGATGAGCCAAAGGGTCAGGCAGAAGAGTGGTCACACAAGCCGGGGTCGAATGCAGGCAGAAAGCAGGGATGGTCGGAGACAAGCCGGGATCAGATGCAGGCAGACAGCTAGGATAATCAGGAACAAGCCGGGTCTAGTACAGGAAACAGGTTCTCAGGAAGTGCACACGTAACGCTGTAGAGCAGACAGCAAGATTCTCATGTGACAGATCAGTTTAAATAGCCCGCCTGGTGCGCGCGCATGCGTGCGACTGCCCGCACAGGGCGTCTGATACTGACAGGACTTTCCTGACAACACCTGACAGTGCTCCCTGCATATTGGGCCTCTGTATGTGGCCAGGCTGTGTAAAAGTCTCACACATGTGGTATTACCATACTCAGAAGGAGTAGTAGAACGTGTTTTGTGGTGTAATTTGTGGTATGCATATGCCATGTGAGAGAAATAACCTGTTAATATGACAATTTTGTGAAAAAAAAACACAAAATCTTCATTTTTCAAAGAATTGTAGGAAAAAACTTGCCATGCCTCTTACTAAATACCTTGGAATGTCTACTTTCCAAAAATGAGTCATTTGTGGGGTATTTGTATATTCCTGTTGTTAGGGTCTTTTCACGCGGGACGGATCCGAGATGATCCGCCCCGTGAACATCCGCTTGCTCAGTGGGGATCGCTCCATGGATCCCCGCTGAGCAGGCAGATGACAGGTCTGCCGCTGCCGCTGCACAGTGACCTGTCAGAGTGCCGCTCTCCCCTATGGGGGATCGGATGACGACGGACCGTAGAGTCCGTCATCACCCGATCCGAAAACGGATGGAAAATTAGGTTTTTCCTCCGTTACACTTTTTCAGATCGGAGCGGGTCGGATGTCAGCGGTCACCGCTGAGGTCTATGGAGGGTCCGTTCAGGTCCGCCTAAAAAACTGACAGGCGGGCCTGAACGGATCGTTCATATGAAAGAGGCCTAAGACTGGATTCACACCTATGCATTTTCAGTGCTTTTTGCATTTTTCAGATTTGCACTACAGATTGTGTTCCATAGGAAACCATGTTAAATGGACTCTAGTGCAAATCTGCAAAATGCAAAAAGCACTAAAACTGCATAGGTGTGAATCCAGCCTTAGTGTCTTAAGAAATCAGTCAGTACATCAGGTGTGATCAATTTTCAATGATTGGCACAATAGCTTGTAGACTCTATAGCTTTCACACAGACCAAATAATATACACTGATTTGGGTTATTTTTACCAAAGATATGTAGCAATATAAATTTTGACCAAAATGTATAAAGAACAATTACTAATTTGCTAAATTTTATAACAGAAACCAAGACAAATGCATTTGTTTACAAAATTTTCCTTTTTGTTTTTATTTATAGCGCAAAAAAAACCCAGAGGTGATTAAATACCACCAGAAGAAAGCTCTATTTGTGTGAAAAAAAGAACAAACATTTCATATGGGTACAGTGTTGCATGACCAAGTAATTTAATTCAAAATGTGAGAGCACTGAAAGCTGAAAATTGGTCTGGTTAGGAAGGGGGTTTAAGTGCCCAGTGGGCAAGTGGTTAAGGTAACAGTAAACAGAGAGTTAATATTTGTATCGTTTGTAGCTAATCTTTGCTGTATGTGCCTTAACTACTTCTGAATCCCTGATCAAATATTGACGCAATCATAATTATTACCTAAACTAGATTTCACTAAAGTTCACAGTCATATCTATTACACCTACTAGATAAATATAACCATGGCAACGAGTTCTTTCCGACCTGCTAACTATGATAAAACACAGCCTTTCACGTCTTCACAGTAAATTGATTTATTTTATTTGATCTGCATTGGCAGATACCAAAAAAAGGTTAATTGAGATCCCCACTTGAAAAGTATAAAATTGTCTATTGCTCAACTACTGTATTTTCTAATAAGAAAATTGCTAATTTTCCAGACTCTTTGAGGTGACAATTTAATTAAGCAATTGCAGTATTTTATTTGACACATTCATATGATCAAAGAGACGGCAAAGACGCTGGCTCCTGTGCCAGGTAATGTAAAATGTCACTTTGTATTTACTTTCCTCTTGCTTGAAATAAATGGTTACCTGGTAAGGAGTAAAAGTGGATGACATTTCAATAATCCTAGTGCAATAAAGCTGCAGAGAGGAAGCAACAGCCATTAAACTCTTGTGTTTATGATCAGGATTAATTGCAAACCACATGCCAGGTGAACACAGGATCTGAAATTAAAAATGAATAATCAAAATTTTTGAGATTAAAGGTACCTTATGGCAAGTTTACTATGCTTGTTGTCCATTGTGTTATGTGAAGATATCTTTACTTGAAAGAATAACTCAGAGAAGTTCTAGGACTGCAAAAGGTGCTGACAGGCATCATAAAAGTCGTAAAAAGCACTTGGCTGGTTTGATACACTAAGAAACAAATTACAGTAATACACACAATGCATACCTAATGAGAACCAAACAACTATTGTATGACTCCTAATATTACAAGAAGAAATGGGTCTGTACAGCTATGTAATCACTGCAAAATGAATTTCAAGAATGGGTCGTTTTTATATAGTGAATTCATTTTTTTAGGTAATAAATCATAAAGCAATACAATTTTAGTAAAAACCCACACCACATTTGAGCATATAATCAAAAAGAACTAAAGCATCACTTCGTTTTTAAGTGCATTATGTTTTATGTCAAAAGAAAATTAAAGTTTTCATGAAATTTTGTAAATGGTTGGTTGGTTCTAATGGTTATTAAAGATGGCAATCAAAAAGCCCTTTATTACTGTCAGGTGTGGTTTTGCCTCCCTAAAATATAAATATAACATCTCTTCACTTATATCACAAATTCAATAAACACGTGTTTCTATTTACAACTAGAGACATACAGAATATTTATTTTCTTCCTCTTGACCACCTAAAGCAAGCTCAAATACAGTAATAAACATAAAACTGTTTAGGGCACTGGTCTCAAACTGGTGGCCCTCCAGCTGTTGCAAAACTACAAGTCCCATCATGCCTCTGCCTGTGGGAGTCATGCTTGTAACTGTCAGCCTTGCAATGCCTCATGGGACTTGTAGTTTAGCAACAGCTGGAGTGCTGCCAGTTTGAGACCCCTGGTTTAGGGCATACTGTCAGAAACCATGAAATCAGACTGAGACAGAAGTACAGTTATATCACACTTATTTAATATAAAAGTAAATAAAACAAACGTAGTCCTAACATAGCCAGAGTTCAGGAACCAGAACAGATAGTCAGACAAGCCAAATGTCAGGGAGCCAGAGATGAGCGTAGTAAAACAGCAAGCAGGATCTGGAGCCAGAAGAGATGTCAGTCAAGCAAGTCTTTTAACAGGAATGCAGGAGAGCGTCTTTGTGATGTTGACTAAGGCGAAGGCAGAGATCCTCTGGGCTGGACAGCTTAAGCAGGCAGGATTGACGAGCAGGATATCATCAACAGCTGAGTACCTGTGGAGAGATAGGAGCTGGAAATTAGCCAACATCTGAGTGGCCAGCTCACAGAAGGAAGGGTTGAGCCCAGCCCTGACAGTACCCCCCTCAATGACCCCTCCTCCTCGGAGGACCACCAGGCTTGAGGGGAAAACGTCTATGGAAATCACAGAGGAAGACAGGGTCATCTACATCTGAGGATGAGACCCAAAAGCGTTCCTCCGGACTGTATCCCTTCCAATGCACCAGGTACTGTATGCGCCCATGGAACCTACGGGAGTCAACAATGGACTGTACTTCATACTCCTCATGGTTCTCAACCTGTACAGGGTGAGGACGTGGCACCGAGGTGGTAAAGCGGTTGCAGACCAAAGGTTTTAATAAGGAGACATGAAATACATTTGAAATACGCATGTTAGAAGGAAGGTCTAATGCGTAAGCCACTGGGTTAATCCTTCGAAGAATACGGAAAGGCCCATATCAGGGAAATGGTCGTAGGAGAACTGGCAATAGTGCCAGTACTGGTAATGGTCGCCTCTGGCACATTCCTGTGTGCGCTAACGCAAGAGGTGCGAATGGGCGTACGCTGATTCGCAACGGGCCTAACAGGCAAACACGCATGCGCAGAAGCGCCAATTGGCGAAAGCCCAGTGTGACAGATGCGGCCACTTACTGGCCCATATAAGACGGCTGCTAAACCCATCTCATTGCTGGATTGTTGTCAGCCTTCCTGTGTTCCTGAACCTCTGTGCCATTACTGTTTGGATTTCCTGTTGTGACCCGGCTTGTTCCTGAACTGTCTGATCTGCTCTCCTGGTTTGACCCCCTGGCTTGCTTTACCGACTTGTTGGCTTCTCCAGCACCTGATCCCGGCTTGTATCACAGACTTTGCTACAGTTATCTGCTGTTGCCTGCCTTCCTGTACCAGACCTTTGGCTTGTCTCCATTCCTGCATGTCCTACGTGACAGTACAATCCAGCCATGTCTGAGGCCGACAGAGGTGCTTCCCTGCCAACAAGTCACCACCCTTACACAAGCCATGCAGAAACTCCAGGATGGCTACTTACGGTTGGAGGATCGGCTGCAGCATTTGCCAGTTGCATCAGCTTCTGAGCCTCAAGAATATGCCAATCTAACCCATACAGTGTTGGTGCCTCCTCCTGAACCACGGGTACCTACACCGGAACGATTCTTCGGTGACCGGAAGAAGTTCAGGGCCTTTAAGAATGCTTGCCTACTATACCTGGCCCTGCAACCTAGAACTTTCTCTTCTGAGTCTGTGAAAGTAGAATTGTTATCTCCTTACTGTCTGAGGAACCCCAGGCCTGGGCTCATAACCTGCTAGAACAAAAGAACTCTGCTCTGATACTATGGACACTTTCTTTGAGGCTATGGCACTATTGTATGATGGCCCTCAGCGTATGGCCTCCGATGAATCTGCCTTAGTTGCTTTAAGGCAAGGAAAACGCCCAGTGGAAGATTACACCATGGAATTCCGTAGATGGTCAATTGACACAAGTTGGAATGGGGCAGCATTCAAATTTCAGTACCACCAAGGACTGTCTGAGATCCTTAAGGATGAACTAGCTCGAGTTGCTACTCCTGATTCTCTTGACGGACTTATCCACTTAGCCATTCAGCTTGACAGGCACCTGAGGGAGCGGCGTTCAAAATATGCTCAAACCTTCTGGTCTGCCCAGATGTTACCCAAGATTCCACCTGCTGTTGCACCCACGTCTGTTTGCCCTGCAACCTCTGTAAGGGAACCAAAGCAAGTTGGCCTGGCCCGTTCCTTCCTTACTATTGATGAGAAACAACGCTGCAGGCCAATCTCTGCCTGTACTGTGGAGGGGCCGGACATTTTTTAAGCAGCTGTCCCATAAGACCCAGTAAGATCTACCCACCAAGTTCCACATACCTCCAAATCTCTGGATCCTCCCATTCTTACCTTGTTCTCCCTATCTCTTTACAAGTAGTGGAAAGGGAGATCCGTCTACAAGCAGTCATTGATTCTGGGGCATGTAGCTGCTTTATGGACTTATCTCTGGAATAAAGACTTGGTGTGCCCCTCTATGGAAAGAAACAAAGGCTTGAAGTTCTTTTGGCCGATGGTTCCCTGCCCAGTTCTGGACTTGTCACCCAGGAAACCTTGCCCATCTTCATTACTATGTATACCAGCCATCAAGGGTTTGTCCGCTTTGACGTCTTATGCTCCCCCATGTTTCCCATCATCCTGGGAATTCCATGGCTGCAGGCACATAACCCGCAAATTAACTGGACCAAAAAGGAAATCTCTCATTCTTCAGTATATTGCCTGCAACATTACTTTGCTCCCAGCTCTAGTGATCCTGTCAGCTGTTTGGCCGTGCAACCTGTTCCTAGTAATTTCCAGAACATTCCTCCAGCTTATCAAGAGTTCTTAGACATTTTTGACAAGAAAAAGGCCGATGTCCTCCCACCTCACCGGCCTTATGACTGTCCAATTGAATTTCTCCCTGGGGCCAAGATCCCTTTTGGATGAATCTTAGCTCTATCTGAAAACGAGCTGGAGACCTTACGATTGTATATGATAATCTTGGAAAGGGATTTATCCGTCCCTCCTCTTCTCCTGCTGGGGCGGGTATATTCTTCGTTGAGAAGAAGGATGGCACATTAATGCCATGTGTGGACTACAGAGAACTCCTCTCGTTCCTGAACTTTTCCAAATCCTTCCAGTGTTCCACATCTCCCTGCTTAAACCAGCTGTACTTAGTCCCTTCCCTGGAAGAGAAGAACCACCTCCACCTACAGTTTTTGTAGAAAGGGAAATGGAATTCGAAGTAGAAGCCATTATGGATTGCCGGAGTAGAGGTAGGCAGGTCCAGTATCTCATCAAATGGAGGGGGTACCCCCCAAGACAATTCTTGGGAGCCTGCAAGCAATGTGCACACCCCTAGACTTGTGCGGTACTTTTACAACAGACATCCCGAAGCTGCCCCTTGGGGGGGCACTATCAGGGAAATGGCTGTAGGAGAACTGGCAATAGTGCCAATACTGGTAATGGTCGCCTCTGGCACATTGCTGTGCATGCTGATGCAAGAGGTGTGAACGGGCGCACACAGATTCGCAACGGGACTAACAGGCAAACACGCATGCGCAGAATCGCCAATTGGCAAATGCGCGTACGCCCAGCATGATAGATGCGGCCACTTGCTGACCTATATAAGATGGCTGCTAAACTCATCTCATTGCTGGATTGTCGTCAGCCTTCCTGTGTTCCTGAGCCTCTATGCAATTACTGTTTGGAATTCCTGTTGTGACCCGGCTTGTTCCTGACCTGTCTGATCTGCTCTCCTGGTTTGACCCCATGGCTTGCTTTACCGACTTGTTGCCTTCTCCAGCACCCCTCTGTGTCCTCCAGGGAATGTATACCCAAACTGATTGAAAGCTCCCCCAGTGTATTTACACACTCCCATATGGATTATCAAGTGGGCTTCTCTGTGCCCTTTGACGATTGGTGGAGCTTTGTAGCATGTACATTTACTCCCGCGGCTTATTGGCAAATAATTCTTTGGTTTTTCTCTGGTGGGAATGAACCCAGAGCCTGGACATGTTGCATCAGCTGACGGTCACTTACTCTTTTGACAAAATCTCTGCATCTACAGTGGAAATATGAACTATAGATCCCTATTATCATTTGAATTTATGGAAGTCTCCTTATAAGTGAGACCTTTCTTTGTACTAATTGAAACCTGAATCTGTCCTGAAGAAGTGTTAACGAAACGCATAGACGCATCTGGGCTCACATCATGTATATTTCTTTATAGATTATTTTTATTATTCTTGTTGATGTTTTTGTTATTTATACATTTATATTTAATAAAGTTTATTATATTGTTATTTTGACTACGATCCCTTTGGTTTGCTGTGCCTTTAAAGTCCGACCAGGGGCTACTTGCCGAACCCCCCCTTTTTTTCTTTGACAATTTAACTATACGAATGTGGCTATAGGAGTGTTTTTCCTTATAGCCCAGCTGTGTTTCCTGCATTACCCAGTATTCTTCAGGTGACCACCAGCTCCTCCCTCCTGAATCCATCTGGCAACCTGTGCTTCTCTGGGCAATACACCCTCTGTACCCAACCTCAGGGGTGTACTGCATTCAGCTGCAAGGGGAGCCCTCTCGGCATTTTGGCCTCCAACCAGGTACGTGACAGCCCAATAAACCGGAGTGCGAACTTCAGTGAAGGAACACAAAGTCATAGGTTGCATGATGACAGCCAGACCCTGTCCCCAACCTGGTAGGAAGGCGTGGTCAGGCGTCTGCGGTCAGCATGGAGTCTGTACCTATCCTTAGCATGTCGCAAAGCCTCATGGACTTGTGCCCAAGTGGAATGAAGACCACAGAGATGCTCCTCCAATGCAGGAATACTCTGCGGAACAAATGAGTCAGGCAACATGGAAGGTTGGAAACCATAGTTTGCCATAAACTGAGACAATTGGGAAGCAGAATTCAAGACACTATTGTGAGCAATCTCTGCCCATGGTAATAGGTCTGAAAAAGCAAGCTGAATTCCCAACTGTGCACAAAAGGCTCGCCAGAACCAGGACACAAACTGACTACCCCTGTCCGAGACAATCACCTTGGGTAGCCCATGTAAGCGAAAGATCTCCAGAGCAAAAATGGAAGCCAGTTCCTTAGAAGTGGGCAACTTCTTAAGTGGAATACAATGAGACATTTTTGAGAACCGGTCAACCACCAAGAGAATAACTGTGTTGCACCTGGGAGTTGGGTAACTCCACAATAAAATCCATAGACAGGTGGGTCTCCATTGGGTATGGGTTATAGGAGGCCCACTGGAAGATGTCGTGGAGTCTTACTCTGAGCACACAGGAAACAGGCAGCTACGAAGGCGGTTACATCAGCAGGTAGACTAGGCCACCAGAACTGTTGGGAAATGGCCTAAAGGAGTTGATTCTTCCCAGGGTGGCCAGCAGCCTTGGGAGAATGGTAAGTCTGGAGCATAGCAGTACGGAGACTCTCTGGGACAAAGCAGCGGTCACAAGGTTTCTCAGGAGAAGCATGGACCTGAACAGCAAGAATTTTGTCACCCAAAGGAGAAGTGAGACTGGTGCGAACCATAGCCAGAATACAATCAGGAGGAATCACAGGAACCGTAACCGACTCCAACTAGGAAGTGGAGGAAAATTGTTGTGACAAGGAGTCAGCCCTTACATTCTTAGTACCAGGTAAGAATGAGACAATGTAATTGAAACCTGACAAGAAAAGAGCCCATCACACCCTTCTGGGAGAGAGGCATGTCACGGAACGTTCCACACTCCACTTAAGTGGTTTCGTCAGTATACCGCTTCCTAAGTTCTGGAACACAAGTCCAATGGATCTGGCTATAGTAACCCCCAAGATCTAGACAACACCAGTCTTGGAGTACATCAGGACTAACCTTTTATTTGAGATCTCACACAAATATATACAGCAGGATGACCAACACCTAACCTAATTAACATGAGCTAATTATCTAATCCTTTATCCAGCCTAGGTGACTAAGAGACATGACCTTTTAGAACAGACTTGTGGTCACCGAGCTTCACACAGTAGTATTCTCACAATAGCAGGAGCTAATTACAATTAACAATATAAACAGTGATCTCCCCCCTCCTCAGCCTAGTCATCAACAAACTATAGTAGGAGTAGACTGTCCCATTTTAAGCAATCAAAGACATACCCTCCAAGTCACCATTTTCCATATGGCATACACAGGGTCCCCAGAGTCTGTGTGTCCTGGGGGACAAGGACCTGAATCCAAAGTAATACCACCTCAAGGGTCCCCAGGCATACAGCTCACAAAGAGCACTGTTCCCCCAAATGCCAGGGCCCCCATAATCTGTCGGCAAGAGGCTTGCATTCAGTCCCTTCCAAAAGCTTCTGTCCTGGCTAGGTCTGTCACAGGGCGTTTAGCCTCAGACAAGAATGTGAGATTCTTATGGTCAGTAAGAATGAGAACCGGCACAGTGGTACCTTCGAGGAGATGTCTCCATTCTTTCATGCTAAAATGATCGTCAACAGCTCTCTGTCACCAATCTCATAATTGCACTCCACAGGTGACATTTTCTTGGAAAAGTAGCCACAAGGATGCAAAGCGCTCTCAGAGGTAAGACGTTGAGGCAGAAGGGCGCCAACTCCAGTCTCAGAAGCATCAACTTCAAGGATAAAAGGTAATGTAGGATCAGGATGTGCCAACACAGAAGCAGAAACAAAGGCAGCCTTGAAACTCTCAAAAGCCTTAATGGACTCTGGAGACCAACTCTTTGGGTTACCATCCTCTCTGGTCATATCAGTCAGGGGCTTGACCAGAGATGAGAAGTTACGAATAAACTTACGATAATAGTTGGAAAAGCCCAGGAAACGCTGCAGAGGATGTAAACCCATGGATCGGGGCCACTGTAGGACTGCTGAAAATTTCTCTGTGTCCATCGAAAAACCAGCAGTGGAAATGACAGGAAGCCCAGGAATTTAATCTGTTCACGATGGAACTCGCACTTCTCCAATTTACAATAGAGATTGTTCTCTTTTAGTTTCTGAAGTACACGACAGGCATCTGTGTGGTGGCTCTCCAGGGACTTGGAAAATATGAGGATATCATCGAGATAAACCACCACACATAACTGCAACAAGTATTGAAGGACATTGTTAATGAATTCCTGGAAAACTGCAGGGGGGGTTACAAAGGCCAAAAGGCATTACGAGGTACTCATAATGGCCTGTTCTGGTATTAAATGCAGTTTTCCACTCGTTGCCCTTCTTAATCCTCACAAGATTGTATGCCCGTTTCAAATCCCCTTTGTGAAAACCGTTGCTCCCTTGAGACGGCCAAATAACTTCATAATCAATGGAATCGGATAGGCATTCTTAATCATGAAAAGATTAAGACCACTATAATCAATACAAGGTCTCAGTTCACCACTCTTCTCCACGTAGAAGAAACCAGCACCAGCAGGAGACGAGAATTTGTGGATGAAACCTCGAGAAAGTGCAACGTACTCCTCCATGGCCTTATCCTCCAAGACCGACAAAGGGTAATCCTGGCCACAGGGGAGTATGGCACCAGGTTGAAGGTCAATTGCGCAATCATACGTCCGGTGTGGAGGCAAACTACTGGCTTGACCTTTGTCAAAGACATTGCTAAAATTGCGGTACTCCTCCAGCAGGGAAAAGAGTGAAAAGGTGCACAGGACCTTGGCTACCTTCTGGAAGCATGTCTTACGGCATTGTGGTGACCAGGAGAGAACCTCAGCACGGAGCCATTCAAAAAAGGGGTTGTGCCTCTGTAACCAAGGATAACCAATAGCCAACGGAAACTTAGGTGAGAAAATAACTTGGAATTGGAGTATCTCATGGTGAAGAAGCCCTACGGCCATGGACAATGGAACCGTCTCATGAGTCACATGGGCAGGCTGTGGGGGTCTCCCGTCAAGAGCCTCAATGGCTAGTGGAGTGTCACGCAGCTGCAGCAGAATCGAGTGCTTTGATACAAAGGCAGCATCAATGAACAGGCCTGCAGCCCTAGAATCGATTAGAGCCTGCACCTCGAGGGATGACTCCTCCCAAGAAATGGTGACCGAAACCAGGGGCTTATCCTTCGGGATAACTCAGGACAAAACAACGCCACCTAAGGTCTGTCCGTGACAGGACCTCAAGGTTTGGGTGTTCCCTGGACGGGTAGGACAAGACTTCAAAAAGTGACCTGCCTGGCCACAATAAAGGCACAATCTCTCCCTCCTTCTAAAGGTTCTCTCATCCGCAGAGAGACGCGTGAAGCCCAAGTGCATGGGTTCATCTTCACTGACCAACTCGGTACCAGGAGGCATGGGAGGTGAGGGAGGCACGGGTAGGACTGCAAAGCTTGGAGGCAAACATACAGGAGGCTTCCACAATTGCTCCTTAAAAGAGAGTCTTTTTCTGAGTCTGGAGTCAATGAGGATGGCAAACGTGAACAACTTCTCCAGCTCAGTGGGTATATCTCAGGATGCTATTTTATCCTTGATGGAATCCGAGAGACCATGAGAAAAGAGGGTTTGCCCAGACCAAGGCCCATCTCAGAAAGCAAAGATATCACAAAACCTACTTTGCTTTTGTCTGTGAGAAACACCTGGGGCATCATCTCAAAGTATATCTCAACCTGATTGAGAAACCCTCTGCAGTGACCTGGATCGCCCTTAAATCACTGGGGAAGTGGAGCAGAACCAGACATACCTCTTATAGAGGTAACACTCGAGGCGGGTGCCTGCACAGAGACTGACGCAGCAGCAGGGGTGGCCTGCAACTCAGGTTGTACCGGAGCAGCCAGAGTGGGAAATTCCAGGTGAGCCGTGACTAAAGAGCATTTGTAACGCCATGGCAAACTGAGCCACATGGTGATCTTGCTCATCCAATCGGGAAAAAATATTACCAACAAGTGGATTGACACCTGCACCTGAATGGCCAGCTCAGAGAAGGAAGGGCTGAGCCCAGCCCTGACACATACGAAAAAAATCAGCCACACTCCACCGTTAACTAATCTTGCTGTATCTATTTCACCACTCTTCCAGGAGTGGTGAAATGTTTTAAAGAAAGTTGGTTCCCAGACTGAGACATTACTGTATGCAGTAATTTTGTTCACAACTAATAAATATGGCATGAGGAGCTAAGAGTAAAGTGCGGCTGATACATTTTTCTGTATTTCTGATGGGGAATATGGCACCCAGGTTTTCTATGTACAGGAGGGGCGAATTTTGAGCAGAGCAGTGGATTTGGGTATGACTCTTTAAAACACGATACTGTAGAGCTCATATATGCAAGAAATGGAAAATGTTTTTTTATGGGATGATTTGGGATTGAATGGATTGAATTTGTTCTGAGTTTATGAAGAAGATAAGAGTAAAGAGATTCTGATATTCAGTACAGCAGTTATTCAGAGTCTAGCACACAAACATTTGCCTGTGCTAAACTTTGGAATTTGTTTACTCTCTCCTGTTACTGGGAGTTCACTGCATGAAAAATTGCAGAACACATGTCAACACATTGCAAGTAGCATCCAGCGGCTCTAGTGACATTATAGCAGGACAAGAAAAGGGGGAAAGAACAGCTGTCACTGTCAGGTTGACAAAGCTTCTGATATTCATGGGAGTGTCTTAAATTGAACACTTGTGAGCTGTTTTCAAAAAATGGAAAATGAATCACCAGGATATTAGGGGTTGAACAAGAACCCAGATGCTGATGAGCATGCTCTACAAGGTTGTGCTTAAAAAATTGTGTTTTGTGTTAAGATTATTTAACTGCTAAAAGATTAGATGTCTGGCCTACTGAAAGCAACTGTAGCTCTTCCTCACAAAAGAAGTGGTAAGTGACTGGGTGAATGAGAAGTTCAATGATGAGCTCTGGGTTCATCGCTAACATAGGTTTGTGTCAAATGCAAGGAGTTTCCACCACCAGAAACCAGTGAAAATCCACAAAAGAGCCAAACATTAGGAATGAGCCTTCTAACACAGGTTCAGATGGAACTTTGCCTGTTTGGCCATTTCTCAAAATGCCTGACTTTTTGCTTGTTCAGTGGGAGCTGAAGATTATGTATTATGAAGGAGTTGTCATGGTCTCAAAGTACCTGTTTTGCAGTGAAAAAAGGAGTGCACCCGCACATGTGCCCCTATAGCAAGTGGCTTGCTATGTGGGCACACAGAAAAGAGGAGTGGAGTGAGCCAGCATGAGGGTACCCCAGGATAGGAGGTAAGGGGCCACTCTGCACCATTTTATAGCACTGAGCAGGTAAGTATTACTTTTTTTATGATTTTTTTTTTTTTAGCCTTTAGTATCACTTAAAATCTTGCATCCTAGAGCCCGAGTTAACACATCCCAACTCTAAAAAACCACTTCTAACACATCAAGTTAAAAAAAAACAATACTTAGAGTATTTGTATGTCTCAAACTTCTAATTGGGCCCCATCATAAAATGCCATCTCATAAGACCTCTAGCATGGCATTCCATGGGCTCTGTTGTATCCTCTGTTGTATCCTGTTGTAAACCATCAGACACGAACATGAAAAATCAATAGTGCTCATTTTAAAGGCTTATATGCAATTTATTGTCATAAAAAGTGTCCTGCCCCAGAGAACATGTATCAATGCAAAAAAAGTTTTTAAAAAATGACGTTTTTTCGGGAGCAGTGATTTTTTTAATGCTTAAAGTGAAACAATAAAAATGAAATATTCCTTTAAATATCATGCCTGGGGGTGTATATAGTATGCCTGAAAATTGGCACAGTTTTCCCATGTTTAGAACAGTACTACAGCAAAATGACATTTCTAAAGGGAAAAAAGTCATTTAAAACTAATCGTGGCTGTAATGTATTGTTGGGTCCTGGCAATATAGATAAAACTCATTGAATAAAATGGCATGGGTTCCCCCCAGTCCATTACCAGGCCTTTTGGGTCTGGTATGTATATTAAGGGGAACCCCAAACCAAAAATGTTTTAAAAATTGCACGGGGGTCTTCGCAAAATCCATACCAGGTCCTTCAGGTCTGGTATGGATATTAAGGGGAACCCTGCACCAAAAAAAAAAAAATGGTGTAGAGGTCCCCCCAAAATGCATACCAGACCCTTATCCAAGCACGCAACCTGGCAGACCGCAGGAAAAGAGGGGGATGAGAGAGCACCCCCCCGAACCATACCAGGCCACATGCCCTCAACATGGGGAGGGTGCTTTGGGGTCCACAAAGCACCTTGTCCCCATGTTGATGGGGACAAGGGCCTCATCCCCACAACCCTCGCCCGGTGGTTGTGGGGGTTTGCGGGTGCGGGGCTTATCAGAATCTGTAAGCCCCGTTTAACAAGGGTACCCGCAGATCCCCCTATGTGAATTGGTAGCGGGTACATTGTCAGCATATAACAGCTGTCATCGAGAAGAAGTGTCACTCGGAGGGAGCCTCCCATGGAGGCGGAGCTGTTGCTTTTTTTTCTTGTTTCGGTTTGTCGGGCGGCGTGAGATGGATTTACATCGCGGGACATTTTTATTGTTTAATAAAGGACTTATCCTAAAGTGTCTCCTGTCTTTTTTACTATTTTTGACACTTTTTTTGTGAATTGACAGGGGTAGAATGTACCCGTTACCAATTCACATGGGGGGCCAGGATCTGAGGTTCCCCTTGTTAAAGGGGTCTTCCAGATTCCGATAAGCCTGCCGCCCGCAGACCCAAAGCCCCCCTTGCCCGGTGGTTGTGGGGATGAGGCCCTTGTCCTTATCAACATGGGGACAAGGTGCTTTGGGGAAATCACATTATACTACATGATCTCGCGGGGCTTGCATAGCAGGCGCGTGCCCGCCACGAGCTCCGTGAGTCAGATCGCAGGTCCCGCAGACTCGATGTCCATGGGGATACCCGCGATCATCTCACGGAGAGGAAGAATGGGGAGATGCTAATGTAAACAAGCATTTCCCCGTTCTGCCTAGTGACACTGTCACTGATCACAGCTCCCTGTGATCGGGAGCATGATCACTGATGTGCCACACACAGCCCCTCCCCCCAACAGTTAGAATCACTCCCTAGGACACACTTAACCCCTACAGCGCCACCTAGTGTTAACCCCTTCACTGCCAGTCACATCTACACAGAAATCAATGAAATTTTAATTGCACTGATCGCTGTATAAATGTGAATGGTCCCAAAAATGTGTCAAAATTGTCCAATCTGTTCACTATAATGCCGCAGTCACGATAAAAATCGCAGATCGCCGCCATTACTAGTAAAAAAAATTATTAATAAAAATGCCATAAAACTATCCCCTATTTTGTAAACGTGATAACTTTTGCGCAAACCAATCAATAAACGCTTATTGCGATTTTTTTTACCAAAAATATGTAGAAGAATACGTATCGGCCTAAACTGAGGAAAAAAAAAAAAATTTTATATATTTTGGGGGGATATTTATTATAGCAAAAAGTAAAAAATATTGCTTTTTTTTCAAAATTGTCGCTCTTTTTTGTTTATAGCGCAAGAAATAAAAAACGCAGAGGTGATCAAATGCCACCAAAAGAAAGCTCTATTTGTGGCAAAAAAAGACGTCAATTTTGTTTGGGAGCCACGTTGCACAAAAGTGCTCTGGTCTTTGGCCAGCCAAATCCTCCAGGGCTGATGTGGTTAATATTAGACCCAAATGGCCTGGTAATGGACTGGGGGGAACCCATGCCATTTTTTTTAAATGAGTTTTATCTATATTGCTGAGACCCGACAATTACAGCCGCAATCAGTTTTAAAGGACTTTTTTTCCTTTAGAAATGTCAGTTTGCTGTGGTATTGTTCTAAACTCAGGAAAAATGCTCCACTTTACAGGCATACTATAGACACCCCCCAGGCATGATATTTAAAGGAATATTTCATTTTTATTGTTTCACTTTAAGCATTATTAAAATCACTGCTCCTGAAAAAATGGCTGTTTTTAATACATGTCCCCTGGGGCAGTACCCGGGTCCCCAAAACACTTTTTATGGCAATAACTTGCATATAAGCCTTCAAAATTAAAAAATAAAACCTTTTGGTTTTTCATGTTAGTGTCCCATAGACTTTAATATTGTTCCACGGCTTTTCGAATTTACCGCGAACACCACATAATGTTCGCTGTTCGGCGAATAGGCGAACATCTGGCTCATCCCTAATGCTGACTGTTCATTTCATCAGTTCAGTCATGTTTTTTCAAAGAAAAAACAGATGAAGTTTTTCATCAGTTTACATCACTTTTTATTATCAGTTTCTCATCAGTTTTCACATCAGTTTTTTTACGATTTTGCAAAAACAGGTGCAAAATCGTACCGTTTGTACTTTTACATTCATTTTTTGTTTGTTCCTTTTTTTAACGGAAGAAAAATAGGGCTTTGATCAATTTCAAAAAACGGATGTTGAAGGATGCGGATGTAAACTGACGTAAATGGATAGTCATCCGTTTACATCTGTTCTTCCATAGAGATGCATTAATGTCTGTTTTTCATCCATAATCGGATGAATGAAAAATAGACAAATGGTATGCTTGTGTGAAGGGCGCCCTAGGGGACTTCAAATTCCTGTCCACGTTTTGTTAACTGCATCTCTCATAATATACTATCCAATAAAATCCTGATCCAATAAAATGACATTAATAACAAGTGTCAACATAAATGTATAAGAATATATAAAACAATTTAAGACCAAATATGACTAGGTGATAATGTCTAGCAGGCTAGTTGGTAACATTAAATGTCTTGAGAGATATATGATGGTTAGACTTTTTTAAATGGTAATTTGATCCTACCCTGTTTCCCCGAAAATAAGACCTAGCGTGATTGTCGGTGACGGCTGCAATATAAGCCCTACCCCCAAAATAAGCCCTAGTTAAAGTCCTTGTAGGTCTTGTTTTCAGGGTAGAGCTTATTTTCTGGGAAACAGGGTAGGGCTTATTTGGGGGGTAGGGTTTATATTGCAGCCATCTCTGACAATCGCGCTAGGTCTTATTTTGGGGGAAACAGGGTATGCAATAATAAATTGGTTGGCAGACTGTAAAATTGCATCAGATAGGCATATTCAAATAGTTAGAAAAAATAAATTAAATGATGGTCTGCTGATCTATTATCTAAACAAAACACAAATTATCTCAACTAAACATTTAAAGCCCCCTATCTCCCCCTTGATTGTAATTTTGATGTAATTTCTGTAAGTGCCCTCTGGAGGGTCAACAAAAATCTGCCACATCTACAGTCCAGAGCTCTCTATATTTCAATGAAACTACACACAAATGCCAAATGTCATTCTGAGGGCTAATCAGTGGTGGTTGGTGCTCACAATTTTCAGGGGGGGGGGGGCTCAAACAAACTGAAAAATACTGAAAAAAAACATCAAATGCACTCACTGTGTCATCAAATGCAGCCAACTCTGCCCATCAATTGCAGCCATTGTGCCCATCAAATGCAGCCACTGTGTCCATCAATTGCAGCCACTGTGCCATCAAATGCAGCCACTGTGTCATCAATTGCAGCCACTGTGCCATCAAATGCAGCCACTGTGCCATCAATTGCCACCACTGTGCTATCAAATGCAGCCACTGTGCCCCATCAAATGCAGCCACTGTGCCATCAAATGCAGCCACTGTGCCCATCAAATACAGCCACTGTGCCCATCAAATGCAGCCACTGTGCCATCAAATATAGCCACTGTGCCTATCAATTGCAGCCACTGTGCCATCAAATGCAGCCACTGTACCCATCAAATGCAGCCACTGTGCCATTAAATGCAGCCACTGTGCCCATCAATTGCATCCACTGTGCCCATCAAATGCAGCCACTGTGTTCAGCAATTGCAGCCACTGTGCCATCAATTACAGCCACTGTGCCATCAAATGCTGCCAATGTGCCATCAAATGAAGCCACTGTGCCATCAAATGCAGCCATTGTGCCCATCAAATGCTGCAACTGTGCCATCAATTGCAGCCACTGTGCCATCAAATGTAGCCACTGTGCCTATCAATTGCAGCCACTGTGCCATCAAATGCAGCCACTGTACCCATCAAATGCAGCCACTGTGCCATTAAATGCAGCCACTGTGCCCATCAATTGCAGCCACTGTGCCCATCAAATGCAGCCACTGTGCTCATCAATTGCAGCCACTGTGCCCATCAAATGCAGCCACTGTGCTCATCAATTGCAGCCACTGTGCCATCAATTACAGCCACTGTACCATCAAATGCTCCCCTTTGACATTAAATGCAGCCACTGTGCCATCAAATGCAGCCATTGTGCCCATCAAATGCCGCCACTGTGCCCATCAAGTGCTAAATACTTTTCTTTTAAATCCCCTTTAGTTTGATGTAGCTATTATTTATAATATATATATATATATATATATTTTTTTTTTTTTTTTTTTCTTGCACATTTTTTCTTTTCTTTTCATTAAACTATATTTAAAAAAACATTAATCTGATTCTCTAAAAGCTCTAAATAAGAACTTAGGGGATCCTAGCTGCCACTTGGATTATTTTCCTGCAAGCTGGAAAATCCCTGTGCATTGTGTGGATGAGACTGCCATAATCCCAACGGATATATGCAGTACTGGCTTCTCTGTGCTAAATCATCAGAGAGCAAAATATATATCTCCAATCTTTATGTTATTTTTATTGTTTTCTATTAACTAGGCACCGAGAAACCAGTTCTACAGACACATTATTTTGCTGATCTCCAGATGTAACAGTTGGGTGAATAGATGGTCTTTAATGGTCTGATGAAATCTCCCTATATGAACAGCAACTCTTGTAGACAACACTAATCTTTTCACTACCTCCCCATTACTACTTCAAACTCAATTTAGCTCAATAAAAAAACAAACAAAAAAAAAACACAAGTATTTTGCATTTGTTTTTTAAACGTGCTCATATGGGCGTTACAATAACAGAATGCACAGTAAGAGCCTATGTAGATAGGTGTTGTTTTTCTGAATTTAACATACATTTGAAAAGTATAACAAGCATAGGTCAGAAGATTACAATTTATGACATTTCTGAGACTCTGTTGTTTTTACATTGTATTTCTTTGGGTGCAATAGGACTTATTGAGATAAGTTTACATTGTAGACAAAAGATCAGGGCCGGCGCCTAGGGTGCGCTGCCGCCTAGGGGCGCACTGTCGCTTAGCCTAGGGAGGATGCAGGCCAGGTCGGATGGATGGAACGCTCATGCAGTCCATCAGGCCTTGTGGCAGCTGCGGCCGGCGTGGCTTCACCTGAATAGTGCAGACTGTGTGTCTGTGCATTGCTGTGCAAGCCTTGTCATGGGGAGTCCTGGACCAGTGGCAGCTCCACGGTGGAGCAGGGAGAAGTGAGAGCCCATGAGGGAGAAGAGCTCCCTGACCACCAGAGAAGTAAGGAGCAGCAGGTGCAGCCACAACTCGACGGCACCACCCAAAAGCTGGATTCCTTGAACCTCTTCTCCACTCCCAGCTCCATCAGCAGCTGAAGGACAGGCAGATTGGGGGTCCCACGAGGACCGGTGGGAGGTGAATGCAGCCGTAAACTGTTACCCACCCTCCTCCTCACTCCCAGCTCCAAAAGTGGCATGAAGGACAGGGGATCGGGCTCCCCAGAACAGGTGGGAGGCGCATGCAGTCAGGGACTGTTACCCGGGACGGTCTGCAGTCTATGACAGAGCAGAGCCCCCTGTCCTCACCTACCTGATGGAGAAGTGCCTGGCCAGCCATCTCATGGATGGAGGTACCAGGCATCAGATACACATAACACACCTGCAGACAGGGAGAGGGGTGCACAGAAGGGACTGCAGACAGGGCTAGTGGCCCCTCTCTCTCATCCCCCTCCCTCGCCCACTCTTTCTCTATCTCATCCACCCTCTCTCTTAAACCCAATCCCCTCCTCTCTTATACCCCCTCTCTCTCATCCCCCTCTCTCTCTCATCTCCCCTCTCTCACTCACCCCCATCTCTCTCATCCCCTTTCTCTCTAACCCTCTCTCTCTCTCTAACCCCCTCTCTCTCATCCTCTCTCTCTCACCCCCTGTCTCTCTCACCCCCCTCTCTCATACCCAATCCCTTCGCTCTCTCTCTCATGCCCCCTCTCACATCCCCAATCCCTTCTCTCTCTCATCCCCATCTGTCTCTCTCACCCCCTCTCTCTCACCCCCTCTCTCACCCCCCTCTCTCTCATACCCAATCCCCTCTCTCTCTGTCTCTTTCTCTCTTATACCCCCCTCTCGCATCCCCAATCCCTCTCTTGTTCTCACATCCCCTCTCTCATCCCCAATCCCCTCTCTCTCATCCCCCTCTCTCTCATACCCAATCCCCTCTCTCTCATCCCCAACTCCCTCTCTCTTTCTCTCTCATCCCTCTCTCTCATCCCCAATCCTCTTTCTCTCACCCCCAATCCCATCTCTCTATCTCTCTCATCCCTTTTCTCCCCAATTCCCCCTCTCTCCTCCCCTCTCTCTCATCCCCAACCCCCCTCTCTCTCTCATCCCCTCTCATTCGCAATCCCCTCTCTCTCTCACCCCCCTCTTTCTCTCATCACCCTCTTTCACCTCCCTCTCTCACCCCCTCTCTCATCTCTCTCTGACATGCCCAATCCCCCTCTCTCACTCACTCATATCCTCTCTCACTCTCATTCCCCCTCCCCCTCTCACCTCCCCCACTCACCCATTCCCCCCTCTCTCTCTCATCCCCCCTCTCTCTCATGCCCTCTCTCTCATACCCAATCCCCATATCTCTCCCTCTCTCACCCCTTCTCTCTCTCTCCCACTCTCTCACCCTCTTCCAGTCTCATACACACTCCCTCTCTCTCTCTCTCTCTCTCTTTCTATCTCTTTCTCTTTCATCCCCAATCTCCTCTCTCTTTCTCATACCCCCTCTCTCATCCTCGGTCTCCTCTCTCTCATCCCCAATCCACCCTCTCTCACCCCCTCTCTCTCATCCCCAAAACCCTCTTTCTCTGTCTCACCCCCTCTCTCATCCATAATTCTCTCTCTCTCTCTCTCTCTCTCTCTCTCTCTCTCTCTCACTCACTCTCTCTCATCCCCCTCTCTTTCCCAATCCCCTCTCTTTTTCTCCTTCCCTCTCTCTAATCCCCCTCT